>OZ024821.1:3896383-4371383 GCA_964016985.1 Anodontia alba
CGAAAATATCAATGTAAGCTTGAATGTAACTTAAACATTGACCCCTATAGTCATCCCAGGGCATGATCAATGGGCGACTCTAGCACAGACTCGAAGGTTTAGACCTGGGTAGGTAGCATTCCAAATTTCAACACCCCAGCGTGAAATGTCCCCAAGGTATGACCTCCAAGAGAAACGTAGACGTAAATGTTAATACAAATTTGAATGTAAACTTAAACATTGATCCGTAGCCCCACCCAGGGCAGGACCCAGGGGCAACTCTAGCACAGAGTTAAAGGTTTAGGCCTGGGAAAGTATCATACCAAATTTCTACTTCCTAGTGTAAAATGAACGTAAATGTCAATGTAAACATGAATGTAAACTTAAACATTGACCCCTAGCCCCACCCCATGGCATGACTTAGGGGCAGCTCTAGTACAGTTAATGGTTTAGGTCTGGGTAAGTAGCATACATTATTTCAACTTCCTAGCATAAAAAGTACCCAAGTTATGAACTCCAAGAGAAAAGCGGATGTAGAAACGCGGACATAAATGTCAATGTAAACTTAAACATTGTCCCTTAGCCCCACCCAGGGATGACCAGACGTAAATGTCAATGTAAACATGAATGTAAACTTAAACATTGACCCCTAGCTCCACCCCAGGGCATGACCTAGGGGCAACTAGTACAATTAATGGTTTAGGTCTGGGTAAGTAGCATACAATACATGTATTTCAATTTCCTAGCATAAAAAGTACCCAAGTTATGAACTCCAAGAGAAAAGCGGATGTAGAAACGCGGACATAGATGTCAATGTAAAACATTGACCTTAGCCCCACCCAGGGATGACCCAGGGGCAACTAGCACAGAGTTGAAGGTTTAGGTATGGGTAAGTAGCATAACAAATTTCAACTTCCTGGAATAAAAGGTACTCAAGTTATGACCTCCAAGAGAAACGCGGACGTAGAAACGCAGACGTAAATGTCAATTTAAATATTGACCCCTAGCTCCACCCCAGGGCATGACCAAGGGACAACTTTAACACAGGGTTGACGGTTTAGGTGTGGATAAGTAGCAAACCAACTTTCAACTTCCTAGCAGAAAAGATACTCAATTTATAACTGGTTATGAATGTTACATACGCACGTATGCACGTACGGATGTATCATCATGGCGAAACGTTATATGCCCTATTCCTGCCTTCGGCAGGCGAGTCATAATAAGATATATGCTAAATACAAATATCTAATATTGCAATTAAGATATCTAATATGCTCAAACATATAAGATACATATAAGATTCTGCTATAGTAAATAAGATATCTTATATCGTATAGTACGTAGATATCTTATATAGTACATAAAATATCTAGTGTATAGATATCTTAAGTGCCAGCGTGCTGTTTTTATCTTTTAGCTCTCAATGTCAACTGTCTGAATTTTAATATTTTAATCCTATCATCTTTCATTTCACTCTTGCTAACACTTCTTATGGAAACTTTTATTTTGACAATCTGTATTCTACTAAATACACCGGAACCGGTCTGGTTTTCAGAATAAATAGTTGGCAGTTCCCTCACGGTTGTGGTGACGTCGCAGAGGGTATTTCGGTTACAAGAAATTATTCCTCGTATGCTAGTGTCTCCAGAATATTAAGAAACCTCGGTTGGTGCACCATAGAAAAACGCTGTTCAGATCTGTAGATGGGAGATTAGATTTGCATGGCTACATTGATTAATTGCATCTACACTTTAATAGCCTGAATACTTTGATTTTTCATACCACAGAACTGCAGAATGGTGGTTAGATTTGCCCGGCAACGTGACTGGCAAATTGCATGTACACGTAGTCTGAATACTTTAATTTTGAATACCCCAGAAAGTTCTGCAGATGGTGATTGGATTTGCACGGCTCGTACATTCATTGATTACATCTTTATTTAGTCAGGATACTATGATTTTTCATACCACAGAACTGCAGATGCTGGTTAGATTTGCATGGCTACACTGATAACTAAATTATCTCTGCACTTAGTCCGAATACTTTGATTTTTCATACCACAGAACTGCAGACGGTGGTTGAATTTCCACAGCATAAACTGCTTTATTGTATTTGGTTGTTATTATAAAGACTATTTGACTATAATTCTGGGATATTTTTTTTCCAATTCTAATGAGTACCCACACTATATGTTTTTAATGGAGAAATAAGACAATTTATCCCGGAATTATCAATAACTACTCCTCCTTACATGTGTAGCGTGAAACCGTGTCTTCAACGAAGTCAAGCACCCATCCAGCAACTAACCGCGATCTCCGTTACCGCGGTCACCCGTCCAGGTACTAATCGTGGTCTCCGTTGCTTAACTTCGTAAAAAAGCCAATCACTCTACCACTGTCGCCATAAAAGCCATCTTCCACATCGCGGCTGTAGAAGTGACATATATACCTTAATTATGGTGGCATATAACTGACATCTAAATACAGTTGATTCTCGCTATCTCGACCTCGCTTATCTCGAATAACCGCTTATCTCGAAGTGAAAATCTGGTCCCTGCCTAAACATGCAAATCTAACAACAGGTAAAAAAAATATTGTGGAAAAGAGGAGAAATTGCAATTTCTCCTCTTTTCCACAATATTTTCAATATATCTCTAACTTCAAGAATCTAATTACATACATATTTGTTAAATTCTGGTAATCGAATTATTTTTCCTCAATTCTGCAAATCTGATATGTCGAGGTACGGATATCTCGAAGCATTTCAGAGTCCCTTGGAAATCGAGATAACGAGAGTCGACTGTATTGAGATATTAAGTCGACTTCTTCTGCTTTTACGTTGACTTACAATGTATGACTTGATGCTATACTAATGGTTATCGCGTCTGCAGGTCGTAATATTGCTCTAAGCTGCCTTCAAGAAAACAAAGCGTGTTAACATTATAAGACGACTTATTTTCTATTATATTTATATTATCTCGACTTCCGGTTCTTTTACATGTCATGATTTGCCAGTTAGCGTTGAGTCATGATTTGCCAGTTAGCGTTGAGATGCGTTTTCGTAGTCGAGAAAGTCTATTTTTAGACCAAAATCACATAGGCAGCGCCAGTCTTATTGCAATCGCAGAGTTGTTTACAACGTCCACATGTTGCGAAAAATTTTGTACCATAGTATTCTTTTATATTAAAATATTAAGTCAGATAGAAAATAGTATTAAGTAACCTCCGAGTTGGGGGTTAGTAAGGGTTAGTTGCCGCAATATGTCATATGTGTATATAGTTATAAGAACGTCCGTCCGGCTGACCGATGAATATTTAGGGGTTAGGACGAGGGGGCTACAAATGGACATTAAGACACACAAATAGTCATCTTTGAGTAGAAATTCGATTTATTCCGTAAATTTGTGTAGCTAAAAAAAGTGTTTTGTGTGGCTAGCCCCTTATGATCTTGAGCCACACAACTGTTCGTTTACGAACTCGTCCGTCAACCGTCAATTTAACCAAAATATGTCGAAACGATAACTATAAAATAACATCTATATGCCACAATACACTATATTAAGCCCTAAACTTAATACGTCTCATCGTCCAGAATTTAAGTATCTCGGCCGGCAAAGTCACTATCTGACTGTCATTACTTCTCAACAAATCCTACTACATACTCGTAACATGACCGGAAGTCGAGATAATAATTATGATGTCGACACATAGTTAGTTGTAAAAGTATGGTGGCATATAACTGACATCAAAATATTGAGATACTAAGTCGACATCTTCTGCTTTTATGTCGACTTACAATGTATGACTTGATGCTATATCGACTTCCGTTGATAATGGTTATCGCGTCTGCCTTCAAGAAAATAAAGCGTGTTAACATTGTATGACGACTTATTTTCTATTATTTTTTATTATCTCGACTTCCGGTTCAATTACATGCCATCATTTGCCAGTTAGCGTTGAGATACGTTTTCGTAGTCGTGAAAGTTTATTTTTAGACCAAAATCACACAGGCAGCGCCAGTCTTATTGTAATCGCAGAGTTGTTTACAAGAAACGATAATTATATAATATCTGTATGCCACCAAACACTATATTAAGCCCTAAACTTAATACGTCACATCGTCCCGAATTTAGGTATCTCGACCGGCATTGTCACTATCTGACTATTATTATCTTCTCAACAAATCCTACTACATAATATGACCGGAAGTCGAGATAATAACTATAATGTCGACATATAGTTGTAAAAGTGTTTCGTGACGCTGACGTTGTGGATGACACTTCTGGACAGTATTACGACTTGCAGTCGCGATTACCATTGTCAACGGAAGTCGATATAGTATCAGGCCATACATTTTAAGTCAACATAAAAGCAGAAAGCTCAATATTTAAATGTCAGTTATATGCCACCATATAAAAGTATGGTGGCATATAACTGACATCTAAATATTGAGATACTAAGTCGACTTTTTCTGCTTTTATGTCGACTTAAAATGTATGATCTGATGGAAGCCAAGGAATATTTTGAGGCTCAGAATGTAACCAAATACTATAATGGAAAGCTTTGGGAAAGTAAGCAGGCTCCTGGTGTGGTCATGAAAAATAGATGCGATTGTGTCCCCGTTTCAGGTAGCGAAACGTCACTGAAGTAGCTGAACTACTACTACAAAACACACACACACACACACACACACACACACACACACACACACAATAACACTCGTACACATATTTAAGAAACAAAACCATGGGGTACTATACAGAAAATACCCTGACATGACTGCGGAAATTAACACCTTGGTCAGGGCATTCGCTGTCAGCCTATATAGATGCCATAACGGTCGTTTTCTCACGGAAGGGTTCTAATATCGATCTGGCAATATTCTGAATATTTTAATTTGATCTATATATAATATATAAATAAAACATGTAGTATGAAAGGTATATCTATGTAATGAAATTTGCCATTCAACTGGTAAAATTTACATCCAATAACATCTTTGTAAGGAATGAAAAAGAAATCGAGACTTTGGTGGATTATTTGAATGGTGATCGTTGATGTTTACTACAGCTGTGGCAAAAGCAGCGTGAATTTTACCAGTCAACTCCAAAACTGTCATGCAAACTTAAAGCAAAGCTTCATGTCTAGCGTCCCATAAAAGTGACATTGGCAAACAGTGTAGACTCAGGGTATACACTGTTTCCATTAAAAGCAAGTCTCTATAAAACCCCAAAATAATAAAACTAACCAGAAATCCGTTCTACTGGAGATGGTCCGGTCCAAAGAGTTAAGTTAGGGGAGTGCACTCGGCATAAATGGGTTAAAGACTATGACAAACTCTTATTTGATTGAGTCTTTTCACGAACATTTGGTAGTCTGTTCAAAATGAATCAGTGCTTCCTACAAAATGGGGATCATAAATGCATATATTGTGCATCTGATTAAAGAACCCACTACAGTGGCGTAAATCGGTTAACCCATTTTAGTCTGGAACCCCCAAAAGAGTAACTGACAAACAATGCAGACCCAGATCAGACGCATTTTGCGGCGTCTGATCAGGGTATCCCCTTTTTGCAAATAGTTTAGCCATTTTTCTCTAGGAATATCTAAACTATATAGCGTGACATACCTAAAATTGAAACTAACTCTTCCAATATATAGTATAGGGGTGGGGGTAGGGAGGGGGGTTTATCTAAAATGGGTTAACCTGTTAAATGCGGACGATTGAATGGCCACTAATTGTCTGACTGTTACCTTTTTCCCATGTTTTTTTTTTTTTTTTTTTGATATGAAGCGATTCGACTGAAATCGTACATGTATACATTCCTTGTTTTCAGGGAACAAATAGGCAACGTGCATGTGTTTTAAAGTCAAATACCCAACTGAACCCCCTTTGACTCAAAATCTCATGGGAAATTTTGGATAAATTTAATAAATCTGGGATACCGCATTTGCCCTAAATATTCACACCCTTACTCTTTACCGTATACTTCTCTTCAGCAAGTCCATTTTACACCCTGTAAATGTGTGTTGCTGGGTGATCTGGGTCTGCGGCGTCTGATCTGGGTCTGCACTGTTTACTGAGGTCTGTCTGTCCGAATACGTAGAGTAAGTACTATAATTTGATCAAATCGACCCCTCGCTCAGAAACCATCCTGGATCCGCTCCTATATAGTTAAAGGTTCTGCAAGCGTACTGCAAAGGTCTTGATTAGTCTGCACATATGCTTTACTTTCACTTCTTGATAAATGCATGTAGTTATTGAGAACGTACCTACTTTACCCTTAGCATGCTGGATTAAATTGCACCAAACATTTTTTTTGTCTGATTTTTATGCTAGAAAATAGGGTTTGACATTTCATGCAAACTGTTATAAAATTGTCTCCTCAGGAGAAACTTTGCATGAAATGTCAAGCCCTAAAATCTGGGGAAAACAAGACAAATATCATCACTTGGTCGTCCGCTGAATTTTCCCAGAGGGTGTTAAAGGCCGATACTTAAAATTTCACACACGTTTGTACTTGGTGGTATATCACCAACCACTTCTACAGTCTTTATGACACTTTAATAATTTAATAATAATTGAATCTCCTATTTAATTACTAAAGGATAAGACAATTACAATTACTTTGAAAGGTAAGTTCTTTAATATAACTTTGATGATAAAAACAATAAAAAATATCAGTTGTGCTTGGGCAATACTCAATGCTTAATGTATCCAGTTTAAGGCAATTGGTATCACTTCGAAAAGCGTTTTTTTTTTTTTTTTTTTTTTTTTTTTTTAATTTTATCGCCGACACTCCGAACTGGTTGATAAATATAAAGTTAACTTGAAAATACTTCAGTAGCAAAGAATACCGGAACCAAAGATTTACGGTGATCTTGTTCAAAAATTTAGAAAAATTGCTGGGAAGTCTGTTCCGTTTTTTAGAAGAGTTAAAAAATATTACCGGTTGTAAAAGGATGGGATATAATATTCGACAGACTGTATGCTTAGTTTTTAACCCAATCATGGTTGATAGCTATGCTTTCCTCTTTAATTGCACGGCGGTTGGTCGGGTCAGGCTCTATGATGGTGCCGACCTAAACCTGAAATTGGAGAGTTGATGTCTGACGTTATGTATTTGCTTTGGCCTCCGTGGTTTTCTTTGGCTCTAGCTGATAGTGTCTGAGGTGTTTGCCACGAGCTATCGTCCTTGCTTCATCACAGTGATTTAACTTGAGTTACATGTTATATATCCCGCCACACGATCGTGTCGGGGTATTGTTTTCCCCTCCGTGTCTGTCTGTCCGTCTGTCAGTGTTTGGTTTCCACTCTCTAACATGAATAGTATTTGGATTTTATTTGCATATACATTTATATAGAGTAGTTTGGGATTGTTAACGGACAAAAGCCATTAACTTTTAACAGTTACTGGCTTTGCTTACCGACAAAAATGTTTTCCTCGCAATATCACGAGAACGAATCAATGTGCCCAGCCAGCATTTTACATAAATCTATAGTGGGCCGTCATCGGCCCGTCAGCTACCCTGACAGGCCGATAACGGCCCGCTATAGATTTATGTAGAATGCTTACTGGGATCTCTTTATGTTTTATCCTGTTCGTTGTCTTCTTCTTGTGTTTGGTGGATCCCGTCTAGCATTGTGATCACCCTTTTGGACAAGAGTGGACTGGTAATTTGTGGCATATATACTGTCTGTCATGATTTGTTTGTTCTTCTTCGTTGTCATTGTCAGGCTACTGTCTGTGATTGTAGCTCCTCCTAGGCACCATCTACATTATGTTTAATCGTCTTCATCATCGTCTTGTGCCATAATAAGTGATCTCCCCCTCAGCAAAGCTCGCCTGGGTAGCACCTTTTCTGTCGATGGTATAATCATAAACCACCAAAATTTTAATAATAAAAATTCTCTGAGCGTGACACTGACCGCAAGTCATTGAAGAAAGGTAGGCCTGTAATGTATAAAAACTCTGGCCCAGTATCTAACATTTGTCCAAGTATGAAATTAATACAACCAGGCATCAAAGAGACACGGTCTTCAGAAAAAAACAACAGAAAACATATAACATAAAAAATGTATTAAAGTACCTTGATAACTGATTGGATCGGGTGGTACTGTGAAAAAAACAACAACAACAAAACAACAAACAAACAAAAAAAAAAAAAAAAAAAAAGAACAACAACGACGACAAAAAAAAAAAAAAAAAAAAAAAAAAAAAAAAAATTAGGCCGGTATCTAATATTTGCGCAAGTATCAGCAAAATCAAGGATAAAAATATTAAGCAAAAGTTAAACGTAAGGTCACTAGTGAGACAGGGTGAGGACGGGGATACCATGTAAAACTTCAGGTAAATATCGTATTATGTACATTAATTCAGTGGTTAAGGAGCTAAAAGTCTGTAAAAACTTGAGCTCTGTGCAGTTCTGTGTATGCCACACTGGAATTTGGGGAACTTTGTGCTGGGGGGGGGGGGGGGGGGGGGCGGTGCCACACTGGAATTTGGGGAACTTTGTGCTGGGGGGGGGAGGGGGTGGGGCGGAGCGTATGCAGCCTCGCAAACTACAGTGTTGCATATGAAGACTCCAATCAAACCGAGTCTCCGATTTTCGTGACTTTGTGTGTTCTTTGTTTCCAAAGGCAATCCTTTTAGACTTTTATTAATATTACGCCTAATAAATCTGAGTGACTTATTTACATTAGCTGCTACCCTGTTCACGTGCGTGTTCCAGTTTTAGATTTCTGGAGATATCCGCCCCCAAGTACCAGGCACTGCTACAACCTCCAGGACCTGACCATGGAGTATGTATTGTGTATCAAATGGAATCCTGGAAGAAGCAACCTTGGAGGGGTTAAACTCCATATCCCATTTATCATTACGGAAACACGCCTATTCAAATATACTGAAACTTTTACCACCAAAAAACGAAAATTTTCAGATAAAAAAAATCTGATATTTTTCATATTTCTGCGCAAAACATAGATTGTGGGTACTCGTTAGAACCGCCTCGTTCGGTTCTAACGAGTACCCATAATCTATGTTTTGAGCAGAAATAAAGAATGTATACCCCCCGTAAACCTCAGTTTTACTATATAAAAGTGGGGTTTAAGGGGGTCAAATTTATATAGGTATGTTTTCGTGATGTTTTGCGTAATCCTGCAGTCTGTCAAGGTTCCTCTATTAAAATTTCACTGCCACCCTTATCATCAAGCATTAAGCATAAGGCAGTGTCATCAGCGGTGGCCATAGATCTATGAGACAATGTCCTTGGGAAGGTCATTGATGTAGACCCGAAAAAGGATCGGACCCAGCACTGATCCCTGACATACTTCTGAGGTCACTGGTACCGAAAAAAGGGTAGAGAAAAGCCTAGGGAATGCCACAATCATAAACCGCAACCCTTCCCAGACAGCAAGAGGAAGAGGAAACAGACAAAACTAAACAAGCGCAAATCGAACAAACGTACGAAAAGCACCAAGACTAGCTCTCTCTTCCCCAAGCGAGGTAATCGCACTGCTAAAAGGACTGAGAAACACAAGAACAAAATAACACAAGGCAAGACATAAAACAAATTGCCTCGTAGATTAAACCACAAAGCAACAAAGAGTAAGACTAACACCGGGACCACCGCCCATTTCTCGTCCACAACAACAACCTTCTGCCAAAGATTACTTCGGAAAGCCTGAATCCAGCGCAGCGTGTTTTTCCAACTTCCGTAGGAGTGCAATTTCCGAAGGAACTGTGAATGATTATCCCCGCGCTTTTTGGAGAAAAAGCGGGGATATCGTGATACCCCCCGTCCGTCCTTACGTACGTCCGTCTGTAATGTCACATCATTGTTCCTAGACCATTTATGCTAGAATCTCGAAACTTTCACAGGCGATAGCCCTGTGGATGAGGACTAGGGGAACACATTCGGATTTTGATGTGACCCCTGGGGACAGGGCCAGGAGGTGTGGCCCCGAAGGGTTCAAAATCCTTTTTGTACAAACATAGTCATGTTGCATATCAAATCGAAGGTAATGAAGAGTAGAATACAGTGGTGCAAAAATTTTGCCCCGGGGGCATGTCTGGGGGTACTAGAGATAAAAAAGTAGGATTTTGGGTCTTATTTTTTGATTGTCACCCAACTCCTCTTAGGATTTTTTAGCTAGAACCTTGAAACTGTCACAGGTAATAGCCCTATGGATGAGGACTTGAGGAACGCATTTAGAATTTTGATGTGCAGGGAGATATGCGATGGCGCTGGCGCGGGGATATGCGATGGCGCGCTATCGACTTGCTCCAGTTGACCTTGTAGAAGGCTTTAGAAAAATCAAGTAACATTAAGTCTATTTGCTTTCATTGGCTTGACTTACGGGCAAGGTCTTCGATAAGTGAAACTAATTGTCTCACAGGTGCGCCTCAACCTGAAGCCATGCTGCAAGTCGTAAATAAATCCGTTCAACTCAAGGTGTTTCACAACATTTGAGGCAATGATGTGTTCCAGCACACACACGATACGTCTAAGGGGAAAAAGGCCGATCATTTGAAATAGCTGATTTTCACCCTTTTTGAATATGGGTGAGACATTTGCTGAGTTCAATACATTTGGCACAGCACCAGATTCGAGAGAGAGTTCAAATAGGACTTTCAGGATGGGGGTCAGTTTATTTTACATTTTCAAATAAATCCAAATGGGTCAGTGGTCCAAACGGACCAACAATGTAAATTAAAATAAAGTCTAAAAACATTTAATACTTTGGATACGTTCTTCAATGATTTGCTGAGTAGACTCTTTATATTTTAACACTTTAGTAATGCTATGGTCGGCTAAGGAGAAGGTTGGCATGAACTGTAGAGTTCTATTTTAAACGAAAAGTAAGAACAATATTTTTTGAATGTCACTAAATTTAGATAATTTAGGATTAATCTTGGCATCAGTTCGATAGAATATTACTTTATCATTGTTTCTTTCAGGTTGAAAGATGGCTGACAGCAAAACGGTAAAACCAGTGTACAAATTTAAAGAGGACAGCATTAACTGTCCTGCCTGTACAAAGCATTTTGACCAGCCACGTAGCTTGCCATGTCTTCACTCTTTCTGCCATAATTGCCTGGTGAAGCACATTCAAGATGGGCACTATGATGCTAGTGCAAAAGGATTTCCGTGTCCCTGTTGTCGTAAACTAGCAACAACTCCAGAGATAGCAAAACACAGACCGGAGAAATGGGCAGAATTATTCCCAGTAAACAGTTTGCTGGCAGATTTAGTGGACCTCAATTCATTAAAGAAAGGGACAAGAGTCTGTGATCCTTGTAAGAAGAATAAAAGCAAGTCACATGTACACTCATATTGTAAGAACTGCAGGGACGCAATGTGTGAAAACTGTGCCAAGACACATAGAGGCCTTAGATCTTGTAAAAACCACAAGGTTCTGACAACTTCTCAGTTTGAAGCTGCCATCAGTTCTTTAAAGGTTGAAGACGAGTTTTGTTACAAACATGAGGGAAAAGTAATGGAACATTACTGCCAAACACACTCCAAGCTGTGTTGCTCCTCTTGTATCTCTGAAGAACATCGCCAGTGTGATAAAATTGTATCAGTACACGAAGCAGTGCAAAAAGGTCGTGAAGCAAATGATATACCAAAACTTGAGAATGCGCTTCATAAGTACAAATCACATCTAGATTTGGTCTTGAAAAATCGATCAACCCAACTGAAGAAGTTAGAAGGTAGGAAAGGAAAACTGATGGATGAATTCTTGAATGTGAAGAAACATATAATTTCACAGCTAGAAAAAATGGAGAAGGATATGAAAACAAAACTGGATCAGACCCACAGATTGGAGACAAAGAAAATACAAGGAGAAGTAAAGAAATGCCAGGAAATACAATCTGGAGTCATCAATGCAAGTGAAATGTTAGAGATCGCTGAGCACCATGGAGCCAAATCACAAGTGGTAGATACTGTTGAGAAAGTTAGAAATGAATGTGGTTACTATGAAGAGAATATCGAATCCATAAACAAGAAAGCTAAAAATGTAGACTATGACATTGCAGTTGATAAGTCTATCGAACAGATGATGAAAAAATTGAATCAGTTTGGTAGAATTGATGTCAAAACCACTCCAGCTGGATTACCACCGGCACCCAAGATAGCAAGAACACTGGGCCTGCCCAGTTCTTCAACCAAGACGAATGTAGTAAAACCCACATTGGCTCTTACTGGTAAACAAGCTAAAGAGATTGGAGAGTTTAATGCAAGATATTGTGACGATAATGAAGACTGCAACTGCTGGTTTACTGGTGCCAAATTCTTATCAGATGGAAGGATACTGCTTGCAGACAGAACAAACAGAAAACTTAAATTATTTTCCAGCAGTTTTAATGCTGAAAGTGAGTTACTTTTGTCTTCAAAACCTTGGGATGTCACGGTCATTTCAGATAAAGAAGTGGCTGTTAGCTTACCTGCAGAGAGCCAAATACAGTTTGTATCTGTATCACAGACAAATATGGCAGCCACACGTGCATTTTACACAGATGAGCCCTGCTTTGGTATCCACTACGTTGATGGCAAAATTATGGGTGTCACTTATGATGGTGATCCACCAAATTTAAAGATTATGTCGGTAGAAGGGCAAGAATTGACTTATGCAAGTGTTGACGAAGATGGCTTTACTTTATTTTCAAAACCAGTGTATGTAGCATCAAATGCTAATGGATCGGAGATATTTGTTGTTGATGAACGGCTGGGATGTGTTGTGAACCTGACAGAGAAGGGTGAACGCCACTTTACTTATGCTGCAATGGATTTGGGGCATGCTGCTGGAATAGCAACAGATAATGAGGGGAACATTTATATATGTGGTAATACTTCAAATACTGTTCATGTGCTATCACCTGAAGGAAACCGGATAAAGGTCTTAGTAACAGGAGAAGATATTTCTTACCCAAGAGCTATAGCTTTTGAACCAAAAGAACAGAGACTGCTCGTGACACAGGGTGATAAAGATATTGTAAAAGTGTACAGTTTGGCTCAAAAAACACATTGATTTTCTATAAGGACGTAAGGCACACAATCTTGAACAGACAGGGCAACTATTTTCCTTTATATTTGCTAATAATGACAATTCTGGGATACTAAATATTCTCCAGTGCTCCGTAAAACATATGTTGTGGGTAATCATTAGAAGCACTTGGTGGGTGCTTCTAATGAATACACACGTTTTATGGAGAAATAAGAAAAATAAGAAATATCATTCCAGAAATTTCGCCAAATACTCCTTTTTAAATAGTTCTCTAATAACCCATGATTTCATATAGCAAATAATTGGGGCAAAGATCAGGCAATCCATTCAGCCTGATAAAGGTCAGTTTACTGTTCATTTATTGTGTTGAAAGTTCAGTAATTCTATTCATTTCAGCAGTGCATTGTGAAAAATTGTCTTCATATCATATGCTAACAGGAAACACCCAGATCAGCCTGCACACTAAGCAATTTGATCAAGGTCTTATCTGTGCAATAACAGAATTGACTATTGTAGAACATATCCAAGTAAAGCAAGGGCAGAACAGACTTTTGACTGTTCGAGTATGTCCCATAAACATCTTTTTGCTTTAGTCATCCCAGTTATACTCAGTGAAAAAAGTAGATCCAACTGGACATGCATAAAGCTTTGTGATACATATAATTCATATCAGCCTGCCATGTGTGCAGGGCTTTAGCCTCTGAAGCACCAGTTACAACAGCAGCAGACAACATTCTTAAAAAACAACAACAAAAAATTTTCAGAGAAAATAAGGATTGACAAATCTGACGGAGGATTTAGTGGTAAGGAGGTTTTTCTTTAGAATAATTCTAAAGTTCAATGATCAATATAAAAGGACAGGATACAAATATAATATAGATGTTATGTGACAATGAGCATGCTTAGTGGTTAACCCAGTCAAGATTGACAATTTTGCTGCCCACTTTAGTTGCACGATGGTGGGTTAGACGACAGACTCAGTGATGGCTAAATCCTAAACCTTTTCTAGAAGGTTGGTACCTCTGTGGTCAGGCTCACCAGGGTTCTACTGGTGCTGACTTTCAGTCAAGCTATCATCTTTGTTTCGTCATCATACCACAGCTCCAGATAAGGTGCTTTTTTCAACCAAAGAGTATTAATATTTTTTGTTATTTCACCACGAGAACATTCCGTATTCAATCTAATTACCGTACATACCCCTATAAGCGCACAGTCAAGAAATTCCGTAGTCTTCAGATTACAGCCAGTGTAATTTTTCTTTACTTCTTTTTTAAAGCATATGTTGCGGGTACTCATTTGAATTGCATCGACTTGTCGACATATGCCTTTATAAAGAAAATCAGAAACAATCACATAATCATCATCAAATAAGTTCTTTTTCTGATCTTTTTTATAGTGTATCCTTAGTAGGTAGATATATATTTTACCACAAATGAGTGTTCCCAGTAATTTTGAAAAACCTAAGCGCACAGTGCTGTAATTAGGTCGAATACGGTATGTTGTGGGTATTCATTAACATTATCTGCGCCTCGCCGAGGAGCTTCTAATGAGTACTCACAACATGTTTTCATATATAAATAAGAAAAATATTGTGAATACCCCCTCTTATCTGGAGCTATGTCACACTGAGGAGTTACTCGATATGTTTCTCTCTGTTGATCTGCTGATGAGTTTGGAAACCCACATAATCAAATATATCTAGCTAGAACTGTATCAGGATTAAGGGTGGGCTATTCATAAACCATTTCCAGCACACAAAGGTTCTCTCGTTGATTGTTTCAAGATGGTATTTCTGTTGCAGTTCCTCTTCACTGGTTTGTTCTCTCTTCGTTTGCTCTATGTTCAATGAAGTTTTGTTTCGTGTTGTCATTTATGTGATTAAATCTTCATCAAGTGTCTTGAGAAGATTTGTGTTCCATTATTGTGGCCTTTCCAGGGTATCTCCATATTCAAGTGCACTTCATACAAACCATCTTATAGGCAGATGATTCACATAAAAATATCAAGCCTTATTTTCTTTGAAAACAACAACAACAACAACAACAACAACAAATAAAAGGAAAATACTTTAGAATGTTGTCTGCAATTGTTATGATTAGAGATTTAAAAGTTAATCAAACACACACACTGAAAGAAAGCTTTTAACAAAGCTACACACCTGAGACACATGGAAGCTTCACAAGAAAATCTGGGCCCTGTTGTTCAAAACTAACGACATCGTTAGTTAACGATTCATTAAAATTTACATCAGGTGATACGCAAATATGCTGAAATTTTTTGCTGAAAAAAATGAGTGCAAAAGCTACTTTTTTCAGCAAAAAATATCAGAATATTGTGTATTGAATCCGCTAAAACAGTTAACGAAATGACCCTTAACGAGCTCTTTAAGCTAACGACGCTTTGAACAACTGGGCCCTGGACTAATTTCACTGATTACCATGGCTTGAAACATTATATATATTTAATTCATATATCAAGGTCTTGTCCATTCCATGTTCTTGGTAACCAGTCTTTAAGTTGCAAAAATTCCATGGCTGGGACTCCAAAGAATTAGGGTACTAATGCAAAAATTTATGTCACCTTGTTTAGCCAGCCATCACCCAGAAGTTACATACCTAGGAGGTCTGCAGGTCTTCTACATTGAAGATAATCTTCACGGCAGGCCTGCAGACAGCAAGTAAACATTATATACACTTGTTTGGATCTACACTGTTTATAAAGGTGGTGTGCTCTTCAGGTAAGATAATTTAGGAAATGTTTTGCACCAAAATATTCCTTCAGGTCCAGTGCTGAGGTGATTTCAATGAATATGCACAAGGTAAGTTAAAAACTTCCAGTGGGTACTCACAAAGTTTGTGCAAAAATAATATCTTCTAAATACGTTATTTCATACTGAAGATTTTCCCATCACATGGTATGTTAATTTAGCCAGTAGTAAGAAACCATCTAAGTACAAACCTAGACACTTTACAATGGATGAGTTTCATTCAGACACATGTGGCACCAGACAAGGTGATAACTGTAGTAAAAATTAAGGATAATATTTGTTATTTTAAGACTGCCACATATCTTGGATCTGCATAAGTCATTACTCTCCCAATATAAATAAACTTGTGTTGATAGTGTAAAGTTTTTAACTCCCAAGTTGTAAAACAAACAATTATGAGACTAATTATGTAATTTATATTTTATTAACTTTGAATTTAAGTTGTATCTATGTACATGTATACATCCTATAACAATATATCTTACAAATAATAAAAGTCTAATGGAAACTTCTCGTGTTTGATCCCTGAGAACGTGCCTTGCATAGTAGTTATGAAGAATTCCAAAATTACAAGTAGATATTAAAGGTTAAGACCAACCTTTCATATAAGAAGGGTGGTCGGATACTCGTATGAGGCATATTGTGAGATAAAAGTGTCCTTTAGCATGTGCAGAGGGGGGGAAGACCCAGGCCAGCCTACATATCCAAGCAGTCTCAGCTTACTGAACCACTGGATGCTGTATAATACACAGACAAACAGCAAAGGTCCTGATCAGAATAAGAAACTGATTTGGGACTTCTTTGTCTGCATATGCCTTGGGATGAAATTGCTCATTTTTTTTTTTTATTTCTTCATGAAGCATTTACTGAGTTTTGTTTGTGTTGAGGTTTTGTGTTGGGGTCATGTCGAGCGCGGTCAGTTTACCTAACCACACGTTTACTGGGCAGGCTTAGTCCTCTAAGCGGTTCACCAGTATTGTGCACATTCTTTCACCAGAAACTGACAACTGCCCTTCTTGAATCAGCGGAAGGGAGAGAATGACCGTAGAAAATATTTCACGATCAATCTCCACGAAAGAATGTTGCCGACCTCAGCCGGGGTTGAAGTGCCTAGCTAAATTGTAGCAGACAGCAGTTTAAATTGTTTTAATGTTAATGCTATTTTTCAGAAAAAAATAAGGCTCGACATTTCATGTGAATCATCTATCTAGATTACTAGGGTAGATGATTCATATTGATATCAAGCATTAGTTTTAAATATCATCTGCTGCAGTAGTGACTTTCAGAGTTACATCATGAAAACATGTCTATAAAATGTTGACCCCCTAAAACCCCACTTTTATATAGTAAAACTGGGGTTTACAGGGGTATACATTATTTTTCTTATTTCTGCTCAAAACATATATTGTGGGTACTCATTAGAACTGCCCCATCGAGGCAGTTCTAACGAGGACCCACAATCTATGTTTTGAGTAGAAATATGAAAAATCTGAAAATTTTTTTTTTTTTTGGTGGTAAAATTTTCAGTATATTTGAATAGGCATATTTTCGTAATGAATGCTGTAGATACACTGTAAACATTTAAACAAAGCTCTAGACAAGCTGCCTTTTTTTCCAAGCAAAAAGTGTCAATATTTCTTTATGTCATGGCTACTCATTAGAACTGCCTCAGGGAGAAATTTCTGAGTACCCATAATGCATTTACCTGGAGAAATAAGAAACATAATTACCTAGATCACCTTAGAGCTATTTAACAAATAAGCAATGTGGCAATATATTTTGTAGATGAACATTTAAAGAAAGCTCTAAACAAAATATTTTTTTACCAGAACTGTTTATAGTTTTTTGTTTTTACTCCACGAAATGGGATTCTAATGAGTTCCCACAACTTAAGTTAGCATAAAGAAATAAGGAAAATAATTACTTAGATATGCCTCTTATTTTAAAGCAGAAATAAAATAAGAAAAATATCTATTTCTGGATGGAGAAAATGATCTTATCTAAGTCCTACCTACTTGGTTTATTTTTTCTCCTCTTTTGTGGCTCAGTTGGAGCATCTTACAGCTTACCTTGAAAAGATATATCTCCAAGGGCAATCACTCTAACCTCAAAGTATTTGCCTCCATTTTCAAAGTGGTGCTATTCTTAAAGGAAAAAATATGTTCCCATGGGGTGTACATTCTTTACATTAACCCATTTTAGCCTAGTGTCCTATAAAAAGGAACTTGGCATCTGACCAGGGTCTACACTGTTAGCATTAAGTTAAGAAATTTCTACAAAACATGATAATAATAAAAACTAACCAGACACCCCTTAAATAGGAAATGGACTTGTCCAAAGACTTGAGGTAAAAAAGTTCACTCAGCATAAATGGGTTAATAATAGCATCACTTTGAAAGAGATTTTGATAACTGGGAATCATATTCTTTTTTGACTGAGTAGTCTCTTGGAGAAGGAAGACAATAATTTAGCAATTTTCTGCTTAGAGTTGTCTCTCTTTGAAATGTCGGTGAACAATACTGTGCATCTTAACTCGATATAGAATGAGCTGGTATACTATATGCACTATCAAAGTTTTATTTCCCAGAAGAGCTGTAGTTTGGAAGACATTTTCATTGTAAAAAAAATCCCTATACATGGGAATCAGACTAGGATTTCCTTTTTGAGGATAGGGAATTACACTTACAAAAAAGCTTAATGTTTACCGTTCACTATTTTTGATAAGGGACAAAACTTTAGTGATTTTTATGTACACTAATCCCCTTCTAAAATAGTGTCTAATCTAACAAGAAAGAATTTGCTTCCCTTGGGAGCAAATTCTTTCCTTTTAGAGTAGATCTCTTTTCAGAAGAAAGCAAAAAATAATCTGACAGAGTTTCTGTCTTGAAAGTGTATCAATTCCCCTTAAGTTTTTTTTTTTGTTGAATGACTTACGGAACATTAAATACATGTTCATGTATTAAGGGAAACTACACTCAAAATTTTGAAAAATCTATTTTTCCCAGGGCTTCCTGCCATCCTCTCTCTAGAAGAAAACATTTATAGGCACACTGGATATATGAAAAAAAAAATCTAAATATTGTAATCAATGTTTCAAAAATAAAAGTCAGAGGAAAATAGACTAATAGATAAAATCAAGAAACAAAGCATCAAAATCAGGAAAAATGAAATGGTTCCGGATGAAATAGACTAATCATAAAATCAAGAAACAAAGTATCAGTCTTCTCCCAAGAGAGCAAAAGGATTGTTTGATTCAAATGATGGTTTCTGGTTTGTTTTCTCTGACAGTTCTTTCCCTTCATCTTCATCATCCTCAGAGAGTTCACTCCCTTGTTGACACTCTTCTTCAGTGGAAGATTCTTCCTCTTCAGACCTTTCTGCTGCAGCCCCAGGTTTTATCCTGTACTTTATCTGTAAGTGCATAAACTCCTGTGTCTCCGGATGACCTGTCCAGAAATCTAAAAAATAAATACTGTCAGCTGATAGTTTTTAACAATTATTCAGGGCACAGTTGTTCAAAGCTAACGATGTCGTTAGTTAACGATTCGTTAAAATTTTAATCGAGTGATACGCAAACATGCTGAACTTTTTTGCTGAAAAAATGTGAGTGCAAAAGCTACTCACATTTTTTCAGCAAAAAATTTCAGAATATTGTATATTGAATCTGCTAAAACAGTTAACGAAATGACCCTTAACGAGCTTGTTAAGCTAACGACGCTTTGAACAACTGGGCCCTGGGGTGAGTTGCATAAGGAAAGCGCTTTCATGTAGCGCTCTGTAGCGATTTTTCCGTGCTATGCAACGGTTTGTTTGTTTGGAGCGCTTTTTAAATTGTCTGCCAAAATGACACGATTTTCAAACTAGGAATTTCTCGTAAAAAAACTTGCTTCAACGATTGGTTTTGTGTTCTATGGTCATTTCTGCACAATGCACGCCGTCTAAGGACAATAAAATAAATAAGAAACATTTCATCTCTTAAAACGGACACTGACTACGTCGGGCGCCGCCATTTTGTTTTGTCTCGTTGCTATGCAACAGTCTGTTTCAGATAGCGAGTCAGCTCCAAACATAGTTACAAAGCGCTACGAAGCACTTTTTGGTAACGTACCGTTGCATTGCGAAGCGCCACAAAGCGCTCTGTAACGCTCGCCTTATGCAACTTATGCCTGGATTTCTTATTACTTTTGCACCGCCTTACTGTGGCAATTCCTTTAAGCACCTACAGTGTATGTTTTTGTGCAACAATCATGTTATTGTATCTATATAGAGAAGTATGAAAAAAGTATTGTGTGATAACTTTAACCCTTAGAATGCTGAACAAAAATTTTGGCATATGACAATTTGAAATATTTGTCTTAATTTTCCCAGAAAATAAGCTTTGACCTTTCATGCAAATTGTCTCCTAAGCTTGAAGCAATAATTTCTTATGGGTTTCATAAAAATATCCTGACCTCATCAGAGACAATCAAACATTGTTGTGATAGGTCAGTTGTATCTAGTATTTATAACTGCCAGCACTTGCTATTGGTCATGTGACCAGACCCAGAGTCAAAGTAGTGGACAGATGGCCCAACCAACCAACACATCAACATAATGATTTTACCTTCTTGTACTTATTTGTGGTGGTAGAATGAATATCTATGCAAAAAAAAAAAATTTTTTTCTGAATGCAATGCATATCTTTTATCAAGCTTGGCATTTGAACCCTTAAGATGCCAAACACAACAATTGTCTTCTGCTTTGTCTTCTGCCGTTTACTTTAAAAGTAATTGTTGCAAACAGTGTGGACCCAGATCAGACTGCTCCTCTAGGAGCAGTCTGATCTGGATCCACCCTGTTTGCCTATATGCAAAAAAGTATGTTTGAAAAGTTTGCAAGAAGATGCAGCAGACGACATAAATAGATGACATTTTCAGATGCAGGTTTTCTTGGCATATTAAGGGTTAAAACACGGCTTGAAAATAAGAGCCTTTTGTAACTTACTCTTGTTCTTTGTAAAACCTTTTGGAGTAAAACAGAGACAAAGCTGTCCAGAAACTGTCATTCTCAAAAGATGATTGGCTGCTCTGTATGTGTCTGCACGAGCTGCCTTTGCTGTTAAGAAACCTCTTTTCTCGGCCCAGGCTGTTAATTAAATAAGGTATAGACCATTAGACAGTGTTTATAGGATATGGAAAATCTGCCATAAAAGAGTGCAGTAATTTGTAAACAATAAGCTCTGAAGGAACCTCCAATTAACCTTTAACTCTATACAAGACACTTTTTTTTAACTAAAATACAGTCGACTCTCGTTATCTCTACCTCACTTATCTTGAATAACCGCTTATCTCGAAGTGAAAATCTGGTCCTTGTTCTAACATGGAAATCTAACAACAGGTATCAAAATATTGTGGAAAAGAGTAGAAAATGCTCTAAGGAGCAATTTCTCCTCTTTTCCACAATATTTTCAATATATCTCTTTTCAGGAGTCAAATTACATATTCATTTATTAAACGTGGTTGTTCGATTTATTGTTTTCCTCAATTCTGCAAATCTGATATGTCGAGGTACGGATATCTCGAAGTATTCCAGAGAGTTCCTTGGACTTCGAGATTACGAGAGTTGACTGTATAATAATATTATTCTTCCATTATCATTTCATTCAATCACAGGACTTGCTTTGCTGAGCACTTCCAGTGAGTATCCACCTACAAAATATATTTTGTGGAAAGTAAAGAAAAATATTTATCAGGGCCCAGTTGTTCAAAACTAAGTATGTCGTTAGTTAACGTATTGTTAAAACTTTGATAATTAAATATGGCATATACACTTATATATTTGCTGAAAAAATGTGAGTAGCTTTTGCATGTGCAAAAGCTACTCACATTTTTTCAGCAAAAATACCTGTGAATTAGATATTAAACTTACTAGAACAGTTAACATTTTGACTACTAACAAATTCATTAAGCTAAAAATGCTTTAAATAACTCGCCCAGGATACTCCTCTTATCTAGAACTATGCAATTATGTATGATCCTGACTGACAGATTTTGTATGTCAACAAACACTGTTTATTATTCTATTATTATTATTATTATTACTGTATTATTACTAAATACTGTATATGTCCTAAAAGTCTGAACACTTTATTCCATACTATTCTGGCCTAAATTTTGCTTTTGATGCACCTGTTGCTAAAATACCTAGTGGAATGGCAAACAGTGTAGACCCTGATCAGACTGCTCCTCAGGAGCAGTCTGATCTGGGTCTACAGATTGCATATATCATTTTGTCAGACACTTTGGTGTTCGATTAGGACATTTACCGTATTCTGGCAGAAAAGTCTGAGCAAACAGTGAAGACCAAGATCAGAGGCCACAGAATGCAGTTTATTACTGGGATCTACACTGTTTGATACTCATCCAGCAGTCTATAAGGCACATCAGCAGGTAGTAAAATGGATTTATTCAAGTTTTACAAGTACGATAAGAAGCAAAGGTGTCCCAAAATTTAGAGGATATACAGTAGATCTGGGCCCAGTTGTTCAGTGTTAACTGTTCTAGTAAGTACAATATCTAATTCACAGGTATTTTTGCTGAAAAAATGTGAGCAGCTTTTGCAAATGCAAAAGCTACTCACACTTTTTTCAGCAATAATATTAGCATTTATGCCATATTTAATGATCAAAGTTTTAACCATACGTTAACTAACGATATCATTAGTTTTCAACAACTGGGCCCTGTTTGTCAATACAGCAGGTCTATCATCTTATTTGACAGCTTAAGTCTTTTGGTTGTCTGCTATTGTTTTTTTAACAAACTATCAATTGGAAAGAAGTTTATATGTAAAGTTGAAAGACTGAATGTCAAACAGCGTAGATCCTGATGAGATGGCTCATCTGGATCTATGCCGTTTGCAAAAGACTTTTATTATCCCCTATGGCAGTGAAAGCATTAACAAGTCTAGTCAGCATTACTGCATTTATTCATCAGCAATTTCATTGCTATCCTATTCATTGTGTAATAATTAGTCTGTCTGGTCTAAGGCTCTTTTGTGGTCAGAATTCATTAAATAACATGCAATGACACAACAGTATGTGAACTGGTTCTGAAACTAAGAAATACAGTAAATGTCCTAAAATTTCGACCACTTTATTTCTATTGTTTTGCCTAAAATTTGCTTTTTATGCAACTGTTTCTTAGAATATTAGTAGAATAGCAAACAGTGTAGACCCTGATCAGTCTGTTCTTAAAGGAGCAGTCTGATCTGGGTATACACTGTTTACATATAAGATTTGCCTGAAACTTTGGTGTATGAAACTTTAGGACATTTATTGTAATGCAACAGTGATGAAAGAAAATGCCAATGCTTTCTGACTGAAAACAAATGCCTTCTTTAAAGCTATGCAGTGTGATATTATACAAATTAACCATCCCAGAGGTCTCTTTTTAGTTCACTTTAAGTTATCCCAGAGGTCTCTTTTTAGTTCACTTTAAGTTATATCATACATCTAATGAAACAAACCAATTCTTCAGAATAATAAACACTGGGAACTAGCAAAGAATCTCACTCTAAATAAGCTTATTTTAGAAAAAGGCGAACTATAAATACAAAGAGAAAACCATAATTTTTTTCTCAATGTTTGAAATTGTTGATACCATTCCACATGGTGTAGATAATTTCTCACTGGCATCTCATCTGAATCAACTACTTATATTTTCATGACAAAATAAGAAAACTTGGTTTTGTTTTCTGGGTGCAAATGATGTCTCCCACTTTTGTGTACAGCTTAATACAGTTAGTCAAGGTTTATTTAATGAGCTAGCAGATTGGCACTAGTGTAAGGGTATAAATTTAGGAAGAAAGTGCAGTATATCTGAAGGCAAAATGTGCTATTTACAATCCTTGAAGATTTGTAACTCCAAAATATATACAGTTCTAGTTCTTGAATTTTAAACTTATATGAAACTATCTCAAAGGGCTTTCAAGTTAAAGAGTGTACATGAGTATATGGCAATAACTATTTACAATGTTCAATGGACTGTAAATTCAAAAGTAGGTAAACATGAGTTATAGTTTTTGTATTCTGCACATTGTCTCATAATGCTTTATTTTTGTGTAAAGTTTCATGAAAACACTTTTAACGGTTTTCAAGTTACAGAGTGGACACAAGCACAATTTACAATGTTCAAAGGGACATAACTCCAAATGTACGAAAACCAGAGTTATGGCTCTTGTGTTCTTATGGCATCTCAAAGTGCTTTATATTTCTGTAAAGTTTCATGCAATTATCCCAAATGGTTTTCAAGTTACCAAGGGAACACAACTTTGTGATGGACAGGCCACTGGCTTAGGAGATATTGTTTAAGATTTTTCTATTTTTAGCTCTGGTGGCAATCTTCTTCAGCAGAGCAAAACAATTTGAGCAATTTTGGTATAGTGAGTGAAACATTTCTGTAAAATCTGATAGAAAGGGGGAGACATAAATATTCATATGACAGTTCTGCTCATATAAGAAAGTTATGCAAAAGAAATAATACCACAACAAATGTCCCAGGCACTCCATGTAACTTCTTTATCTTCATCTGTCTCAGGGTGTGTTAGTTTTAGCAATCTTGGAACATCTAGCCTTTCAGCTATATAACCTACAGTGGAATAGGGTTCCCTGACTTGAGATATGGGATAGATGCCAGCAACAATCTATAAAATGCAGGAGCATACCGAAACATGACAATTTATTTAGAAACTGTTTAACCTTTACCACTTTTTGGGCTAATTCTGCAGACAAAAAATTAATGGTATTTTTCTTATTTTTCCCAGAAAACAGGATTCGACATTTCATGCAAATTGTCTCCATTGGAGACAATTTGCTTGAAATGTCAGAACCTGTTTTCTGGGAAAATAAGAGAAATATTTCAATATGTTGCCTGCTGAAAATTTTACCGAGAGTGCTAATTGTTGAATGAATAAGTCAAAGGCATATCATGTGATACTTCTAATAGACTGTTTTCATCCAGACTAGACTATTCAGCAACACAGACTGAACCTTCTTAACACTGAAATACACCTTCCTATATCTATAAAACCAGAAGAAGGTGCCAATATATGTATACCCCTGGCCGGTGTCATGTTAAGTGCTAATGTAAATTTTCTAAATCTGTGATCTTGATCCTTGGTCAGCAGCAGCAACATGGTGTCAACTGATCTGTAGCCATCCTGTAGAGGAACGATCCCTATCTTAACAACTTTTGCTGAACCCGGATATACCCTGCTTTATCAAATAGTGTAGATCCAGATCAGTTGGCTTCTGAAGAAGCCAACAGATCTGGATCTGCACTGTTTGCAATTAAGTATTTGAATCTATAGCAATAATCAGGATCAAGTAATCTGATTGGCTGAAAATTAGAAGGGGGCGTGACATCTTAATTTATTCAAAAGGACAAGGGTTAAGGTACTCGTAAAGCCTTTCAGAAATATAAGAAAAGAAAGAAAAAGAACTTAATGCAAAACTTTGATGCAAATGCTTACAAAATTTTGAAGTCTGTGATCTTGAAAGTTAAAGCAGCAGCAAATTATGTCAACTCGCATGTTTCCACTGTGTAGTAATGCTGGCTCTATATGAAGAACCTCAAGTAAAGATTTTCAGAAATATAAGCAAAAACTATTTATGCAAAACTGACACTTATGTTAAAATTTCTATGTCTGTGGCCTTGATCTTCAATCTGCAATACCAGCAAGAGAATTATAATTGACCTGTATCTACCCAGTAGTACTACTCCTAACCACCAACAACTTCAAGTGAATACATTCAGAAATACAAGCAAAGCTAAAAACAAATTTTACAGATAGTAAGCAAAGATCACATATCCCTGGCCATAGCTATCAGAGGTACGTTGAACCAATTTTGTAGATGCAAATTTCCCTTAGTATTTCATGAGAGAGATGGGCAAAAGAAATGAATCTCAGCATCTTAGTGTTCTCTTACACAACACACAACACACTTCATCATAGTCAGGGTGTATACAAAATTTGAAGACTCTGACTATGGCTCTAATAACAGGTGAGAAATTTATGATGGATTTTTATGCGAAAAAATGAAAATTCGACAAATAATGGGAATGATAAGCAGGAGGATGCTGATTCTCTCTTATGCAATACAACAAGTCAACCCAGTGCTTGTAAAAACTTTCAAAACCACAGGTCTTATAGTTCCTGAGAAATCTCTGACACAAATTTCCCTGGCTTACATTTGAGTGACAGATGGAAAAAGGAATAAATGGAAAGAAAAGGCAAAGTAAATCACAGTAGCTTGCTTTTCTTTTCCACAATAGACTTCAAGCCTCTGCAGGTGTATACAAACTTTGAAGACTCTAGCTCTCATAGGACCTGAAAGTTTTATTGGACAGAAAGAAAAATGGACATATAAGGGAACTAGTAATAGTGTTTACAGAGTAAATAGATGTACCCCACCCCCCGCCCCTACCCACCGTGAATTTTCAGTTTTTCTACTGCTGTGACCTTGAAAATTAGGTCAAGGTCACCAAAATCTAGTCAGTTCTTTGTTACGTCCCACTTACATATCCATGAAAATTTGTAAAGATGCAACCAATGTAAATAACAGAGGGCCAAACGGAAGATTAGCCTATATTGTTGCTAAATGAGTAACCCTCTAAAAATAAAGACTATTATTATCATTATTTATTACCACTGGTTCACAAGATCTTGTGTCCACAAGAAAGTGTATGCCAAGGGTAACAGAATCTGCACCAAAAACAATATGTCCCCCTCCCTGTAGGTGGAGGGACATAATGATAAGCATGAGGATGCTGATTCTCTTACACAATACAAGTAGTTATACCCAATATTTGTACCAAATTTCAAAATCCTAAGTGCAGTAGTTCGTGAGAAATCTTTCACATGAAATTCATTATACATTATACTAGAGTGAGGGATGGAAAAATGAATAAATGACAAAAGAAGGCAAAATAAATTTCAACATTGTGGTTTTCTTTTACACAATATACTTCAAAGCTCTGTAGGTGTATACAGAATTTGAAGACTCTGGCTCTCACAGGAGCTGAGAAATCTGTGTTGAAAAATTTTATTGGAGAAACAAGGAAAATGGACAAATAAAGGGAATGATAAACGTAAGAATTCTGATTCTGTCTTATGCAATACAACAAGTCATACTCAATGTTTGTATCAAAGTTCAAAATCCTAGGTACAGTAGTTCCTGAGAAAGCTTTGATGGGTAAAAAGTTTACAAACAGGCACACACACACAGACAAACACTGTTACAAAAAAGTTTGTTTGTGTTGAGATTTTACAGCCCAGTCAACCCAATGAGGTCATGTCGAGAGCAGTCAGTTTACCTAACCACCCTTATTTCTGGGTAGGCTTAGTCTTCTAAGCAGTTAACCAGTATTGTGCACATTCTTTCGCCAGAAACTGACAACTGCCCTTCTTGAATCTGGGGAAGGGAAAGAATGACCATAGAAAATATGTCACGATCAATCTCCAAGAAAAGAATGTTGCCGACCCGGTAGGGGTCGAACCTGCAACCTCCTGATCACCAGTCAAGCGTGCATCCAACTGAACCACCAAGGGAAAAACTATATACTCCCTATATACTCCGTATATGCCCTGTATAAAAATAAGTGGGATGAAGTGGAGTAATACTGATGTGGGAAGGGGGTGGGGCACAGATCTGTGTCTTCAAAGTTCAAAGATTATAAGAAATTACTGTAAGGTCTAATCAGACAGCACCAAATCAAACATGTTGATATTTCTTGTGTTGCCAGTAATTTCATGACAGAGAACAGAGACTTACTTGTAGGTTTTTGTCCACCTTTGAGGGAAACACAAGTCCTGGGCTATCACAGAGACGAACTGTTGGAGTTAGAAAAATTGTCTGGAAATGTTTTGTATGTCCTGGTGTTCTTGATACACTGACAACCTGGAAAAAGCAAATGTAACAGTTTCAACAGACCAGAGACAGTAGTTTTGGTACAACCAGCATGTTAGCATGCTGGGTACAATTTTCAGCAAAGAAATCGGGATTTGACATTTCATGCTAATTGTTTCCGATGGAGACAATTTGCATGAAATGTCAAATCCTGTTTTGTGGGAAAAATAAGAAAATCATCATTTTGTTTGTTTGTTTGTGTTAAGGTTTTACAGCCATTATTGTCATGTGGAACATGATCAGTTTACCTCACCACACTTTTTCCTGGGGAGGCTTAGTCCTCTAAGCAGCTAATCAGTATTTGTACACATGCTTTTGCCAGAAACTGACAACTGCCCTTCTTGAATCAGCCAAAGGGAGAGAATCACTGTAGAAACTAGTAACTGTGTTTTCAGAGAAATGTCACGCAATCAAGAATTTTCAGGGTTTTTCTGCTGCTGTGACCTTGACAAGAAGGTCAAGGTCACCAAATTCTATTCTGTTCTTTGTTATATCCCAATTAAATATCCAAGAAAATTTGGTAAGAATCCAACCACTGGTTCACAAGATATTGTGCAGACAAGAAAGTGTGACACCAATGCCGATGCCAATGCCAATGGGATCCACACCAAAATCAATGTCCTCCTCCCATAGGTTGTGGGGACATAAATATTTTCATGATCAATTCCAGAAAAGAATGTGGCCAGACACCGTAGGGATTGAACATATGACCTTCTGATCACCAGTTGGAAGTGCATTTGACTGAGCCACCGAGGCTGGCTCATCATCAATTTGTCTGTTGCTGAATTTGCCCAGAGAGTGGTAAAGGTTAAACTTGAAAGTTGTATATTTAATTTTACTCTGTCTTTACTCGGTTATTTTCAAATGTGGTTATCCCCGCACTTTTAGAAGAAAAAGTGGGGATATTGTGATACCCCCCCGTCCATCCATCTGTAATGTCACACCATTGCTCCTAGACCATTTAAGCTAGAATCTTTAAACTTTCACAGGCGATAGCCTTATGGATGAGGACTGGAGGAACACATTGGGAATTCTGATGTAACCCCTTGGGGCAGGGCCAGGGGTGTGTGGCCCCTAATGGTCCAAAATTCATTTTGTACAAACATAGTCATGTTGCATATCAAATCAAAGGTAATGAAGAGCAGAATATAGTGATGCAAATATTTTGCCTTGGGGGCATGTCTAGGGGTCACCAGAGGTAAAAAAATAGGATTTTGGGTCCTTTGTTTTTATTGTCACAAGACTCCTCCAAGGCTTTTTGAGCTAGAACCTTGAAACTGTCACAGGTAATAGCCCTATGGATGAGGACTGGAGGAATGCATTTGGAATTTTGATGTGTGCGGAAATATGCGATGGTGCTGGCGTGGGGATATGCGATGGTGTGACATTGACTTGCTCTAGTTTGTTATAGAACCCTTTGTGTTGGCCAGTTTAGCTGCAGAAAAATAAAATGATGATTTGGTGTTTTACAGCCCTTTCAACATTATTTAAGACATATCAAGATTATGGCAGGGTGATAATGAAAAGCTCTGTACAATGAAGTGCCGTATAGTCATGAGCTGAATTCTGCCTTCAGAGACTTTGTGATCCGAAGTCGGGAGTGCTAACTTGGCCACCCGGACACTTCAGCAAAACAAGAGGGCCATGATGGCCCTGTAACGCTCACCTGAGCAACATAGCACTTTGAGAACCTGATCTAGAACTGATCAAGGAAAACATTCTGATCAAAGTCAAAATGATTATATTAACAAGTAAGACAATGTAGCATGTCTAATGGACTGTGAAATAAAGGTCAAGGTCAAATATGGATGACTGCACTCAAGAGGCCATGCTGAGATGTATGCATGTACTGAGTATCACTGGCTGTAGGAGCAATAGTTACTGAGAAACTGACCTAAACACAAACACTTCACAAGTACCAAATACCACTCTGTAGGACCAATAATTACTGAGAAACTGACCTAAACAGAAAAACTTAAGAAAGTCACTGGATAGAAAAATATACATCACCTTGAAATCATCAAGACAAACATTTTGAGCAAGATTCATGATGATCACTTCAAAAATGTGACCTCTAGGGCATCAACAAGGTTTTCTTTTGATTTGGCCAGGTGACCTAGTTTCTGATATCAAGTGACCCAGTTTTAAACTAGACTTAGAAATCATCAACACAAACATTTTGAGCAATATTTATGATGATTATTTAAAAAATGTGACCTCTGGAGTGTAAATAGTTTTCTGCTGATTTGGCCTGGTGACCTAGTTTTTGACCCCATGTGACCCAGTTTCGAACTGGACCTAGAAATCATCAAGACAAACACTTTCAGCAAGATTCATGATTATTGCTTCAAAAATGTGACCGCTAGAGTGTTAACAAGGTTTTCTGCTGATTTGGCCAGGTGACTTAGTTTTTGACCCCAAGTGACCCAGTTTCAAACTTAAGCTAGAAATCACCAAGACAAACATGTTGAGCAAGATTCATGATGATTGCTTGAAAAATGTGACCACTAGAGTGTTAACAAGGTTTTCCGCTGATCTGGCCAGGTGACCTAGTTTTTGACCCCAGGTGACCCAGTTTCAAACGACCTAAAAATCATCAAGACAAACATTCTGAGCAAGATTCATGATGACTGCTTCAAAAATGTGACTGCTAGAGTGTTAACAAGGTTTTCTGCTGGTTTGGCCTGGTGACCTAGTTTTTGACCCCAACTAACCCAGTTTCGAACTTGAACTAAAAATCATAAAGACAAACATTTTGAGCATGAGTCATGATAATTGCTTGAAAAATGTGACCGCTAGAGTGATAACAAGATTTTCCGCTGATTTGGCCAGGTGACCTAGTTTTTGACCCCAGGTGACCCAGTTTTTAGTTGACCTAGAAATCATCAAGACAAACATTTTGAGCAAGATTCATGATGATTGCTTCAAAAATTTGACCGCTAGAGTGTTAACAAGGTTTTCTGCTGATTTGGGCCGGTGACCTAGTTTCTGACCCCATGTGACCCAGTTTCAAGCATATCCTAGAACTCATCAAGACAAAGATTTTGAGCAAGATTCATGATAATTGCTTGAAAAATGTGACCGCTAGAGTGTTAACAAGACTTTCTGATGGTTTGGCCTGGTGACCTAGTTTGTGACCCACTTTCAAACCTGACCTAGAAATCAACAAGACAAACATTTTGAGCAAGATTCATGATGATTGCTTGAAAAATGTGACCGCTAGAGTGTTAACAAGGTTTTCTGCTGATTTGGCCCAGTGACCTAGTTTTTGACTCCAAGTGACCCAGTTTCGAACTTGACCTAGAACTCATCAAGACAAACATACTGAGCAAGATTCATGATGATTGATTAAAAAATGTGACTGCTAGCGTGTTAAAAAGGTTTTCTGCTGATCTGGCCCTGTGACCTAGTTTTTGACCCCAAGTGACCCAGTTTTGAACTTGACCTAGATTTAATAGAGGCAAACATTTTGAGCGTTTCATCAAGATTGGGTCAAAACTATGACCTCTAGAGTGTTAACAAGTTTTTCCTTTGATTTGACCTGGTGACCTAGTTTTTGAGCCCAAGTAACCCAGTATCGAACTTGACCTAGATTTCATAGGCAAACATTCTGAGCAAGTTTCATCAAAATTGGGTCAAAACTGTGACCTCTAGAGTGTTAACAAGTTTTTCCTTTGATTTGACCTGGTGACCTAGTTTTTGACCCCAAGTAACTCAGTATCGAACTTGACCTAGATTACATAGAGGCAAATATTCTGAGCAAGTTTCATCAAGATTGGGTCAAAACTGTGACCTCTAGAGTGTTAACAAACTTATTGTTGACGAAAAACGACGGACGCCGGATGACGGAAGACGGACAGAGGGTGATGACAATAGCTCACCTTGAGCTTTTGCTCAGGTGAGCTAAAAATAAATGCTAAAAACATACCTTTTTCCCCATGAGGCCATTCATAATTGAAGACTTTCCAACATTTGGATAACCTTTAAGATAAAAAGATTTATAACAGACAACCTAGAAATGCTGAATATATAGTCAATGAAATGTGAAACGAAAGGTAGATAATTGTTTTTTAATTCTGAACAGAATAAAAATGCAAATATGCCAATAATGTTCTCTTGAAACCTTTAATACATTTCACCTGCATAGTATCCCATTTACCTGGAAGTATATCAATATATGAACCATATGATCATGATCCTTAAAAGTTTCTCCACATAAAAGTTGATCCATAAAAGTTTAACCTTTCTGTGACATTCACTTACACACATACATACTGCACTGATGATATACTGTATTATTAGAAAGTATAACAAATTCATTTGCTCAGAGTCATAATATGCAGCATAAAACTTTGGTGAACTAATTTTTATGCTGCATATTATGACTGGTAATCAACCATGTTCACGTAATTATGACTGTTATTGACAAGGGAGACAATTTTTGTGACTTCTTATTTGCTTTCCTGTACACCAATCCCCTTCTGAAAAGGGGTCTACTAAAAAGGAAATATGGGCCAAATTCTTTTCTTTTAAGAGTATACTCCTTTTCAGATGGGAGGCAAGAACAATTTGATAGAGTTACCTCCCCTGAATGTGTATCCATTCCCCTAAAGTCACGAAGGTCAATGAAAAACAGATAATATCCTAACTGAAAAATACCAATGCATCCAATGGTGAGTACACCATCTCCATATTCTTTATGTTCCTGGTATGAATAGTCCAAGTCACCACCAGTTGCCTCCCCTTCTAGCTCTTCATCTGAAGATTCATCATGGTGACTTAACTCTTGGTCTTCTTCAATCTTGGCTTCCCAACTAGACAGGTCAACTTAAAATGAAGAATTATATTGTGCATTCAATATCATATGTAAAAACATGTACTCTGTTATAATAGAAGATTATAAACCGTGCATTCAATATTATAGATACATGTACTGTGTTATAATAGAAAAAAAATATAAACAGTGCAGTCAATATTATAAATATTCTGTTATAAGAGAACAGAGCTGGCAAAAGGAAAAACATTCAAAACTAGGTTCCATAACTAGCTCTGAATGGATTGCTATTAACAAGGTCATTAAGTTGGCAGGTTTTGACAACTCATAAGACGTTTTGCTCATGAAATAAATGTAAGACTCTCCAGAAACATATAACAAGCTGAAACATCCAGCCAGTGTCTCATAAGTTAAATACCATATTTTCCCTAAATATCCAGACACTCACTCTGTCCTTTGACCAGAGCACATGTTTCTGTGGTTCTATCCACAAAACAGAACCCTGGACTTCTATTTTGTAGTTGATGAAGATGATTTGATGTTTTACATCCATTTCAACATTATTTAAGTGATATCAAGATGGTGGAAAAATGATAATGAAAGGCTCTGAGCAGTTAAATGTGGCACAGCCATGAGCTGAATTCCACCTCTAGTCATATTGGAACCCAGGACCTCATGATCTGGGCCCAGTTGTTCAAAACTGATGATATTGTTAGTTAACTTATCGTTAAAACTTTGATCATGAAACATGGCATATACACTAATATTTTTGCTGAAAAAATGTGAGGAGCTTTTGCATTTGCAAAAGCTACTCACATTTTTCCAGCAAAAATACCTGTGAATTAGATATTGTACTTACTAGAACAGTTAATATTTTGATCACTAATGAGCTTGTTAAGCTAACGATGCTTTGAATAACTGAGCCTGATCATTGGAGGCTTCTATTCTGATAGTTGGGACTCCTATTCTTCAGAGAAATTTAGGAAATTTACATACTACAACTTCTATCTTTGAAGAAAATGGCCTTTGGACTCTTATTTTCAAAACACTACAGAGAACTTCAACCTTCTGGTGTAAAACCCTGTAAATTTATTCCACTCACTTTGCCCTTTTACTAAAATACTACAAACTTTGTGAAGCTCTTTAGCACTTAAGGCTCTTTTACTTACAGTAGAGGCAGTGAAATGTTTATATTGTTCAGGATCACACTCGATGTATTTCGAATAGTCTGAGCGAGGATTTTCCGCGGACTCATCATGGAACTAGTATGAGTTTTGCGTGAAGCATGGAGAAAAACCCTGAGCTCTCACAACTCAAGCGTGATCGTGAACATGGAAAAGATTAATGGTAAACATGAAAAACATATTTTTTTTTTGCGAGAGACCATGAATCATGATGGTTGTGCTTCTTTATTGTTTAAATCATCAAAATCTATCAAGAAGTAAAAAACTTATACAAGTTTGAAAAAACAAGGTTGACAAACATTAGAACCAATACAGATCCTGATGAACAGTTGGCCATTTTTCCATTATTCGTCATGTATTTGGTTTGGAACAGAAACCTTATAAATAGCCCTGTTACAAAAAAGCGCATACATATTTTGCACTGAATTCACACTCATTTTGTGGGGGATGCCCTTGAGAATTGCTAGAAATAGGTTCTACGAGGTTCTCTCTGTAAATTATGATATTTGACCTCAATGTTGAACAATCTTCGACTGGGATTCTGACCTTGTTGACAACCGAATATATCCGAATATTTATAAGGAAATAATTTCTTTATTTATCAACAGTGGCCTCATCTGAAAATATTAGGCCTAGAGTGATTGGATGATTTTAAACTGATATTCAAATTCAGCTACCATCACAAGGTTACAGCAGCCATTTTTCCAATGACAGCACGCTTACAAATGTGCATGCATCAGTGGTAATGATGTAAAATGTACAGTAATTTAATCAACACCACACACATGTAGGCGAGAAGAAATAGCGCGAGACAAGCATGAGGCAATGTGGAACTGTAGTATAGCTTCTCTTGCCTCGTGATAGGTGCAAAAAATGAGCGCAAACAAACATCAAAATTTCCCTTCTGACTTGGCTTCAATTCTAAAAAGAAAGAATTTGCTTCCCATGGGAGCAAATTCTTTCCTTTTAAAGTAGACCCCTTTCAGAAGGGCTTTGGTGTGCTGAGAGACATACAGGAAGTCACAAAAGTTGCCTCCCTTGTATAAAATGGCAGAAAATCTACAAAGTGTATGCAGATTTGGAAAAAAAGCTGTGTGCCACCTGACACATGACAAAACCAGACAGGAACCACAATGTAGAAAAGCATCAACAGAGGCCGTTTTGGCTTAGACTGACGTCTAGGTCCCCTTATTACATACATTGTCACTGGACTAGAGCAGAACAAGGGTGGAAACACCTGTAAATATAACCCACCTTGTCCTTTGACAAGATTACAGCAAGCTTTGTAGAGCTCTTTAGGGCCTAATGCTCTGTATGTGCCTCGTTTACGCTTCTTTTGAATCCCTGAAAGAATCATATGTATAACAAAGATTAATGTGATGTTGCTATTTACTTCCTTGCATAAAAACAAGATTAGTAAATGGTAAAAAGGCAAGGACAACAGACTGCTTTCATACTGTTATATGGTATGACAACTATTATAAACACTAACTTTAAAAATTTTCACATCACACACTGCTATTAATCATACTGATCATCTGGGCCCAGTTGTTCAAAGCACCGTTAGCTTAACAAGCTTGTTAAGAACAAACTTGTTAACTGTTGTAGTGAAGGTATTTTCAAATACATTGATATTTTTGCTGCAAAAATGTGAGTAGCTTTGCAACTCACATTTTTTTAGCAAAAAATATTACTGTATTTGCCATATTTCAAGATAGAAATTTTAACTTCATGTTAGCTAACAACTTCATTGAGGTTTGAACAAATGGACCCTAAGGTTTATGAAAATTAGTTTATCCCATTTCAGTCTCTAAGCCTAAAATCCCAAATGGGTAAACATCCAACAGTGCAGACCCAGAGCAGATGCTGCAGAATGCAGCATCTGAATCTAAGGGTCTATACAGTTTGCATTAAATACAGGAATTTCAACAGAACATAGTAATAACAATCAAAGCACTGACAGCACCAGTGGGTCAATTGTCTCTGAGTGTAGGCTGGGAAAATGGTCTTGAACAGGGACTGAAGACTGTTTCATGTAACCCTTAACTTCCTGTAATTCCTGATGTTGGGTCTGCACTGTTTGCCAATGCCCCAAACATCCCAGTCCAAGTTTTACAGATAACCCTCTACCAATAGCACACTGACGTCACAGTAACAAAAATAGCACATTTGTCAATATTAATCATGTGGACAACTATCTTAAGGAAATTTAGGCATTTGTATACTATAGCTTGTAATTGGGTTAAACATGCAATAATAAAATGCAGGAGTCTGCCTCGGAGGCTCAGTTGGATGCGCGTCCGACTAGAGACCAGGAGGTTGCGGGTTTGACCCCCAGTGAGGTCGGCCACATTCTTTCGTGGAGATTGATCATGAAATATTTTCTACTGTCATTCTCTCCCTTCCGCTGATTCAAGTTGTCAGTTTCTGGCGAAAGAATGTGCACAATACTGGTTAACCGCTTACAGGACTAAACCTGACCAGTAAATGTGTGGTTAGGTAAACTGACCGCGTTCACCATGACCTGATTGGGTTGACTGGGCCATAAAACATCAACACAAACAAACAATAAAATGCAGGCAAATGGTTTTAGTCATAAACTCAGATACAGGGTTTCACATATCAAGCTGTGATAATCCTGTACATAGCAACAGATAGGGCACTTTTTTCATCCGAAAAATGCTGATATTTTTCTTATTTCTCCACAAAAACATATGTTGTGGGTACTCATTAGAAGCGCCTCGGTGAGGCACTTCTAATGAGTACCCACAACATATGTTTTTGTGGAGAAATAAGAAAAATATTATGTGGATACCCACTCTTATCTGCAGCTATGCCTGTAATGCAAATGTCATGCACTGGCAGTGCCACTCATCATACTGACCATTTCTGTCAAGTTTTATGAAAATCTAATAAAAGTTTTAGAAGAACATGTAGTTAGAGTTGCAAACTCAGGCAGACCGATCAACTGACTGACTGACATGATGACTCCTCGAAACTCCCTCTTAAACTTTCAGTGGACAACTCTGTCCACAGTATTTTGCCTGTCTTCTTCAAAGGGGTCCACACTAAAAGGAAAGAATTTGCTCCTGCCTTGGTGTGCAGGAAAGCAAACAATAAGTTACAAAAATTGTCTCCCTTGTAATAAATGTAAAAAAAAAAAAAACTACCAGGTGTATCATGTCACCTTAAGCTCTGTCTGAATGCATCATGCCCAGCCCAGCCCAGCCCAGCCCAGCCCAGCCCAGCCCAGCCCAATCAACTTTACTGTCTGCCTAAAGAATAAAGGGATATTGTAGACTGTATCAGCAGAGGACAAAGACATGATGAGATTGCACACGTGCAGGATGATCAGAATCTGCATATTTTTCATATGTTGGAAGATCATATCTTGTTTTCAACAAAAAAAGTGAGAGAGAAGGCTCCACTGGTATGGACAAGAGGAACGCTCCAACAGAGCAGTCAAGACAGCCTGTGACATACAGTTTTATAGAAAGTGTGGTCATATGAGGCCCAAGATGACATGGAAGCAGTGACAGAGAGGGATCACAAAGAATGGAAGCTCTCAGCTATCGACCCTCATGATAGACACACCTGCAGATCTGGTGTGAGATCTGCATGCAGCAAGCCAGCTACCTGGAAGGGGCCCCACTGTTGTGGATATTGCCCCTGTACCTGCATGTTAATCAAAAATCCAGTGATGATGATGCTGATGAAAGAATAATGATATTTTTCTTCTTTCTCCATGAAAACATACGTTGTGGGTACTCATTAGAATGAGTACCCACAGCATGAGTTTACATGGAGAAATAAGAAACTGTTATGTGGATATCCTTTCTTATCTGGAGCAGTAGAAGTATTCTTTTCACTGGATGCAGCCCATACAATTACAAAGTAAGTTATAATAAATACAGTCAAACCTCAATGGCTCAAACATGTTTGGGACCATGGAAATTTGTTCTAGACATGGGTAGTTCAAACCCCTGAGGGTTGATCACAGCGATAATTCAGAGATGTCTTTACAATTTTTTATAAAATAATGGTATGTTAAGTGTACTCATTAGAATTGCCTCATAGAGGCAATTCTAATGAGTACACACAACATACTTTTTCATGATAAAATAACAGCACTCCCCAAAAATATCCCTAAACATCTGTTTTCTTGAGCTATCAAAGAATTTCATAGGGACTAAAAAACAAGTTCTAATTAGCTGAGGTAAACAAGCCATCATGGCTTGTTTACCTCGGCTAATTAGAACTTGTTTTTGAGTCAATGAAGTTTTACTGTTACTAGCTAGATCATAACAAATGTGAATGTCCAATGCAAACTTTACAAATAACCATTACTGACCTTTAGATCCATCTCCAGCAGCAAGTTCTCTTTCATCTTTAGGAAAAGAAGTAAAGCAGACAACACTGACCAATGGGAATCTCTCTTTGAAGTAGTGTTGCCAAGCAACAACCAGTGAGGGAGGTGCTAGATCAGCCTTGTTAAGAACCAGGATTACTGATTTCTTCAGGTCTTTGGTGATGTAATCATACAGAGCTGGTGGAATGCCCAGTGACTGTAAACAAGAAAAAAAAAACAAAAAAAAAAAAAACAAAAAAAAACACACACACAAAAAATAAAATATAAAACAGAAACATTAATGTCTTTGACATTATATATTTTTCATGATTAACAAGACAAATATTTTTCTCAATAGGAAAATGGATATTACCTTCAAGAACAGTAAGTTTAATATGGAAATACAGTCAAAACTCCTTATTTCAAACTCCAAGGGACCAGACAAAAATCAGACAAAAATCAGAAATGCCACAAAAACATGGTTTCATGACATTATAAGCTTTATATATGGCACTGAGTAGTGTTTGATGCCATTTTTTGATCAGTGATTACTAACATTATGACAAATAACTTTTAATAAAATTTAACAAAAGCTTTGAAGTATAAGATATTTATTATTGGGATTCTGGACAGGGGACAGGGGCTCATATTCCCTGTCTTAGAAGTATGTTCACTCGAACCTTAAAGCTCGGGTGAACATTATTCTTAGGAATATGACCCATATCCCCTGTCAAGAATCCAAATAACTAATGGTATTTTGGCATAACTGAGACATTAATGACAGACATAAATCTTCAATGCATGTCAAACCATAACAGTTTCACATAAAATGTATATTATGTCTGCAGTTGAAAGGAAGACATCAGACTTTTCTCATTGTTTTTTTCAATCACACTTACTGGATATCTTATATCTGTTATCAGGAGAAAGATATCTGACAGAGGATATCTTACATCTGTTATCAGGAGAAAGATATCTGACACAGAATATCTTATATATGTTATCAGGAGAAAGATATCTGACACTTACTGGATATCTTATATCTGTAATCAGGAGAAAGATATCTGACACAGGATATCTTATATCTGTTATCAGAAGAAAGAAATCTGACACTTACTGGATATCTTATACCTATAATCAGGAGAAAGATATCTGACACTTACTGGATATCTTATATCTGTTATCAGGAGAAAGAAATCTGACACTTATTGGATATCTTATACCTATAATCAGGAGAAAGATATCTGACACTTACTGGATAACATATCTGTAATCAGGAGAAAGATATTTGACACTTACTGGATATCTTATATCTGTAATCAGGAGAAAGATATCTGATATTTCCAATACACGCCACAACTGTCGCCATGTCTCTAAATTCATCTCAAAGTAGCTGAGTTCTTGTGGATCATACTTGCTGAACAATGATTCAACATATTCCTATAGAATCAAAACACTTTACTGTTTCAAACTATTTATACAGACACGCAAGACCAAGCAGAGCAGACCCAGGTTAGGCTGCTCATAGTGACAATCTAATAAGGGTCTCACTGCTATTTTAGAACATTTTAGACACATCACTAAGAAGGACAAGAAATCCGCGGAAAGCGATTAAGTCATACAAGTTCCTATTTGTATTGAAAAAAATCTATTTTGCAGTATTCAAGAAATTGATGGGTTAGTTTGTAAGAAAAATGGACAAAGTAGAAAATTTGGAATATTGGCTTGCAAAATTTGATCTAAACCTGTCCATTATTTCACAAGATATTGATATTGAGCGGATATCATTTTTGCCCATTAATCAAGGTCAGTAACTCAGCTGAAAATTGATGAAAAATGTCATGTGACAATCCCAAGCTAGGTATTGTTAACAACATTATGTATGCAAAATATGATCCTAATCCATCAATTCTTTCACAAGATATTGAGCGGAAACAAATTTTGGGCATAAATCAAGGGCCCCTAACTCTGCTGAAATGAATCTGAGATTTATGTACAAATATGCAGATCTTCAGACCATGACCTAATCATCTGTCAAGTTTCAAAACTATTGGCCTAAAACTGCAGGAGGAGTTGCGCTCACAAAACACCCACTGACTATAAGGGTTTTAGATAAAAACTGACTAAGTTAACAAAGTGGAAAAAGTTGAAAAAAAAATCTGAGATTTATGTGCAAACAATATGCACATCTTCAGACCATGACCTAATCATCTGTGAAGTTTCAAAACTATTGGCCTAAAACTGCAGGAGGAGCTGCGTTCACGAGACACCCACTGACTATAAGGGTTTTAGGTAAAAACTGACTAAGGTAACAAAGCGGAAAAAGTAAAAAAAAATCTGAGAATTATGAGAAAACAATATGCACATCTACACACCATGGCCAAAACATCTGTGAAGTTTCAAAATGATTGGCCAAAAACTGTAGGAGGAGTTGTGCTCATGAGACACCCACTGACTATAAGTTTTTTTGGTAAAAACTGACTAAACTAACAAAGCGTTAAAGTTGAAAAAAAAAATCTGAGAATTATGAGCAAACAATATGCACATCTACACACCATAGCCAAAACATCTGTGAAGTTTCAAAATGATTGGCCAAAAACTGTAGGAGGAGTTGCACTCATGAGACACCCACTGACTATAAGGGTTTTAGGTAAAAACTGACTAAGTTAACAAAGCGGAAAAAGTTGAAAAAAAAAAAATCTGAGAATTATGAGCAAACAATATGCACATCTACACGCCATGGCCAAAACATATGTGAAGTTTCAAAATGATTGGCTAAAAACTGTAGGAGGAGTTGCGCTCACAAGTCAATTGTTGACGAATGGACAAACAGATGGGTCACGGCACGCCTATATCGCACCTGCGTTAGCATGCAGGTGCTACAAAAATTGACTTATTTGATGCTTAGCACTCTGGGTAAAATTTTCAGCAGGTGGCATGTTGATTATTTTTTTTATTTTTCCCAGAAATCTTCCCATACTTTACCATAGTGCAGATTATATTTCATTTCCTTTGGGATCATTGGGCCCATTGTGGTATATTTGAAAATGGAGTTCTGCTCATGTATACACTAGAGGGCATAAGCAGTGTTGCGAACTTCATTACTGCTTATGAAGAGTCTCAATAAAACCGAGACTCCCATTTTCTAATTTGTAGTGTGTTCTTTGTTTCCAAAGGCAATCTTTTTGACGTTTATTTTACTACACAGCAGCTGGTACTAGTGCCGTGTGGCAGCGGTAGAACGTCTCCCCGTACTTTACCATAGTGCAGATTATGTTTCATTTCCTTTGGGATCATTCGGCCCATTGTGGTATATTTGAAAATGCAGTTCTGCTCATGTATACTCTAGAGGGCGTAAGCAGTGTTGCAAACTTCATTACTGCTTATGAAGAGTCTCAATAAAACCGAGACTCCCATTTTCTAATCTGTAGTGTGTTCTTTGTTTCCAAAGGCAATCTTTTTGACGTTTATTTGACATTTCATGCAAGTGGAGACAATTTGCATGAAAAGTCAAATCCTGTTTTATGAGAGAAATCAGAAAAATATCTTCAATTTATTGTCTGCTGAATTGGCCCAGAGAGTGGGAAAGATCAAAATTTAGGATACTGTAAGTTTGGTAAGGAGTTATAATGTCTGAATATGAAAGAAATTGGCACCTATGTACACATATGGTATTTACCCTAAGTAATTGGACTGACATACCTAGGCAAACAGTGTAGTCCCAGATCAGACATCACACAAAATGGGATTTGATCAGGATGACAACTGCTTGCCACACATTTCAGACGTATCAACAGACAGTAAAATGGATTTGTTCAAAATTTAGGATAAGTATGGTAAAGAGTCATTAAATATTTTTGGCAAATATAATGCATTGTTCATGTTACCAAAATGTCAGATACTAATTTTTTTTTTTTTTAAAATGAAAAAAAAAAAAAAAAAAAAATGAAAAAAAAAAAAAAAAAAAAAAATATGCACTGTCATTTAGAAAATGGTGCTGGAGTAGATTATCTTCTTCTCTGAAAAGCAATTTATTGCAATAATTATGTGCCATCAATACCTTTCATTAGATCCTTATCCAGTGAAAAAATCCTGTTATGCATATATATATGCAGATCAGAGTCTGTGATGCAGTCTGGTGCAGAATGGTGTCCACTCAGTTTGTTGATTAGGTCAATGGTATATAATACTGTTATTCATGAATCACAGTCAACTAATGCACAGACTGATCACATTTGTAAAATATGAATACCGTATTCGACCTAATTAGCGCACCATGCACTTAGGTTTTTCAAAATTACTGGGTAAAGCTGTGGTAAAATATGTATCCGCATAAACTTAGGGTACTCTTAAAAAAAAGATCAGCAAAGGACTTATGTAATGATGCTTATGCGATGTTTTTGTATTTGTGTGTGTGTTTTTTTTCTTCTTCTGATTTTCTTTATAAAAGCATATGTTATGGGTCCTCATATGAATTGCATCCACAAGTTGATGCAATTCAAATGGGTACCCACAACATATGCTTTATAAAGAGCTTGCTGCTGCAAAGGCCACATGCGGTTTGGCCACATGCGGCACAGGCCGAAGGGTTCGGCCTGTGTGAGCAATCTCTATGGTACAGCAGTTGATGTCAAACGAAAACTGGAAATAAACATTTTGTTTGCAGTTTGTCAGGTTCTCAATTAATGTGGCAGATCTATATGTATTTGCCGGGACCAGCTGGGACAAAAAGTATTGAAATATTTAGTACAATTATAGTATTTGTTTAAAGGCTGATCGAAATATACTTACATTGTACTTTAAAATATCTTTCTACAGCCCCTAGACAAAGTGTAATGGACAAACAAACAAACGGAATCCAATTATTACCAATGTTCCCCACTTTACTAGCGGAGGGGGCAAAAGTATTGAAAGGAGTTACAGTATCCAAATATTTCACATAACTATAGTATTCACACTAAAGGCTGATGGAGACATACTTACTCTGAAATATTTTTCTTCATTCCTTTCTAGCTCTTGCTTAGACAGACTATAGTTCCAAGCTGGTCGTTTTGGTATATCCATCACAATGTCCTCCTCTGTTAACATGTCCATCTCCAGGGCTTCCTAAAATTAACAGTTCACATAGCTCCAGATCAGATGGAGTATCTAGATATTTTAGAATATTAATATTTTTCTTATTTCTCAATGAAAACGTATGTAGTGGGTACTCATTAGAAGTCTCAAATGCATCAGTTTTCATGGAGAAATTAAAAAAATATCAATATTTTTCTGCCTTATCTGGAGCTACTGCACATGTTCAGATGAGTCATGAGAAAATGAACACAATCTGGTATGGATCTTCAAAACACAATACATATTCTCTGTTTTCCAATAGCTTGATGCTTTTTTTTTTTTTTCAACCTAAAAGTACTGATATTTTTTTCTTATTAAACATGCTGTGGATACGGTAAATGTCCTAAAATTCTGAACACCAAAGTGACTGACAAAATGACATATGCAAACAGTGTGGACACAGATCAGACTGTTCCTGAAGGAGCAGTCTGATCAGGATCTACACTGTTTGCCATTCCACTAAGTTTTTTAGGAAACATATGCATAATAAACAAAATTTAGCCCAAAATTTTATGGAATAAAGTGTTCAAAAGTTTAGGACATTTACCAAACTCTTCAGAAGTTCCTCACCTAGGCACTTCTAATGAGTACCATTTCATTAACATGTATTCAATAAGTACTTAGAACATTTTTTTTTTTGTGGAGAAGTAATAAAAATAATTTTCTGGATATTTCGCTTAACTGGAGCTATCTTTACCCTAAATATTCATGGAGAATTACCCCAGCCATCACGAAAACATACCTATATAATTTTGACCCCCTTAAACCCCACTTTCATATTGTAAAACTGGGGTTTACAGGCGTATACATTATTTTTCTTATTTCTGCTCAAAACATTTAACAGGAATATGAAAAACATCAGAATTTTTATCTGGAAACTTGTTGCATACTTGAGTACTGTGGGAATTGCTGTGCCACAGATAACTTGCTTTATTGCACATTGCCGCTATTTTTTTGTGTGACGTAGCTGGCGTGGCACACCGCATCACGTTACGTTTACATGTGCAACGTCATCTATGTTTATTGTTTATTACATCCTGAACAAGCCGTGATGGCGAAATGTTGATGTTAATAAATGATAAAGCTCATTTTGTGTTGGTGTTGATTTACTGTACAAAATTAGTTTTTGATTTTGAAATTTTCAATATTTTTGAATAGGTGTGTTTTTGTAATGGAACAGTGCAGAAGATACCAGTCTGAATGATCAAGATGATTAGATCTTCAAATTTTGCCATTTAAATAAAAGACTTAACTGGCTGAAAGATATGTAGCTTGGATAGCAGACTGATGGAGAATAGAAATTTGATTTTTGGCCAAACATATATACAAGAAGTCCCAAAGCTGACTGTCCTATAGGGTGAGATGAATATGAAGACACTTGGATTTGCCTTTGGCTAATTTTGGGACTGATCGTATATATGGTTATCATCAACATCTGAATTAAACTCTTAGCAAGCTGAGTAAAAATTTCAGCAGATGGAAACCTGATATATTTACTTTTTTTTCCAGAAAATAGGTTTTCCTAAGAAGACAATATGCATGAAACGTCAAACCCTATTTTCTTAGAAAAATAAGAATATATCATTTGTCATCTGCTAAATATACCCAAAAAGTGGTAAAGGTTAAATAATATTTTTACCTCTAGCAATGACAGGTAAGGCTTTCTAGCCTCTTTTTTTCTCCTTTCCAAATCATCCTTACTTTCCTGGAAGAAATGCAGGCGATACCTGGTAAAGAAACAAGACAAAAAAGCAGACAATGAAAAAGAAAGTCTGTATCATATTTATCTAAGTATTGGGACAGACAGACCTGAGCAAAGAGTGTAGACACTGATCAGATGCCACAGAATATTGCATCTGATCAGTATTCAAACTGTTTGCCACCCATCCATCAGTGTTTTTAGATTCATCAACAGGTAGTAAAATGGACATGTTCAAATTTTAGGACAAGTATAGTCAGCAGTTAAGGTGTCTCAAATTTTTACATAGCAACAGATAAGGCACTTTTTTCATTCGAAAAGTGCTGATATCTTTCTTATTTCTCCATGAAAACATATGTTGTGGGTACTCATTAGAAGCGCCTCGGCAAGGCACTTCTAATGAGTACCCACAACATATGTTTTTGTAGAGAAATAAGAAAAATATTATGTGGACACACCCTCTTATCTGTAGCTATGTTTTTAGGTACATCACGAAAGCATACCTATATAATTTTGACCCCCTTAAACCACACTTTTATATAGTAAAACTGGGGTTTATAGCGGTATACATTATTTTTCTTAATTTGCTAAAAAAAGAGAGATTGTGGGTACTCGTTAGAACAACCTTGCCGAGGCATTTCTAACAAGTACCCACAATTTATGTTTTGAGCAGGAATATGAAAAATATCAGAATTTTTTATCTGAAAATTTTCCTTTTTTGGTTGTAAAATTTTCAATATATTTGAATAGGTGTGTTTTTGTAATGGTAAGTGGACAATGTAAGGCCCTTATCAGCCTGCGTGAATGACATGGGCCTACAATATCCACAAATTGCATAAGGCCCCTTTTCATGTGCTGCACATTATGATGATCCTGTGTACTAAAAGCTACTAACAAAGAATAAGAAGATACAATAACAGTCTAGAAATCAAAAACTAATTATGAAAAAAATATTCATTAACTAGAGCAAGTCAATGGCAAGCCATCACATATCCCCGCGCCAGCCCATCGCATATCTCTGTGTGCATCAAAATTCCAAATGTGTTCCTGCAGTCCTCATCCATAGGGCTATCGCCTGTGAAAGTATTAAGATTCTAGCTTAAATAGACTAGGAGCAATGGTGTGATATTACAGATAGACGGACGCACAGACAGACAGCCGGACGGGGTTATAACAATATCCCCATTTTTTCTTCGAAAAGTACTGGGATAACCATCAAAAAGCCACAAACAGTAATACACATCCAATGTTCCAAAATGAGTTCTTAAAAAGAGGAGGAGCTAATTACACATACTTCATAGTGTAAAATGTAAAATTCTTGGAAAATGATGAATATTAAAAGCTGTATCTTAGATATAAGATAAGATGAAGTATCCTTTGTCAGAAATCAATGTCTCTCACTTTGATCATCAAAAAGCTTAAGACATATACACATGTTCATTATTAACCTTTACCACTCTCTGGGCATTTTCAGCAGACGACAAATTGATGATATTTTTCTTATTTTTCCCAGAAAACTGGATATGACATTTCATGCAAATTGTCTCCTTGGGAGACAATTTGCATGAAATGTCAAATCCTGTTTTCTGGGAAAAATAAGAAAAATATTTTAAAATGTCGTCTGCTGCAAATTTTACCCAGAGTGCTAAGCGTTAATAATAAGCATGCTGCAAGCATTCTTACAAAGTTCTAAAATGATTGCTTAACAACCATAGGAGTTGCTTTAGGCAAACTCCATACCCTAAAATGTAAAGGTGCTCACTAGATGCCTGAGTTTAAAACAGCTGTAACTTTGTCAAATATTACTTGTATTTGGAAAGTACCTTTGTCAAAAATTACTTTTGAGTACCAAAAAGCCACATGCATAATTGTGTTCACTGTTTCAGTAATACAAGTATAATGGGAAAAACTGTTAGGGATCAGGTACCTGGCATGGCACTGTCAGGGTTCCATACACATTTTCTGTTTTTCAGTTTAAACAATAATTTGATATCATTAGCAGCCACATGGCACAAAATTAAAATTACATGCTTTCTTTTAAATTGAACCACCATCAAATACAAAGTGGTCAGTTCTTCATTAACAACAACTATCATGGAAATTTTCAGACTTCAACACACAGAAATAATGTGAGTTATTGCAAATAATATGACTTATTGTAAGAAACATATTTAGTTTATCTATTTTTAAGGACACGTGAAGAAAGACCTTTTATAAATATAGGATCACAGAGCAGAAATAAAACAGGAATTTTGAACCACTTCCATTTTAAGGGATGGTCAGATTTTAAGGCCTGTATTAGTAATTCCAATGAAGCTATTCAATCTTCAGCAGTAGAAACAATGGAAAATGAATATGCCTAAGAAACAATATATATATTCATTCATTATACATGTACCTCACTTGAAATTTCCATACCTCGATCGGTAATCATATTCCTCAGCATGACATTTTTTTACTATCGCCCTTCAAGAATGTAATATTTATATAATAAACACTTTGTCTGATAAGAGTGTATGTGTATGTGTGTGTATACCTGTTAGGATCCTGCCTCTTGTCTGACTGATACACAGGCTGCTGGTTCAGTTTTGTAACTGGCTTATCTGTTAAGGTCACCTGCTTGGTTGAGGTCTCCTTATCGTCATCTGACTGATCCAACTCTGGTGACTCAGGCTTGCCATACTGAGGCCCCTCCTCTATAGAGAAAAACACTTTATTCATTCTAATTTTTGATAAGCAAAATTAATCACAGTAACAGTTGAAGTAACTAGATACACTCTATGGTCAATTTTTTCGCCTTTTTTTTTTTTTTTTTTTCACAGTCAGACAAGTTTTATGACTTCCTGTTCGCTTTCTTGCACAGTGCACACCAACTCTCATCTGAAAACGGGTCTACTCTAAATGGAAAGAATTTGCTCCCATGGGGAGCAAATTCTTTCCTTTTAGAATAGACCCCTTTTCAAAAGGGAGGCAAAAACAATTTTGACAGATCTGCCATCCCTGAAAGTGTAACCTTTCCTCTTAAAATACATTTTTTATTATTCTTTTTTCTATCCCAGCAAAAAAAAGCTTGATATTTCATACAAAATGTCTCCTTACACTAAGGTGATGATTCACATGAAAAGTCAAACCTTATTTCATATCTCCAAATAAGACATCACAAACCCATATCATGTGAGTACCATATTATTATTACCCAAAATATTTTGACATCTCAATTAATAATGAGGGCTTATTCCAAAATTTCAAAATGTCCAGGTTACTATCAGATCTGCTTTTGTGACTAAAACTAGAAATGTGTCCACAGTACACAGATGCCCCCACATCTACCTGGTACAAATGCCTTAACCTAAGTCTAACAGGATCATGTATGTACGTATGTATGTACGTACACACATTCATACAGAAGGATGTATGCATGTACCCACATATGGAAAACGGAAAAAACTATATGCCCCAGGCATCATCCGATGGGGTTTGGGGGGGGGGGGGGGGATAATAAAAAATAAAGCTGAATGAGTGGCAAACAGTGCAGACTCTGATCAAGAGCTGGGTTCAGTGGCATTTGATCTGGGTCAACATTCTTTACTCAGACCTATCTCTGAGACCTATCTGTCCAAATACTTAGGGTAAATATGGTATCATGTTGTCCTTATGTTTCAAAATTCAACAAAAAAGGTTCAAAGGCCATTATCAGGGGTGTAAAATTCTTTGAAAAGCCATTTAATTGCCCTGCAGGACTAGCAGGCAAAATGTCCCATTTGCCTGAACAAAGCTTTTTCTCACCAACACTAAAATGTACCATGAAATTTCTTGATCAGTCTGACAATTAACCCCAGCTTTAACCCTTCTCTTGCTGAACACAACATGCCCTGTCTTAGCAAACAGTGTAGATCCAGATCAGTTGGCTTCTGAAGAAGCCAACTGATCTGGATCTGCACTGTTTGCCATTAAGTATGTGGAATTATATCAATAATCTGGATCAGGTAATCTGATTGGCTGAAAATTAGAAGTGGGCGTGGCATCTTCATTTATTTAGCAAGGCAAGGGTTAAAGCTATACCAACTACACTGGGAACCCTTTATAAGACAATTCATTATACGATGGTTTTGGCTATAATACAGTTTAACGGTGAATCCCAAAAGTGTTGTATCCAAACAAACCCAAGCACTGACAGCACTGGTTGGTTGATTGTCTCTGAGTGTAGGATTGGAAAATGGTCCTGAATGGAAAGTTAACCCTTCTCATGCTGAATAAATTAAGATGCCACGCCCACTTCTAATTTCCAGCCAATCAGATTACTTGATCCGGGTTTTTAATATAAATTCACATATTTAATGACAAACAGTGCAGATCCAGATCAGTTGGCTTCTTCAAAAGCCAACTGATCTGGATCTGTACTGTTTGCTATGACAGGGCATGTCCTGTTTAGCAAGAGAAGGGTTAAGACTGTTTCATTTAACTCTAAATTCATGTAATTTAATCAACAGTGCAGACCCTGATCAGATGCTATATTTTTGTGGCATATGATCTGGTTCTGAACTGTTTGCCAATATTCCAAATGTCCAAGTCCAGGTTTTACATATAACCCTCTATCAACAGCACTCTGACATCACAGTAACAAGAATAGTGCGGCTATAAATAGCACTTACCTGGATTTCGTCTAACCCGCACTTTTATTACACATGGACAACAACCTTATGGAAATTTTGGCATTTGTATACTATGGCCCAATCGATCTAAAAATGAATAGACTACCTAGAAAACGATCATTTTATGGTTAGTTTTCTATATAAATAAATCTACACATTTTTGTTTGGATAGTATACAACACAAATGTTTAGCTAGCACAGTTTTTGCTTTGCATCCCTGAAATAGTGCAACAAAGAGGTTGTGATGTACAAACTACATCCTCCCAATCTTTAAACTACACATGCATGTCACTTATCCATTTTCTGCACCATAAAAATCTCGTAAACATCTACAGATGTAAATCTTTTAAAAACTGAACTTCTGCTGGTACTTTGTTTATGATAGGTTATTAGAAAGACCCAAAAACACCTAATGACTGAAAAACGCCTGAAACCTCCTCCTCCCCCACCCCCCCCCCCCACCCAACCACACACACACACAAAAGAAAATGCTGAAAAAATGCCTGAAAACACAAAAAATATAGCAGAAATGCATATGAAATGGGTTCTAGGAGGGAAGGGTATGGCAAGTGGGTAAGGTTATAATTATGGTCGCCAGGGGTATAGGATGGTATGTAGGAAATAGCATGGTCCTCAACCTTTTGAAGTTAGAGATCATCTGCCAAAACCTCTTAGCTACATCGGAAAATACCATATTCTGCAGGATGGTACCGGAGATTGGGTTGGGGTTTGATATAGGTGATGCCTGCGACAGTACCTTATCTTGTTATAGTGATTGTATTGCCTAAAACCATCTACATGCACTAGAAAACACCAAAATCTTCGATGAAAAACTCATTGTTTCTTCTGGAGATTTCTTGCCGAAAACTGCCGAAATTCTGGGTGGGGATATTGAAACTTTCAAAAGTACCTCAACTTGCTCCACTGAATTGCTGAAAATCACCTTAGTTTGCCAGAAAATACTAAACAATCTGGAAGAAAACATCACTTCTTCAGGAAAACAAGGCACAGTGGGGTAGAAGAGTTTGGGGTTCTTTCAGATTTTCAGTGATTTTCAGCATACTAAGGTGTTTTTTGGCAGTTCAACTGAACACATAGAGCACATCTGGTAATCTTGTATTAAGTACGGGGTAGCTGGTGGTTACGTACCAAAATCTTTATGCGAACTTCTAGCCAAGACTTACGCGACACCAAATGTCAACAAACAGGTAAGTTCTCCTGATTTATTGATTTTTAGTCAATTTCCGAGACATATTTTGAAAAAATTGGACAATGCTATTCATAAGAACTTTCATTTCTTCATTGCAAAAGATGGTGTTAGCTTAAAAAAACAAGCTGCTAATTTTTAATTTGATTTCACCAGGAGAAGGGTTAATTAGTCCAATATTCCTGTTTTGATCTTTTTTCCAGCACAAAATGATTAAATGAACCAGAAATACATTGTACTTATATACCCTTTATGAGACTACCAGGTGTGTTGAGATACCTATGAAAGCAACACTATTGCCACTCAGAATTTAGGTGATTTTCGGCGAGTAGTCTCCAGACAATGTGTTTTCATAGAGAGTTTTGGTGTTTATCAGCATATGTAGATGGTTTTCAGCAATACGATCACTATAACAAGATAAGGTACTATCGAAGGCATCAATCCTATATCGAAACCCCAACCCCATCACCAATACCATCCTACAGAATATAGTGCTGTCTGACTGTCAGGTGGTTTTCGGCGGTGCATGCTATTCTATGGTATTTCCGGTATTCATAGAGGTTTATGTGTTTGACACAGCATAACATCAAAAATACTTGGCAGATTTTAATAATTTAAACACCAAATTAACGACAATAATCTAATCTACATAATAATGATATTTGATTAAAAAAATATTTGTTGCTGATGTTGCCAAAGTCCCGGTATCGAGATTCACTTGTCCCGGTATCAATAGGGGCATACGTATTTGACAGGGCATAACATCTAAACTATGTGATCGATTTTAATAAATTAAACACCCTACAAAAGGCAATACTCCAATCTATGAAAAAAATATAAATTTGTAAAAAATATGTCAGTTGCTGATGTTGTGGCTTTCTATCAAAGTCCCGGTATCGAGATTCACTTGTCCCGGTATCCATAGGGGCATACGTATTTGACAGGGCATAACATCAAAACTACGCGATCGATTTTAATAAATTAAAAACCTTATAAAAGGCAATACTCCAATCTATGACAAAAATATTAATTTGTAAAAATATGTCGGTTGCTGATGTTGTGGCATTCTGTCAAAGTCCCGTTATCGAGGTTCACATGTCCCGGTATTCATTGCAGTTTCCGTGTGTGACATGACTTAATATCAAATTACTTAATTGATTTTAATAAATTAAACACCCGAATAAAGGCAGTGCTCCAATCTATAAAATAATTATAAACATATAAAAATATGTCAGTTGCTGATGTTGCCGCATTTTTGCCAAAGTCCCGGTATCGGGATCCACATGTCCCGGTATTCAATGATAACTCTGTGTGAGACATAGAGTAAAATTCAAAATATATATACATAAAAAAATAGTTGATTTTTTAAACCAATTAAACAAAAAATTAAAAGACAACACCCCCATCTAAAAATGATTATAAATATAAAATATATTTATATCTGTTGCATATGTTGCAGTACGATGTCCAAGTCCCGGTGTTGAAAATCACGTCCGAGAATCCAGCGGGTAAGGGTAATAAAAACTGGCATGAATAATATAAAATTAAATTAAACCCAATATTTTAAACTACATGATGAATTTCGAGTTTTGAAATTTATTTTTGCTATTATATTGTTTAGTCAAAGTCCAGATTTTGCGCTTTGCTCGCCTCCGTTTCCACTGTGATTCAGGGTAAGTTTTTTTTGCTTAGACTATGTAGGATAAGAAGGGCAGACATTTCTTAAAAATTAATCAGAATTCAAGTACGATTTATCTACCTTGATACAACAATTTTCAATTATTCGTAAATGTTTGGCACAGGTTGAAGAAAACCGCCCATTTGATCTATTATTATTAATAGTAGCAGTAGTGGTAGTGGTAGTAGTGGTATCAATAATAATAATAATAATAACAGATACATTTGATTGTTTTATTGTATGGAGCACAGAAATGTGTCAAGTTAACTGTAAGAGATAACTTGAGCAGTATCTCTGTCAGTTAAAAAAAAGTTCAGCCGTCACATAAAAAAGAGCACTTAGAGGTATCCTATTTGTGGTTATATATACGGGAACCCCCTAATGTGGCCGAAGACATAGATTTTCGCCTGAAGCTTCATCAATGTCCTACTACCTGTCTGCGAACAGCATTGGCACTGGCGATAATATAATAATGGATCTTTTTTCATGGGCTGGTTCAGATTGTACTTTATAAACAGCGCCTACTTTCAAAACCAGACCGAACTAATGTCATTATGTATATGTTACAATATGAAATATAATGCATCTTAATGCTATAAAACGACTTTTGAACCTTTTTAACATATGTATCGCTGTAGTATATTCAATGAATATTTCGTGTCTTTTTTTTTTTTAGGATTTAACCAAGATTCAATAATAATAATAATAATAATATTTTTTCTTTTCAAAATAAAGTACGAAATGATGAAAAGAGTTCAAACTGATATTTAAAATGTAACGAAATAAACGCAGATCGTTTCACGCATCATTTGTCACTTAACGAACCGATTATTCGTTAACGATGAGTAATTAACTTCATTAACTTCAATAATGACCGTCATGTGTGAATACTTAACGTGAACACGCCTTTCCAAAATTTCCATTTTCTTTAATATAAAAATTATGTATATTTTAAATGAACTTGCCGATGCATTTTCGTGTTGTAGTTAATGCTTGTTGTTTTTTTTGTTTTTTTAAATTTGTTTTCATCATTTTCGGAACATTTATGAAAATTGCTGGATGCTTAACAAATAGGGTAGACTCTGAGCAGACGTCGCGTTCTCAGGCTTCTGATCTGGGTCTACACTGTTTGCTTTACCTTAATGACGGTTTATATGTTTTCTTTTTATTTTCAGGTACTGGTCCTTCATGCGGGCACTAACAACATTACGAGAGATTCGGCAAAGACAGTGATTAGTAAGTTTGAGTATTTTTTTCGAGTCGTCTGTTCCAAAAACCCGAATTCGCAAAGGTTTGGAAACTCTTAGCACCTATTAGCATAACCATAAACTTAGGTAACTCCTATCAATTTTGGCTTGCAGCTTGGTTTGATAGTCAATTAAACTGTTAAATTAGGAAATTGTTGTCACTCAGAAAGAGGAAACCCTTTTGATATTTGAGATAACTTGTGATAGCTTGTGATTTTAGCAGTTTGGCTTACAGCACTTTGGCCCCTCTGAGCAGCTCTTGTAACAGAAAGTTTGATTGGACCTGCAGAAACTGAATACTGGTTGGCTGTTTCTATCGGATCCAACTATTGGCTAAATTGAGAAAAAGGAAACTTTGGGACATATGAACTTGGGAGAAAACTGGGAGTCTTAGGCTAGCCACCGAACTGTACACATGAAAATATTACAATGTAGACCCTGCATAGACCGTTTGATATTAATTTTGGTTCTGTGTAGAGACTTACTAATCTTTGTAAAAATTTGTGTGTTCAGCCAGAAATGTATAGAATTGAAATAAGGACAGAAATATAAATTAATAGAATTTAAGAAACAACAGGAATTTAGGAGTTAAAAGTGAAAATTGAGAAATTTATATTTGATCTTCTTGAAACTTAAGTGCTACTGATGAACTTTAATTTTAGAAACATATATAGGAGCTGGTGACATAAATTTAGGACAATTACATAAAATAAAGTGCCAGAACTTTGCGTTACAACAAAAGGACAATTCAGGACTTGTGATTTCAGTGTTTGGGACTTCAGGGAAAATTCAGTGAATTCCAGTGAAAAGTATTTGTGACAAAGTAGGACTCAGAAAATTACAAAAATAGTCTGCATCCACCGCGTTTATTCATTTTAGAAACTTTTAAATAAATTCAAAATTGAGAAATCCTGTCTTGAAGTTGTTATTGTACATTTAGTGCCTATCAGATAACGGCGTCTGATACTTACAAACCTTAAAACTGTCACCAGGGCAACCTCATACAAAATAGGGCTCAAGGGGTCTTGGGTGCTATCAACACAGCTTGAGCTCAATTCCCCAAACTTTGCCGAGCGAGTGCAATCACCAGTGACCCCCAAATGCCTGGGCCCCCAAAGCAGACCCCATCCAACCCTGTGACAGATGTCTAAAACAGAGTCATCACTGAATACTGGGACATGCATGTGAATCCCGATACCGGGACTTTGACAAAATGCTGCAACATCAGCAACTGACATTTTTTTTTTATATGTTTATAATTATTTTATAGATTGGAGCACTGCCTTTAATCGGATGTTTAATTTATTAAAATCAATTAAGTAATTTTGATATTATGTCATGTCACACACGGAGACTGCAATGAATACCGGGACATGTGAACCTCGATACAGGGACTTTGACAGAATGCCACAACATCAGCAACCGACATTTTTTGATATTATGCCCTGTCAAATACGTATGCCCCTATGGATACCGGGACAAATGAACCTCAATACCGGGACTTTGACAGAATGCCACAGCATCAGCAACTAATATATTTTTTACAAATTTATATTTTTCTTATAGATTGGAGTATTGCCTTTTATAGGGTGTTTAATTTATTAGAATGGATCACGTAGTTTTGATATTATGCCCTGCCAAATACGTATGCCCCTATGGATACCGGGACAAGTGAATCTCGATACCGGGACTTTGACAACATCCTGCAACTTCAGCAACAAATATTTTTTTAATCAAATATCATAATTGTGTAGATTAGATTATTACCGTTAATTTGGTGTTTAAATTATTAAAATCTGTCAAGTACTTTTGATGTTATGCTGTGTCAAACACATAAACCTCTATGAATACCGGGATATGGATACCGGGAATACCTTAGATTAGTATGCACCGTTTTCGGCAGGTGATTTCTAACTTCAAAAGGTTAAGAACCATATGTTGTCTCCTACATACCATCCTATAACCCTGGCGACCATATAACCCTACCCCCTCACCACACCCTTCCTTCCCATGAACCCATTTCATATAGGTTCATGCCATATTTTTAGTGGTTTCCGGCATTTGTAGGTCATTTGATTTTTTCGGTGTTGCTAGTGACCCATTATAAACTTTGTCCTGTTGTTAGGAGGAAAAGCAAATGACAGTTGGAAACAGAAAAAAAAAAAAAAAAAAAAAAAAAATCGCCCCCTTACTACACCTGCTGCAAGCACAACAGGCTCTTACCCCACCGCAGCCAACTATTAGTAACAGTCGAAAAATGCAATCATTCGCTAGTTATGACGAAAGAAACTAATTGCCTTGCTTTCGTTTTCGCTTGTCTTGCAATTGTTTTTTCTTTTGCTTAGAACTAAAAGGCTTCTTTCTTGGCATTTACAGTTCGTCACAAATCAAATTATTTGAGATAATCGTGTCGTTGAATTTGGTTGGTCGACTATCTGTGCGGTAGGATTCACGAGGGGGTCGCCATTGTGTAGGATCGCAGAAAATAAATAAAGAAGTGCAATAAATCCATCTATTAATCAAACGAAAGGCAAAATAATAGAAACGTCCTAATATAGATAGTAATTTTTTATTCGACATTACTGCGCAAAAATTCTTGTAAATCCACGTTTAACTTAGAAACTTTATTCCGAAAGGTATGCCTAAAATCAAGGAACGCCATTCTAAACATCAAATAGAGACGTAAGAAAATCGCAAATAAATGAATCACAGACGGCTTACGCTAGTCAGAATCAGAATATTTTACCGATGGCACATCAATAGACATTCATTCATCAGGGCCAGTGATGCTGAAAAGGTGTAATAACTAAATCCATCTTGTCCGGAAAAGCATAATTTTGGAGCATCATCGCAGCCTGCTCAGTCTGTGATCGGTCCTACTAATCACCCCATGGCACCCCACGGCATCAAAATATATGCATATTTACCATAAAATATGTGTTTTAGATGGACAAGAATAGTTTTGTAAAACTTCATCATATTAAACAGAGAATTTATATTGATGACTTTTGTTTGATTTAAAATATTCTGTCAAATCTCTAGTATTTTTTATTTATTTATTTATTTTTTTTTTGTGCACCCCATGGCATCAAAAGATATGTATATTTACCATAAAATATGTGTTTGAGATGGACAATAATAGTTTTGTGTTTGAATTAAAATTGTTATGATGTTTAAACCTCTCGTAAATTTTTGCACCCCACAGCATCAAAATATATGTAAATTTACATAAAATATGTGTTTGGGATTATTGGGACATTAGTAGTTTTGTAATGCTTGTTTTCATATCTTATTTAAATAAACAAAGAATTTATATTGAGTGTTTAGGCACCCCGAGATAAGCGCTTGAAGTAAGGTTAATGTCTTAAACTATCATAAACAAATTTTGGTACATAAAACAATACCCTGGTGTAATTTCAGCATTTAATTAATAAATACAATGAAATAATTAGTGCCATGGGGTGCCGTAGGGTGCCATGGGATTATTAGTAGGACCCATCTGTGATATTTAGACAAAGCAGTATATCCTTTAGAGTGTGTGGTGAAGATTGATCAGACTGCCCAACAGATTATTTTGCAGAAATAACTGGGTTTCAGAAAATTCAGTTTGTGCACATGCACAAACTAAATATTCAGAATTTAGATACAATTAATTTGTATTTTTTATTTCCCACCAGATTTATTATATAGTGCTCCATCGATAGAATTGGTTTCTTTGTGTCAAAATATGGTGATTCTTATTGAACTAGGTCACATTAGTTTCTGCAAAATCACATGTATGCACAGTAAAGACTCAGATCAGTCTGCACATTCCCGCAGCCTAACAAGTCATTGCTATTTCAACGAAGAAGCAGTATGCCCTTATAGAGTGTGCGGTGAAGACTGATCAGACTGTGCAGATGCACAGTATTTCAGAAAATTCAGTTTGTGTGATTGCAGAAAATAAATATTCACATTTTTAGATACAATTATTTTTTTAATTTCCTACCAGATTTATTATATAATGCTCCATCAGTAGGATTAGTTTTTTGTGTCAAAATGTGCATCTTGTGAAATTCATAAACAGAGTACAGTTGACTCTCGTTATCTCGACCCCTCTTATCTCGATCCTATCACTTATGTCGAACTGATTTCTAAGTCCCGATTATTTTCCCTATGTATTTATTGTATTTCAGCTTCGCATATGTCAAACTACTTTTATGTCGACACTTCGGCTATCTCGTCCATCATTTTCAGTCCCTGAATATATTTTTCACAGTTTTTACTACCGCGTATCTTGAACTCGGACCATGACGAAGGAAAAAAAATGTAAGATGCGGCGCCGCCGGTCTCTCAGTTAATGAAATTCATAATAGGTCATTGATAAATAAATCAATATTTTAATTTTCCCCTTTGTCCAGGTAATTACAAACAACACAAACAATGTCTAAAATCCGTAATTATGAAATCACGTGCGTGTCGAGTCGGGTTTGACACGCGGCGCTCAACACCGTCTCGTGTCATTGATTTGTAAGATAAACAGCGGCCCAGAATAGTGTTATGGAAGATCAATCAACAAAGTTTCTTTACTTTATTGTTTAGATATGCTCTTCACTACTGAGTACTGTCCGTCTGAATGATATAGCGTCTTCAAGAAAAGTCAGTGCGCGACAGGTTCCGACTCAGATCAGCCTGTATTGTCAGGCTTGCTAAGTCTGAATCTTCGCTTGTTACTCTTTGGTCAGGCGGTGCTCTTTGGTAAGCCCAGATAAGGCTTATGCGTGGAAAATTCGTGGGTGTGCAGGCTGATCCGAGTCTTTGACAGTCGCACAGTCTTCTAATAGGAGTTGTGCACGGCCTCAAATAGACGAATCACACGTGGGTACCGATGTTAACCCTTCCGACCCTGTAGACTGGTACGGATACCCGCACAAATAATGATGGTCCAGATGAGACGTTTCATAACGAGCTTTCTCTGCAGGATCTACAGTTTGCCGCGCTGAGATGGTTCGTTTATGCCAGGGGAGATAATCCAAACTAGCTTACAGCTGCCGCTTAACAATGTAAGCGTTTTATGCGAAAGCGGAAACAAGTCAACTCTTTATCGAGTCGTCTATGCGAAGGGAGCTAATCCAAACCAGTTCATAACGTATAGCTAACACAACCAGGAAACAAGTAATTTATTTATAGTTCATGGAAATCCAAATTTGCAGGAGTATTAAAAGACAACAAGAGACGTTTGAAATTTATTATTATTAACATTTATTGATGATATTATTTCAAGAAAATCATTGCATCTCCTAAAACAAACAGTAAGAATGCAAACTAAAGTACGCGTAAATTATTTAAATTGCCATATACATGTGCCTTCCAAGCACGTTGAGGCGAACAGTCGTCATACCTATGACGTCACAATTTGGTTGTCTCGAACTACTGATAACTCGAACATTTTTATCAGGTCCCGTGAAGTTTGAGATAACGAGAGTCGACTGTATTTATGTTTCAAACGATGACTTGAACATTGAAATACTGAAACATATTTTATGTTGCAATGCTATTCCATAGGTCTAGGAAAGAGTGGGTATCAGGTAAATATTTTTCTTATTTCTGCACCAAAACATATGCTGTGGGTACTTTTAGAAGCGTCTCACTGAGGCACTTCTAATGAGTACCCACAACATATATTTTCATGGAAAAATAAGAAAAAATATCAATACTTTTGGACTGAAAAAAAATCTTATCGATTGGGTCTCACTAATAAGTGTGACGAAGTGACAAGAAATGAGTGTCAATAAGTGTCACGAACATATTTTGCTGATTATTTTTATTATTTATTATTGATTTACATATATTTTTTATAAACTGATATTCATTCTTATATGATGCTGTGAAGGACTTTTAAGAGACTACAGCTAGGTCTGTGTTGTGCTAGCATTTAGGCTAAGCCTATTTTCATATTATATAATCACAATGTATGTGTATCTTTTATTGACCAATTAACGCGAACTCACTACCCTGGAATGAACGCTTCTTTTAAATTCGTCACTGAAATTTAGTGCAACCCGTGTTTAGAAAATTTATTATTCTATGCGGGACTTGTTTGTTTGCTTGGAGAAGGAAGGCAAACATGTTAGAGAAAGGATATATTTTTTTATAAACAAAACGTTACCATAATGATTCTGATCTTCAAAATTTTATTGAAGCACAATCATGGAATTTAACTTCAATGTGAACAATCTGCTGGCGGATGTCATTACTAAAATAGACTGTGAAATAAAGCCAGCTAGAAGAAATGCTGATGGGTAATGACTTTTCACAAGCACTTTTTTTTTTTATTCCCCACCCCTCCCCTCCGTTTATCTTACTGTTTTGTAAAATGGACTGCTGAGGGAAAAAAACAACACAAAAAACAAACAACCCCCCCCCCCTCCCCCCCCCCCCCCCAAAAAAACAAAACAAAAAAAAACAGCATGATTGTATGTAAAATGGTTGATGACATTAAGTTTAACCACAAAGACTTCTATCGATATACCAACAGTCAGAGGAAAGACAATCATGGAATCCCTCCCCTCAAAAGGAGAAATGATAATGGTTTGGCCAAGTCTGAAACTGAGCAGGCTGAGGAGTTAATAGTCCGTTTACAGATATATTCTCCAAAGCTTCGAAAAGTGAGGTCCCTTTACTTGAGTAAACATTCTTTGAGTAAACATACCTTTGAGTAACATTCTTAAAGAGGTTTACCAAGTAACTATTGTCCTGTGTCCTTGACATGTGTTCCTTGCAAGATGCTTGAACACATAGTTTGTACAAATATTATTGCTCATCTTGATGAACATAAACTTCTAACAGATAGGCAACATGCTTTCAGGAAAAACAGTTACTGTAGCTGTGAAAGCTGATCACAGTAATAAATGATTGGGTTGAAATTTTGGATGCAGGAGGTCAAGTAGATACAGTCAGATATTGGACTTCAAGAAAGCCTTTGACACTCCTCATGAACTTCTGAAATACAAACTCCAAGGATATGGCATAAGTGGAAAAACTTTAGTATGGATTGATTCATTTCTGTGCAATAGGCAACAAAGGGTTGTAATTAGTGTTGCAAAATCTCAGTGGGCAACTGTTTTGTCTGATGTGCCGCAGGGCACTGTTCTCGGTCCACTTTTGTTTTCCTTGTATATAAATGACATCATGGTTGGAATAGAATCTGAGATTTTTCTGTTTGCTGGTGATTGTGTCAGCTATCATCAGATTGATTGCATTGAAGACACACTGAAATTCTAAAAGGATGTTGATCACCTGGAAATGGGGTATGAGATTTCAGCGTGTGAAATGTGACATGATGCAGCTTTCTAGGAAGCAAATCAAAAAGATTAATGCAGTTTACTTCTCAAAAATGGGGATAATATTAAATACCTTAGTGTAACAAACTCTAAGGATTTGAAATGGAATACTTGTGTAAGCAATGTTTGCACAAAAGCAAACAGAACACTTGGTTTCTTAAGATGTAACCTATCATCATGCCCCCAAGATGTTTAGAAAATGGCATACAAGGGGTTGGTGCGACCAATCCTGGAGTATACTAGTCCTGTTTGGGACCCATGTTATAGTGTCCAGGAAGAATTGGAAAAGGTTCAGAATTGTGCAGCCAGGTATTTGACTGGTAACTACAACTTTGAAACTGGAAGTATGACTAGCATTCTTGAACAGTTAGGGTGGGAGTCTCATCACAAGAGACACAAAGATAGTAAACTCATATTGCTCTCACCCTTACCATGTGGGGAGGTCATGTAGCAATTTTAATTAAATTTTTCCAGTGGTTTAGGAGGAGATAACATGATGGACAAATGGAAGGATGCTGGACACACAGACAGATGGATGAACAGAAAAAATAATGTTGCTCTTGCACACCCTTACCATGTGGGGAAGTGATCAGGCGTTTGATTGAATTCCGCCCAGTGGTTTAGGAGATAGCATGACAGACAGATGGATCTACAGAAAAATAATGTTGTTCTTGCACATCCCTTACCATCAGGGGAAGTGATGTAGCAAGTTTGGTTGAATTTCCACCTGGTAGTTTAGGAGGAGATAGCGTGACAGACAGATGGATGGACGATGGATACACAGAAGGATGAGCAAGTGAAAAAATAATGTTGCTCTCGCACACCTTTAGCATGAGGGGAAGTGATGTAGCAAGTTGGTTGAATTCCACCCAGTGGTCTAGGAGGAGATAGCGTGACAGACAGATGGGCAGATGACGGATGGATGGATGCACAGAAAAGTATTGCTCTCTCACACCTTACCATGAGGGGAAGTGATGTAGCAAGTTTGGTTGAATTCCGCCCAGTGGTTTAGGAGGAGATAGTGTGACAGACAGATGGGCAGTTGATGGATGGATGGATGCACAAAAAAATATTGCTCTCTCACACCTTACCATGAGAAGAAGTGATGTAGCAAGTTCGGTTGAATTCCGCCCAGTGGTTTAGGAGGAGATAGTGTGACAGACAAATGAATGGATGACGGGTGCACAGAAAAATAATGTTGCTCTTGCACACCCTTCCCATGGATGGAAGTTATGTAGCAAGTTTGGTAGAATTCCGTTAAATGGTTTAGGAGGAAATATCGTGGTGGGCAGATGGACGAACGGATGGATGAGCTACCAATATCTTCATCACTTTTTAAAAAAAGGGGAGATAAAAACTCAAAATTATTATAGGAATGAATTTCAGTTTTGTGGATTTTATTCTACATCTGCATCGTACATTGCTGATTAAACCATCACTTCTGACAGTTACCGGTACTCAGTGGTTTAACTTTTACTGGTAATGTTATAGAGATGAAAACAATGAGCATAATATAGTTTGATAAAAGCATGAAAGATAATTATTTAGACATAAAATTAACTTACGTGACATACATGCCATAAGCTGTGGACTAAAATCTGTGAGATAAGGCAAAATTTTAAGGGCAAAATTCTGGGAGATTTTCTTAAATATCATTTTATAGCTCCCCCAATGTAATCTTAAGTCTTTTTTTCATATAAGAAGCTTGTGAAAACTACAACAGTGTGTGATTTATGTGTATTTCTTTATCAAATCTGTTGTAAAATGGAAATGGTCCGAAAATTTGTGAGATTTGAATTTTTCATAGGAATTGTCTTCCAGATAGGCCAAATTCAGTGAGATTTTATCTCACAGTGTTAGATATGGCACGTATGACATGAAATCATTAATCAATAAAAAAAAGGATAACTTGGGAATATAATTAAATAATTGATCATAGAAGAGTGAAGAAGAAAGTGTCCATGAATGCTTTTTGACTTACCAAGCAAAGACTATTTAACTTTGTTTTCTTTTTCAGGTATGATGTCCAGGGACTCCGAAACTTACTTCTTTCAGTTATTGATAGGATGGGTGAAGCATCAGCCAAGGTAGATACACATATTATGACACTATAGTAATCATAAACTTGTATATTCTTGGTATGGGATCTCCTCACACAGTATAAAAAACAAAACAAAAAACAACAACAAAAACAAAAAAAAAAAAAAAAAAAAACAACAAAAAAAACAACAACAACAAACAAGAAATATTTTGCCTCGTTTGAAGTAAGTCCAGGGCTTGGGCTTGTTTTCATCCATTCTATTCATTTTTTCTTTCTATCTTCCTGTAGGATACAGCTTGACGTAGCTGAAACATTGCAACAGATAAGGTACTTTTTTCATCTGAAAAATGCTGATATCTTTCTTATTTCTCAATGAAAATATATGTTTTGAGTACTCATTAGAAGCGCCTCAGCGAGGTGCTTCTAATGAGTACCCACAACATATGTTTTCATCAAGAAATAAGAAACATATTATGTGGATACTCCCTCTTATCTGTAGCAATGGCTGAAATATTCTTGACAGCTGTTAACTAAAACAAACAAACAAAACAAAAAGATTAGGAGCATGTCATCCTGTGTTGTGTGTTTGTCTGTCTGTGCATTTATAATTGATGCTGTCTCCTCATGTTACTTTGATGTACATTTAACCCTTAAAGCGCCAAGAAAAACTGCATCTGAAAATGTCGTCTGTTTATGTCGTCTGCTGAATATTCTTGCAAACTTCTCAAAGCTATTTTTTGCATACCTAAAGGAGCAGTCTGGTCTGGGTCCACACTGTTTGCAAAAATGACTTTTAAAATCACAAGCAGAAGACAAAGCAGACGACAAATGTTGAGATTGGCAGTTTAAGGGTTAACACTTAGCATGCTGGGTAATATTTCTGGCAGATGACACAATGAAATATTTTCTTATTTTTTCTGTTTTAAAGGAAAAATTAGAAAAATATCAACTTGTTGTCTGCTGAATTTACCCAAGGAGTGGTAAAGGTTAAGATACATGTGTGCATCAGGGCTGGAGAAACTGATAAATGCCAATTGGTCACATTTGCGAAGTTTATGAAGTCATTTTCAACCGCATTTATGGAGTTTGCCAAACGGAGATCTCAGTATTTTCAGTAATCCTTGTTAAGAATTTCCGTATTGCAACTTCCAAACGCAGATGCTACTTTATTTTCAACACAAGAAATGACATACCAACATTGCTCAGACTTGCTAAACTAACATGCGCGTAAGTATCATGATTCAGTATAGCTCAATATTATCAGATAAACACAATTTAATGTACTTTCACTTTCCGAACACTCATTGGGTGAGCAAAAGGGAAACAGCCAGAATGTTTCACATGTGGCGTCACATTTTTGTGTTCGCGTTATGCTGCAGCTAGCCACTGCCTTTAATTTTTCTTTCATTCTTTAGACCAGTAAAAAAAATAGCGTTTCATCCTTGTGCCACATCTAGGCCCAGTACTTTGGCATGTTTAGAATGTTAAAATTACAATGAAGATGAATGAAGCATATTCAACAGATCTTTTAAAATTAAATAAACAAATTAACAACAGCGAGACAAAGATTTTTCATTGTTGTAATGCGCAACCAAGTAGGTATGAAGCACTGTCCCTGTTATACTTACTGTAATAAACACATGTTGGGACAGACAGGCCTGAGCAAACAGTGAAGACCCAGATCAGACGCCACAAAACAATCTGCATCTGTACTGTCTACACTCATCCAGCAATGTAAAAGACTTGTTCAAGTTTTAGTACCAGTATGGTAAGGCGTTAATGTGTCGCAATACTTAGGATTAATATGGTAACAACCGGTATTGATTTTTTCACACGTCAATCAAATGGGCAGTTACTTATTTTTGACAAGCAGCATTGCGATAATGAGCAGATCGCTGGGGCAATTTCCTGTACAGGGTTAGTGAAAGGTTTGTTTGTTTTTATAGCTCCAGATAAGGTGTAAATTTTAAAGTCGAATATTAGAAAACATTAATTGTTATGGACCGATTTTTTGACATCCTGATGAACTGAAAATTGGTCCAGCTCTTGAAAAACCGGTCTTAGACAGACCAACCAGCATTTTCTTGAGCCCTGGTGTGCATGTATTTCAACCCAATACCAGGTACATAGTGTTGGGAGCAAAATTGTAAGTTTTCAGTACTGGTTTCTTCCATGGCAAAAGTTGTTTCTTGTTTCAGTCAATATGTCTGTATGGAAATTATAGACAGTATAATGTACTGAATTAATTAACCCTTGTCCTGCTGAACCCGGATATACCCTGCATTTGCAAACAGTGCAGATCCAGATCAGTTGGCTTCTGAAGAAGCCAACTGATCTGGATCTGCACTGTTTGCCATTAAGTTAGTGAATTCATAGCAAAAATCAGGACCAAGTGTTCTGATTGGCTGAAAATAAGAAGTGGGTGTGGCATCTTAATATATTCAGCAGGACAAGGGTTAAGCCTCCATCTAACAGACATCATCTCATGAGAAACTGGCTTTATGCCATGTCAGACAGGATCAGATTTTCTCCAGTTCAAAACATATGTACTTGTATGTAGCTCCAGATGAGAGGGGTTATCAAATTACCATATTTAACATAAGTATTGGCACACCTTATCTACTGACCATACTTGTCCTAAAATTTGAAACAGTCCATTCTACTATCTGTTGATGTGTCTAAACTATTGATGTATGTATGGCAAATAGTGTAGACCCCTGATCAGACACTGCATTCTGCTGTGTCTGATCTGGGTCTGCATTGTTTGAAAAGGCTAACCTGTCCCAATACTTAGGATTATTATGGTAATATTTTTTCTTATTTCTCCATGAAAACATACATTGTGGATACTCTTTAGAAGTGCCTCATTGAACTCGGGCCCCCGTAGCCTAGTGGATAAGAGAGTTGACTCTTAATCCATTAGGTTTCTCATCGCTGTGGTTCGAGCCTCGCTCGGGTCATATGTGGGAAAGCCAAGTTCTGCTTACGGATGGTCAGGTGGTTTTTCTCCGGGTTCTCCGGTTTTCGCCCACCTTCGATGAACGATCGGCTCGATATAAGTGAAATATTCTTGAAAGGGCCGTAAAACCCAAATCAAAAAAAAAAAAAAAAAAAAAGTGCCTCATTGAGGACAAAATAAGAGTTGAAAAAAGTGACTTTTCAGAAACCTCCAGATAAAGCAGGTTTTTTTTTTTTTTTTTTTTTTTTTTTTTCAAACAAAAAGTATTGATGTTTTTCTTATACCTGCATACAAACAGTATTACCATATTTGACCTAATTACCACACTGTGCGCTTAGGTTTTTCAAACTTACAGGACACACTCATTTGTGGTCAAATATGTATCTATCTACTAAGGATACACTATAAAAAAGATCAGAAAAGGACTTATTTAATGATGACTATGCGATTTTTTCTGACTTTCTTTACAAAGGCATATGTTGTGGGTACTCATTTGAATTGCATCGACTTGTCGATGCAATTCAAATGAGTACCCACAACATATGCCTTTGTAAAGAAGTAAAGAAAAAAGTACACTGGTTGTAATCTGAAGACTACGGAATTTCTTGACTGTGCGCTTATAGGGGTATGTGCGGTAATTAGGTTGAATACGGTAGAACACTTTGGCAAGGCCCCTCCATGAAACCATGCTTTGGGTATTCATTAGAAGTGACTCACTGAAAATACTTTTGTATATGTTATGGATGCTCGTTAGAATTGTATCCATGAACTGTTTTTTGTAGAGAAAATGAACTCTCAACATTTTTTTTTAAGCCAAAAGCGTCTTATCTAAAGTTAATTAAAAGAATCTTACATGAGTAGTCATTTCATATGAAATTATGAAACAAGCCTTTGGCTCGTTTCATAAATTTCCTATGAAATGACCACAAATGTAAGTATCATATGACTTTTAAACTGTATTTTATGGCCATGAAGCTACGCACCAGTAACCAAGTTTTATTTAACGTGGTCATAAAATTTTTATATGACATGACGTTATCTACTGAATAATACCCATGTCATATGATAAAAGGCAGTTCCTTCCTTACATAGCTCAACCTTGTGTTATTGATACCCAACACAAGAAAAGGACAGTACACATATTCTGGTAATGAAGGTCCAGATCAGCCTGCATATTTGCCTATTCAGATCTGGGCCATTGAAAACATTTGTAGTGGGTACTCATTAAAAGTGCCTCAATGAGGCACTTCTAATGAGTACCCACAACATATGTTTTTCTGAAGAAATAAGAAAAATAGCATTACTATTTGGTTGAAAAAGTTTCTTATCTGTAGCTTTACTCATTCAATATACATATGACATCAGAGCTCTTTTCTAATGTTGTTTATTAGGCATACGTATATCTTTTAAGCTATTGAAATGCAAGAATTGATCTCCTTTGCATCCATGTATTGCTGATAGTGAATATAATATATATAATAAAGTAGTAAATCTGTTTTCTTATTTTTTTTCCATAGCTTTAGTTAAGGTGTGTTTTTTTGTGTTTTTTTTTTCAGTTAAAAAGTGCAATGTATTGATATTTTTTCTTATTTCTCCACGAAAATATATGTATGGTTATTCACTAGAAGTTATGTTTTTTGTTGAAGAGTAAAAACAAATATTCAAATGAAAACCTCTAATGATATTTTCAAACTGTGCTTATCTGGATGAGACTATACCTTTGCAGTCTGGTAAGGGCATACACAGTTTGTTTGGACAATATCTGGATTTATAGATTTGAAACTGGGCGTAAACTATGACACTTCAAATGAGTACCAACATATTTTTTTTTTAATGGAGAAATTGGGAAAATTATCTTAGAATTATTATTAAAAACCTTTTAACAAGTCCTCTGCCTCAAATTTTACAGGCTCAAGGACTCCCCAGTATTATAACAACAGGCCACAAGCTACAGTATTCTGACCATATACTGTATATTATGAAAGATGCCAGCGGCAACAAGTAAGTATAAATATTTACAATGAATATTCTAAGAATTTGAACAGAAAATCCTTGATTTCAAACAAGGAATGCATAATGAAGAGTTGTGGGAAGTAACCAGTTTTGCAAAGTGAGGCAATAAAATTACCTCCCTTTGCAAAATTGTTTCTTCTGGCTACTTCCTTTATTTATAGTCAGTCCCTCATCTGTGTTTCATCATAGCTTTGAGAAGTTAATTTATATTTGCTTTCAATTAACTTCTGAACACTATATTATGGTAAATGTCCTGAAATTTTGAATGCTTTATTCCATAACATTTTGGCATAATTATGGCATTTTATCCCATGACCGTTAGGTTCAGGGAATATAAGAGACCCTTGTAGCGATCTGCATGGCGCCCGTCCGTCTGTAGTCACATCCTTGTGCACTCCATAACTTTAATACCCTTAGACATACTTTGATAATATTTGGTAGAAATGAAGAAAAGGATTAGTAGGCGTGTCGTGTGCAAGAGAGACAACTCTCATTGTCTTGGTTTAAACATTTTTTATTTCATTAATATTACATGTGATACACACATATCTATCTCAAACAAAGGAGGGATTAGAACGAAAGCACAAGTGCTTATAGAGTTCTTCTCCCAATCTCTATCTTCATTATGTATTTATCTCCCCTGAAGGTGAAACCTTGTGCAGGCCATAACTCCCATACTATTTAAGACAATTTGATAATATTTGGTGGGAATGAAGAGGAGGACTAGTAGGCATGCCACATGTAAGAGAGACAACATTCACTTTCTTCATTATGTAGTTATCTCCCCTGAAGCAGAAATCCATAGATCCTTGTGCACTCCATATCTTTGATACCCTTAGACATATTTTGGTAAGATTCGGTAGGAATGAAGAAGAGGACCAGTAGGCATGTCATGTGCAAGAGAGACCATTGAGTCCTCCGTGAAATCACCTGACCAGTAAATGACACCAAAATCTGACCAACCAGACTAGCTTACCACTTAACGGTTAATGTTATTTATGTACTTTTCCATTGATAAATACAGGTATGAATGTAGTTTTCATTGACAAATACAGGTATCACGATATTGTTTGTCTAAGGATTTACGCATGGGCGTGGATATAGCCTTCTGACGGAGGAGTCAATTCTCACTTTCTTCGTTATATAGTTATCTCCCCTGAAACCAAAGTCTTGTGCAGGCCATAACTCCCATACTGTTTGAGATAATTTGATAAGATTTAGTAGGGATGAAGAGGAGAACCAGTAGGTGTGCTGCATGCAAGAGAGACATTTCTCACTCTCTTCATTATTAAGTTATCTCCCCTGAGACAGAAATCCATAGACACATCCCTGTGTGCTCCATAACTTTGATACCCTAGACATATTTTTATAGTATTTGGTAGGAATTAAGAGGAGGACCAGTAGGCATGTCCAGTGCAAGAGAGACAACTCTCACTATCACCATTATGTAGTTAGCTTCCCTGAAATTGAAATCTTTTGCAGGCCATAACTTCTATACTGTTTGAGATAATAATATATAGTAGGGATGAAGAGGAGGACCAGTAGGCGTGTCATGTGCAAGAGACAACTCTCACTTTCTTCATTATGTACTTATCTCCCCTGAAACAGAAATCTTGTTCATGCCATAACTCCCACACTGTTTGAGATAATGTGATAATATATGTAAGGACATATATCAGGTCAAGTAGGAGTGTTGCATGCAAGAAGGACAACTCTTGCTTTGTTTTTCCTCTAGTTATCTCCCCTGAACTAATTTTAAAGCCAAATTCTTGTGCACTCCATAACTTATTATGGTTTGAATTTTTTGGATAATATTTGGGATAGGAATAGGTAAGGATCGGAAGGGGTGTGCATGCAAAAGAGACAACTCTCACTTTCTTCATTGTTTATTTATCTCCCCTGAAACCAAAATCCTGTGCAGGCTAATACTCCAATACTGTCGGAGATACTTGATAATATTTTGGTGGGACATATATCAGGTCAAGTAGAAGTGTCACATGCAAGAAGGACAAACCTTGCTTCATTCTTTTTCTCATACACTCCACTGAATAAATTTTTTAAGCCAAATTCTTGTACACTCAAGGACTTCTTAATGGTTTGAATTATTTTGATAATTTTTCTCAGGCATAGATAAGGATCAGTAGGCATGTTATGTGCAAGAAGGACAACCTCTCCTGTGGTTGTTTTCTAGTTACTTCCCCTGAATGAATTTCTAAGCCAAATTCTTGTGTATGTGGTTTGAGATATTTTGATAATATTTGGTAGAGGCAAAGTTAAGGACCAGTAGGCATGTTGTGTTCAAGAGTACTCTCACCTTCTCCATTATGAACTTATCTCCCCTGATGCTAAAATCTTGTGCAGGCCATAACTCCCACACTGTTTGAGGTAACGTGATAATTTTTGGTAGGGACATATATCAGATCAAGTAGGCTTGTCCCATTTGAGAAGGTCAACTTTTGCTCTGTTGATTTTTTACCCTAATAAACATGGAGTAAGTACCTTTACCTTTACAAGGCATTTATTTTTGCTATTATTTCTGAATATGTACACTCACAAAGTTCAAAGTATTAGCAACTAGTGTGCATCCTGTACAAAAAACATCAGAAATCAGTAACAGATGATTTTGACAAAAAAAAAAAAAAAAAAAACAACATGCAAAAAAAAAAAAATCATTTATAGTACACCTATTATTGTTTTCACTTATTATTTTGGTCACATTTCATACTATGCATCTTTTTACTGTGCTCTGTTTCAGTATTTCCATGATATCTGATTGAAATACAATGTATACACCAAATTTAGAAATGGCGTTTGGTCGGGGTGGGGTTTGGGGGTGGGGGGGTGCGGGTGGTTTGCCATCAGAAGAGATGGCTGTTTTTATGCAGTTGTTTCTCAAAATAGTAGAATGGCAAACAGTATAGACCCTGATCAGATGGCTCCTTCAGGAGTAATCCTATCTGTGTCTGCACTTTTTGCATATGCCATTTTGTTAGACACTGGTGTACAAAATGTTTGGACATCAGCCTACTTTGAGGGAAGTAACCAATTTTGCAAAGTGAGGCAATTAAATTGCATCACTTTGCAGAATTGGTTACTTCTGGTTGCTTCCTTCATTTGTAGTTGAGTCCTCTTCTGTGTTTTGTCACTGTTGAGAAATTAACCCATAAAGCGCCAATCACAACTGCAGCAGACGACATTTTGAAATTACATTTTGAAATTTTTCAAAGAAAACAAGTCTCGATATTTCATGTGAATCGTCTGCCAAGCAGACGATTCACATGAAATATCAAGACTTGTTTTCTTTGAAAAATTAAAGAAAATAAAAATAAAATGTCATCCGCTACAAATTTTGCTTGGCGCTTTAAGGGTTAATTTATATGTTTTCTATAAAGCAACTTCTCAACACTATATTATATGTTGATTTCTTTTGAGCTGGGCTATTTAGTGCAGTCAGCAGCTTGTCTGACAGACTGCAGACAATGATTAGGAGACTGTGTATTTTTCACTTAACTCTTAAAGTCCCAAAGTCAAACTGTGTTTGTAGGTGGTATACTGTTTTCATTTTGTCTGTCCGTTGCGTTTTGGTCCTGGTTTCTAAAAAGCACTGCTTATTATTTTTCTTATTTTTTCTGTGACTTTAGATTACATGTGAAACATCTCCTATGGACACAATATATAATGATAAGTCCTATTTTCTCAAGAAGAAAAAAAAAAAAACAAAAAGGAGAAGAAGATAAATGTTCTCTGCTAATGTATAGATAAGCATTCAAAGGGTTAAAATGTCCTTTAGCATTTTATTCACATCAAGAAGAAAGGAATACACATCAAGACGAATGGAATACCAAGACCAGTTTTCTGGAAAAAAAAAATCCATTAATTTGCCTGGAACAGATTGAGTACTGTAGTTGGATTGTGCCATACGAAAAATGTCTTCTTTGTCCGCTAACAGCACCATTTGATACTACAGAATGTAGGAATGGAGAGCAAAGACCAGAATGAAAATCTGAGCATTTTGTGTATGTTCGAAGGCACTTTTCACTTGACATATCCTGTTTAGCCTTAGTGTTTGGTCACTGGCAAACAGTGTAGACTCTGATCAGATGCTGCATTCTGTGGCTTCATATCTGGATCCACACTTCGCTCAGGTGTGATTGTCCGAGTATTTAGGCATAGTCCCAGATAAGGCACTTTTTTTTTCAACCTAAAAGTATTGATATTCTTCTTATTTCGCCACAAAAACATATGTTGTGGTATTCAATGAGGCACTTCTAATGAGTACCCACAATAAATGCAGAGCTGTGGAAATACCATGGCCGACTTGTCCCATTTCCCTGAGGACAAGTAAGAAATTTTAATTTACTTGTCCTGGGACAAGTAATTCATAGATCTAGCTAAGGAGAGTATCCAGATTATAAGATATATATTTTTCTTATTTCTCAAAGAAAACATATGTTATAGGTACTCATTAGAAGTGTCTCAGTGAGGTGCTTCTAATGAGTACCCACAACATACGTTTATTTTGAGAAGTAAGAAAAAATGACAATTTTCGGGTAAGTAAATCCTGGTTGGACAAGTGGATTTTGACCATTTACTTGTCCGTGGACAAGTAATAAAATTTGATAATTCCATACACCTGATAAATGTGATTGTGGAGAAATAAAAAAAATATTTCCCTGATACTCGCTCATATCTGGAGCTATGGTAAATACACTGTTTTATTTTCTTCAATAGTGGCCGTGGCACAGTGGTTGGAATTCTGAAAATTGGTAGAAAAAGGTTATTTGTATATAATCACCAAGGGAATGTTAAAGAGATGGAGCCACTCTGTGTCCTTGACTTCTATGTACACGAGTCACGACAACGTATGGGCTGTGGTAAAAAGCTGTTTGACTTTATGTTACAGGTACATGTAGTTTGTTAATTATTTGAGCTGTAAATTGAGAAACTGTACCTTCCCACATGTGCACCAGTTGAAGACTCATATTAGCCTGCACATCTGCCCTGTCTGATTGGTCTTTGCTAGGCATCCTGTGGATAGCCAAGGATTTAAGGCTTCCTGACCCAGGTAGCAAAGACTCGGATCCAAGGTTGCAGGCTAATCTGGGCCCATTAGGCATTAGTTCAAAGCATTGTTAGCTTAACAAAATCGTTAGTGGTCAAAATGTTAACTGTTCTAGGAAGTACAATGTCTGATTCACAAGTATTTTTGCTGAAAAAATGTGAGTAGCTTTTGCAAATGCAAAAGCTACTCACATTTTTTTGAGCAACAATATTAGCATATACAGTATAACCTCAGTGGCTCGAACCCTGGATGGCTTGTTTACCATGGATGATTCAAACTCTTTTTTCAGTCCCTACAAAATCCTTCAAATAGCTCAAGAAAACAAATATTTAGGGATTTTTTTCTGATTTTATCATGGAATTGTATGTTGTGTGTACTCATTAGAATTGCCTCATTGAGGTGATTCTAATGAGTACACTCAACATACAATCATTGTGTAGAAAATCGAAAAGATTTCCATAAAATATCGTTATTTGCTTCCTGAACTGGTGCCATGATTAACCCTCAGTGGCTCGAACTACCCATGTCTCGAACGAATTACCATGGTCCCAAAGATGTTCGAGCCATTGAGGTTCGACTGTATGCCATATTTAATGATCAAAGTTTTAACAATATGTTAACTAATGATCATTAGTTTTGAAAAACTGAGCCCTGAATGTTTACTGGGTGTATATACCATAAGGTATGCTTTCTCACACTGAAGCTACCTAGTGTGTTTGAAAAAAGTATTAAACAAAGTTCTGGGTGCAGTTGTTCATTGCATCCTCATAGTGCAAAACATGTTTTAGTTGCAATGTTGAAATTTCGCAGCAACAATTTAAATGCACAACAAGCTCTTTATAACATTATTACTGGGATCCAAAGCAAAAAATCTTTTTAGGTAAACAAATGTGTTGTAGCCAAACAAAAAATGTATAGATTATATAGAAAAATAACCATGGATCATTTTTCTATACATCCTTTTTTTTCACACTAATTTGGGGTTAATTCTTCAACCCATTGTAGTCTGGAGACCTTTAAAAGGGTAATTAGCAAACAGTGCGGACCCAGATCAGATGCTGCATTCTGCGGCATCTAATCAGGGTCCACACTGTTTGTAAATAGTTCAACCATTTTTCTCTTATTATATGTAAATCACATAGCCTGACATACCTGAAATAGAAATTAGAATCTTCCAATATATAGTGTGGGGAGTTCATTCAGTCTACAATGGGTTAAACTGAAACCATCTTATAATGATCAGTCTTATAAAGAGATTCCAGTGTACATTGTACTCTGATTTTTGTTTATAAAAAGATGTGAATAGCTTTTTCATAGGAAAAAATCTTGTTACATTCAAATACAAATGTTTGCAACAAAAGTTTTAAATATATTGTACACTGATTTTTGTTTAGGAAAAAATGTGAGTAACTTTTACATAGGAAAAAAATTATTGTTACATCCAAATACTAATTTAAGGTATTAAACTTTAACAGTGGCTTAACTGCATAGCTAGTCATGATTTGAATAGTTGTCCCCAAAACAGTCAAACTGTTGGTAAAAGTAATTTTCGTCATTAAACCATTCTTTCTGCCTGTAGATAGTGTAAATCTGATAACCTGTTAGAAATGGTTTGGCTGTTTTGTAGACTTGGTTATAACGCAACTAGTTCTTGCCTTGGGCCTATGGTGCTGGAATTTAACAGGATTTTACAGACTTCTTTCATCCTAAGTAAAACATACATGTACCGGTAATCTCAATTTTTATTTGTTTTGTAAATATTTACGATGTTTATCTTACATACCCAGATCATGAAAATGTAAGCTGTGGCTCAATTTAACCCTTGTCATGCTGAATAAATTAAAATGCCACGCCCACTTCTAATTTCCAGCCAATCAGATTACTTGATCCAGGTTTTTGATAGAAATTCACATGTTTAATGCCGTATTCAGCAAGAGAAGGGTTAAGTGGAATTGATACTTTTTCAAGGGAAACAACTGTCAAATTTATTTTTGTCCCCTTATGGAAAGGGATCTACCCAAGAAAGAAAGAATCTGCTCCCACATATAGATACAATGTAATTCTTTCCTTATGTAGTTGACCCCTTTTCAGAAGGGCCTTAGCTTGCCGTAAAGCAAACAGAAAGTCACAAAAGTTGTTTCCCTTGGCAAAAGTATATCCAGTCTGCTTAACCGTTGCAATGCTGAATAAACTAAGATGCTGTGCCCTCTTCTAATTTTCAGCCAATCAGGTTACTTGATCCATGTTGTTGATGCAAATTCACATATTTAATGACAAACAGTGCAGATCCAGATCAGTTGGCTAAGCCAACTGATCTGGATCTATGCTGTTTGCAAAGACAGGCATATTCAGGTACAGCAGGACCAGGGTTAATTAACATCTTCAGTTCATTTCTTTGCTGTTTTAGGACCAAGAGTGTCTCCCTCAACATCTTGCCATAGACAAACCTTCCTTCAAGTTCAGTCAGTTTCTGTGCAAACATTACCACCTGAGGGCTGTGGTACCACAAGTTAACAACTTTGTTATCTTTGAGGGCTTCTTTAGTAACAGATCAGGTAACACTCTCTTCAAGCATACTCTACAGTTTTTTCTGTTTTAGCATTTTTCTAATGATTGTTTTATTTATATTTAGCATTAAAATAGATAAATTTCTTTTCATTTGTCCACAAAAATGTATAGTGTGGTACTCATTAGAAGCACCTCTATGAAGCAGTTCTAGTGAGTACCGACAATATACATTTTTATGGAGAAATATGAAAACTATCAATTCATTTTTATACTATCCTGTGGCGGGGTATTATGGTTTCACGTTGGATGTCCGTGTGGCTTTCTGGATGTCCGTCCATTAGTGGTACGTCTGTCTGTTTTTCGTTTCCAGATGATAACTTGAGTAAAATTCAATGGATTTTCACCAAACTTGGTATGTGCCTTGATATTGTGGAGATCTGGTTTGGGATTGCTAGTGGGCAAATTTTGTCAATTTTTTACAAAGTTATCTGTCCGCGACACAATAATGGCGGGGTATTATAGTTTAACGTTTTTATTGTTTTAGAAAAAAGGATGCATCTAGAGCTGTTTTATACATGGGCTGTATCGGAAAAACAGGTGTCTTTGGGCATATATTAACTCTGATCAAGGACTTCACTGTCCGCTTATGTAATAGGCATCATCCACACACTTTTTGAAGTAAAAACAACCTAATATTTATTTATATGCACTACTAAATATTTATTTGCATGTTTTATTGACTGACTGAATGCTTATCTTGGCATGCATCTGTCATTCTGTAAGGAGGAACTTGTCTGAGCTGTAAATTTTGAAAGGAATTGAGATCTTTTATTGAAACAAGGAATTTACAGAAGCTACATCATGATAAAACCTGTCTTAGGTCATACACAAACTCTATATTCTCATACCAGACAGCACATGCAGTACATTCAGGGCATGCACAGGTTGCTGTTCACAAAAAGCGTACAGTCTGCAGAAATTGCATTTACGAGACAAGACTGTGTATGTGCACTATTCTGGGCTCCAAAGTGCAGTCTGACCACAGATCCAGGGGTCCCAAAATCAAATCCTAGCTCAGCCACTTTCCTGGAGATTGATCGTGAAGTCACTTCTGTGGTCATTCTTCCCCTTCTGCTGAATCACGAAGGGCAGTTGTCATTTGGCAAAAGTATGTCCACAAAGTACTGGTTAACCAAGACTAAGCCTAGGAAAAGTATGAGAAGGTTAACTGGCCATCTCAACATGACCTCAACAGTGTTGACTGGGCCATGAAACTATAAATCAAAATCAAATGTGCATTGTGCATAAGCTTTAAAGGGAAGGTATACACTTTCAGGGGTGGTATTTCTGTCTAAATTGATTTCCTCCCCTTTCAGAAGGGGATTGATATATAGGGCGCAAAGAGGAAGTCACAAAAGTTAATTCCCTGTAAAAAATGGCTGAAAGCCTTTAGAAGTAAGACCTGGATTATAAAAGGTATCTTCATTTCAGTGTGTTCAGTTCTGGAGGCACATATCTCCCATATAAGCTGTGACTGGCTGTTGATAGACTATTAGGGATTACCTGTAAAATGACTGACAGGTCTTCTCAACTTAGTACAGTGTAGTATACAGCTGATACTATTTATTGTCAGGTAGTCTAGGCACAATGAGATCTTATCTCTTACCTATACTGCTGAAGCTCCACCCACTTGTACTGCCAACTAATTGACTTATGTAAGTAAACTCTCCTGACCAGATGCCTGACTAGTCTGCTTTCAGCTATGGAGAACAGACACTCCACTAAGGGAAATAACTGACATGGGAATAAAATTTGCCTCCCTTCTCATTAGGGACGACCTGTAAAGGAAAAAAAATTGTCCTTCTGGAGCTAATTGTTTGAAGAGCAGCCCCCATATCTGAAAAGTTTCAGATATTTGGGAGGCAACATTGTAAAATAGTGACAAATTGTTTTCAGATGTGGCCATTGACATTAAGACGTGGTTTTATTATGATGTGGCTAATTTGTTAGTGACCTTTAACCCTTTCAGCCCTGCAGACCAAACCAGATACCTGTGCAAACAGTGTAGATCCTGATGAGATGGCTCAATGAGCCATCTCATCAGGATCCACACTGTTTGCCATTCTGTTTTGATTTTTGACTGACATCCTTATTTGCAACAATGGACATGTCCAAATTCTATGATGGAAAGTCCATTCCATAAACTAGGGGTGGAAAGGGTTAAATAACAGCTCATGAAATTTTATAGCTCTAGTTAAAAAGGAAGTGGTTACAACTCTGTTCTCTAGGTCTTCAAGATTAACAGACAATATCTCAAAATATATATTCCTGGCTTATTTTGCCAGAAAAAAGAACTGATTATTTACTGTGAATCATCTCAGGGGATAAAAGGACTGCTGATCTCACAGATTGTTCTCTTGCACAAAACCTTATTTTATTACCCTGTCATCATCCTAAAGTGACTGACATACTGTTGATTGATCATTAAAACACAAACTCATCCTAAGGAAATGATTCACATGAACTTTCAGCCCCAGTTTCTGGGAATTATAAGAAAAATATTGCACATTTGTTGTCGTTTAAATTCATCTTTAGCATGCTAAGAGTATGCATCTGTTTTGTATGATACTGTCTAGTCTGTAGTGGTTGTGACATACAGTTTGAACTGCTACCATTTCATTGTCTTGTGTATAAATTGATGAATGTGGGGAAGACTAATCTTTCATGTTTAAGGGGAATGGATATACTTCTAGGGGAGGCAACTGTCAAATTGTTTTTGTCTCCCTCCTGAAAAGGAGGTCAACTCTGAAAGGAAAGAGTCTGCTCTCCTTGGGAATAAATTCTTTTCTTTTAGATTAGACTCCTTTTCAGAAGGGACTTGCTGTCTAGGAAAGCAAACAGGAAGCCACAAACATTATCTCCCTTGTATAAAACGACAGCTAATCGACCAAGTTACTTAAAGCCAAAAGTAATTTTACAACTAATATTTATACGTTTTACTGAGTTTTACTGAGTTTTGCTGAGCGAAATTTAAAAGTTGTTTTAATGATGTTAAAGAACAATCATTTGTGCACAAGATACACATTTGTTGAGCCCTTTCTGTCAAACAGATTATCAGAAGGGTCTCTGTCAAAACAGAAGGGTCAAAATAAAAAATTATGATATTAATTCACTTTCCAAAGGTCACTGTTCCTTAAATGCAGGTTTATTTCAGTCAGAAATGCTTTATTCGCTTAGACATGTATTGGAAATTGTTTGTTTTTAAATTCACAAAATGTCTGCATCATCAATTGTTCAACTTCAGAACATGTTAATTGTTATCGAAAAGACTGCTTAATCAAAATTAACAAGGTTTGTAATGGAAATCCGACAGGAAATTGTCATCCATTTATCTTTTGACATGATAAGAACTTTTGCATCTTTTTTTCTGGTCTAACACTCATTGTAGAGGTCCAAACAAATTGCTGTATAAAACTTCAAAAGATATCAGAGATATGGCTTTTACAAGCAACGAAAGTTTACTATTGTTTTTAATTGCATAGGAGATAATTTCAGTGTGAAGCAACTTTGAGTAATTGCCATTAATATATCAGGTAGAACTGAAAAAAATGTTTTGCAGGGAATTTATTGACAAACAATGGAATCATGTTCCGTTTTTGAAATTGTGAGAAAATGTGTAAAATACTGTTTTAAATACTGTTTTTGATGAAAATGCAGGTAACTCATGACTGGAATCACTTACACGAATAATCTCTCTTGAATTCAGTTGCGACTAACTATGAAAAACAATTGAACTAATTTATTACAACCAAATCAAAGTAGAAACAAAATTATTCATTAATAAAAAGTGACAAGTTACTTCTGGTTTTGAGTATATAATCATCCCTTAAATAGCAAAATCATAGACCAGTCTGTTCTTCCATACAGCTTTTAGCTAGACCTTGTTCTTAGAGAACTGAAAAGATACATCTGGGGGGTGCAGTTATCATGTCTGGATTGGGAACTTTGGAGTTTAGTTAAAGCATTAGGGTTATCCAGATAAATAGTTTTCTTATTTTCCCATAAAACACTTTGTGGGTGCTCATTAGAAGGTCCTTGTGATGGTGCTTCTAATGAGTACCTTGAACATGTTTTCTTTTTTTTGTGGAGAAATAAAGCATCTCATATAGAGCTCTGGTTCTGTTTCAAGGCATCAGAACACATGGTTACACAGACTAATCTAGTTTTCCTTGATCTTGCAAATATGAGTTGTCTTAAGAGAAAGTTGTCTTCAGACTTTAACCCTTGTCATGCTGAATAAATTAAGATGCCATATCCACTTCTAATTTTTAGCCAATCAGATTGCTTGATCTGGATTGTTGCTATAAGTTATCATACTTAATGGCAAACAGTGCAGATCCAGATCAGTTGGCTTCTTCAGGTCTGGATGTACACTGTTTGCAAAGGCAGGGTATATCCGGGTTCAGTAGGACAAGGGTTAACCTTATCTGGTGCTGTGAAGTGTTTGAAGATCTTGAATATATTTTTTCACATATCATAGCCAGTACATCATAGGTTGGTTTTCCCTTGTTAGTCCTCATATGAATGTATTTGCATGCTTTGTACTCGGATTTCTGCATTTATTATTTTATGTATTTGGTCTACTGTATTGCTCTTTAACAATGCATGTTAGCATGCTTTTGCTGTTTGAATGTATGCTAAAATGTTTAGCTATGAAAATTTTCAGAACAAGCTGTGAAGAAAAGATTGGGGTTATTAGGACGACCCCCATCACATCCTAACAGGAAAAGAGGTGAGGAACAGATCCACGCTGTAAATGAAATAACGACAGCTTTTGCATATTTGACTAATTCATAGCTCTAGATAAGAAGAGTGTCTGAATAAATAGTTTTCCTATTTTTATTTGCTGAAAACATAGAAGCCCCACCATGTGGAAATGTGCATTTAGATCATGTTCAGACAGTGAAAGCCCTCATCAGACTGTGCAGATCCGCACAGTCTGATGAGGGCCTTCACTGTCTGAACATGATCATTGTCTACTACAGAATGTATGAATGGAGAGCAAAGGCCCAGATGATACTTTGCACATGCGCAAATCTGAATCTATGCATTTTGTGCATATTTGAAGGGACTTTTTGGCTTGATGCATGCCATATGTTGTAGGTACTCATTGGCATTGTCTTCATGAGATGATATCAATAAGTACCCACAACATACATAGAGTTGTAAGAAAAATATCTGTGTTTTTTGTTAAAAGAAAGAATCTTATCTAGAGCTTTGGCCTTTTACAGAGTTAGGTCAGTGCTGGATAGAGTCTTGGCTGTTTGTGACATATCAATTGGCCCTATACAGAGTTACAAGTGTAGCATGTTTGAACGAATTTTAAATCTTGTTTAATGTACAGTCAACTCTCATTATCTCGACTTTTAATTTTGTTGTCCTACTTCGATGAAACTCATACCATTCTTGGTCTCTAAGCTAAGGAGGGTGTAGTGGCCGAATGGTGGCCAAGGGCCCATAACTGATGGAGTTAAGTCCCTTTGAAGATTTACAAATCTTGCCATTCTTGAAAATTTTCATAAAAGATTTTTCAGACCCTAAGAAAGCTAGAAAGCTGAACGTTCCTATAAACATGGCCAATGACTGGATATTTCGTGTTTACCAGAATAGGGGCAAAAGGTTCATAATTTGTGGAGTTATGTCCCTTGGTAGGTTTTCAAAAAATTAAAATGCATTTTGTTTAATAACTTTTATGTTTGTGGTTCTACTTGTTTCTAAGGTAAGGAAGGTGTAGTGACAGAATAGTGGCCAAGGGCCCATAACTCGTGGAGTTATGTCCCTTGGTAGGTTTTCAATTTTCATAACAGATTTCATCCCATCTTTCTCTCCGATTTTTAAACATCAAAATTTTTCAACACACTTGTGTCTTTCTCCTCTGATGGAACTGTAGCAGCCGGCCTCGTTAGCTCAGTTGGATGTGCTGTCCGACTGGAGACCAGGAGGTCGCGGGTTCAACTCCCGCAGAGGTCGTCAACATTCTTTCATGGAGATTGATCGTGAAGAATTTCTACGGTCGTTCTCTCCCTTCTGCTGATTCAAGAAGGGCAGTTGTCAGTTTCTGGTGAAAGAATGTGCACGATACTGGTTAACCGCTTAGAGGACTAAGCCTGCCCAGTAAAATTGTGGTTAGGTAAACTGACCGCGCTCGACATGACCCCATTGGGTTGACTGGGCCGTAAAACCTCAACACAAACATACGGCACAAATGGCGGGGCTATAGTCAGATTCTCTGACAGCTCTAGTTAAGGTTAAAGAATATGTTTCAGTTCCATTCCATTGGCATTATTGCTAGCAAAACTATATTGTCTACAGATACCACAAACCCATTCTTTCTTTATCTCTTACTGCAGGCAGCAGGTTTTGCTACATGGTGCCTTATATTTCAAGACAAATTAATTGGAGTCAAAACTTAGTGAGTCTCACTAGAACGTAGGGATACTTAACATGTCTGTGAAAATTGGAGTTCATTTCATTTTAACTGTCTCTGAAGAGATAATTTTGAATTATTAAAGGATTAATATCAGCTACCGTTCTTTTTTTTTTTTTTTTCTGGGAAAAATAAGAAAATGATGTTTGTCACATGTGTACATAATTTCCCCAAGAGGAATCTGCCATGTTAACCTTACATATCACAACAGATAGGCCTTAGCAAATAGTGCAGATCCTGATCAGATGCCACAAAATGTGGCATCTGATCACTGTCTACACTGTTTGCCACTCACCCAGCAGCTTTTGAGACACATCAACAGGTTAAAATTGTCTTGTTAAAATTTTTAAGACAAGTATGGTAAGGAATTAAGATGTCCCAATAAATAGGGTAAATATGGTAAATATCAAAATACATAAGGAACAGAACTAATTAGTTTTGCAAAGGAGACAGTTTTATTGTCTTGTTAGTCAGATTAGTTATTTTTCTTTGTCCTACTTATTCTCTGAATATTTTTCTTTGTCCTTATTCTCTGAATATTTATTGCCCTGGAGCCTCGTTTTAAGAGGGTTTATTATAAGACAGTTTTGCATATAAAACAATGTAAAGGGGAATCCCAAAAGTATTGTAGCTAAGCGAAAATATATAGATTATATAGAAAAATGACCATTTATGGTCATTTACTATATTATCTGTACATTCTTGTTTCGATACAACACGGTTTTATAGCTAACACAATGTTTGCTTTGGACTCCAAAAGTGTTGTATCCAAGCAAAAATGTATAGATTATATAGAAAAATGACCATTTATGGTCATTTTTCTAATTAATCTATAAATTTTTGTTTGGCTACCACACAGTTGTTTAGCTAGCACAGTGTTTGATTTGGATCCCAGCGATAGTGTTATAAAGAGGTTAAAGTGTATGTTTATGGCAGTTTATATTTTGTTACAGAGCATGCTGTCGAGGAAGGTTTTCGTCGTCAGAACACATATAATGGCTACGGCTTGCCACCGGTACATCCTCGTGTGGGCTCTGGAAGTGGAAACAGATTGAGGAGTAGACCAGGATCAGGGGACTCAGTGAATGCTATCAGCAATCACTCAACCCCTAGAAATGACAGGGTCAGTGAATAGTGTACAAAAACTCTCATGTTTATTTCTATTATGCAAATTACATTTTTATATCTGCCCTGAATAATTGTCCCGAGTAAACTGTGTTCAGTCTGTTCCAAAAATAGTTTTATAAGTTTTTCCACAGTTTACCATTCACTCAGCATTTTTTTGACTCATTACCTGTCAATATATTGGAGTTTTTTTTTTTTTTTTTTTTTTTCAGATTTTAAAAGTTCCCTGAGGAGTTACAATGTCTGCATATTTAGGGTAACTGCAGTGTAATTTAGCTGCAGAACATGTTCTGTACAGGACCAGTATATACCGTAATAACCCTAAGTATTGGGACAGATAGGCCTTTGCAAACAGTGTAGACACAGAATTGATCAGGGTCTACACTGTTTGCCATACATACAGGAGTATTTTAGAAACATCAAGAGGTAGTTTGGACAAATATGGTAAATAGACATGGTGTCCGAATACGTGGAGTATAAATGTTACAAACATTTCTACTAATATATATGATCAAGGATTGATCACCTTATCAATTTAAATCTATTGATATTTTTCTAATTTCACCATAAAAATGCATGTTGTGGTCTCTCATTAAAAGTGCATCAGGGAGGCACTTCTGAAGAGTGCCTACAACATATGTTTTCAGGGAGAAAGAAGAAAAAAACATTTGTCTAGATAATGTTCTTACCTGGAGCTATGCGTCTGCTTTATGTTTCAGATGGAGTACCAGCGTAATGGTCAGCTTAGACCAATTTCTGCATCTGGGGATGATGAGTAAGTATGCTGTAATAAAATATTCTTACACCTAAATCCCATATACAGGAAAGTTCATAAGAATTGGACACCCAATGTATTAGGACATCCTAAAAATTAAAAAAAAAATTAATTATTTTCTGTGGTCCAAATATTTGGGGCATATGAAAATTAAGTACCAAATTTTTCAGTAATTTTTTGTGCCGAATAATTTGAGAGAGAGAACATTAAGGAAAATTCAGTCTTTGTTAGCAGAATAAAACAGCTCTTTCCCAAGTTTTGTTTACAAGCAACTTCACACTTTCTCCATCTATGGACACAATAGAGATTTCCTATGATTGTCTTGTTGGAAAATAGAAAATAAATCGATAAGCTAAGACCTGTTTCTGCATCTGGGGATGATGTTTAACCCTTAAAGTGCCAAGAAAAACTGCATCTGAAAATGTCGTCTGTTTATGTTGTCTGCTGAATATTCTTGCAAACTTCTCAAAGCTATTTTTTGCATACCGGCAAACAGTGTGGACCCAGATCAGACTGTTCCTAAAGGAGCAGTCTGATCTGGGTCCACACTGTTTGCAGAAATGACTTTTAAAATCACAAGCAGAAGACAAAGCAGACGGCAATTGTTGTGATTGGCACTTTAAGAAGTCATACATCGTATACTGTAAAGTGCGAAAGAATTGGACACCTAAATTATTAGGATACACTTGTTCATAAAAATAATTATTTTTCATGGCCCAAATATTTGAAGCATATAAAAGTTAAATGCCAAAATTTTCAGTATTTTTAGCTCATCTGAGCTGTGCTCAGGATGAGCTATAGTGATCACTTTTTGTCCGTCGTCCATCCATCCGTGCATCTGTTAACATTTTCAAATGACTTCTCCTCTGAAACTGCTGAGCCAATTTTGCTCAGATTTCATATGGAGCCTCCTTAGTTTTGGGGGAACGAAAGATTGCTAAAATGGTCATGGTCCATTGACCAAACTGGCTGCCATGCCCATATATGGTAAAAACCTTTAAAAATCTTCTTCTCCAGAACTGAGGATGCCTTGGGGCTGAATCTTTGCACAAATTATCGGGGACAGGAGATCTACCAAATTTTTTAAAATGATGGTTGTACATTGACGTTTGACCTTTTTACTATGAGGTCAAGTTTGCTCCCCTGTGCATTTGTGTGGGCTCCATGCATTTGTATGGGAAAAATGTTGAGAACTACAAACGACTTCTCCTCTGAAGCCTCTGGGCCAATGTTGCTCAAATTTCATGTGGAGCCTCCTTGGGGCAAGGGAATGAAAGATTGCTAAAATGGTTGCGGTCCATTGACCAAGATGGCCGCCATGCCTAAATATGGTAAAAACTTGTAAAAATCTTCTTCTCCAGATCCAAAAAAGCCCTTGGGCTTAATCTTTGCGCAAATCATAGTGAACTGAAGGTCTACCAAAATTGCTAAAATTATGGTCCTATTGACCTTTGACTTTTTACGGCAAGGTCATATTTGATACCCTATGCATTTGTATGGGCGATATACATTTTTTATTTTGGACATTGCCTGTATAATCCAACTGAATTGAAACTTGATGATGAGCATTAGGGCGCCTAGTAGACACAAAATAGCTAAAACTGAGCGAATCGAAAATCCAAGATAGCCACCACAGCCACCATCTTGAAAATCAGTTTTCAACATCTGCCTCCAAACCTTTGGTTGCTTTGGGCCAAAACTTGCTCTGTAACAACAAGATGACTTCTGGATCAAAACCAACTAAAATTGTGTGAATCGGAATTCCAAGATGACCGCAATGGTTCTGCTCCATTGAACAAGATGACTGCCAGATATTATGAACTGCGGTAACCAGCTATAGTATCTACAAATCTACCAGTCTAAAAGTAAAGTTTATATTGTAAGCTATTTCAATAGTGTTTTGCATGACAGATCAATATATTGTTGTATTTTGTTAAATCATTATAATTATCATTATTATTATTTGTAATCATCTGCATCATATAAAATATTCAATGTGGCATGCACAGAAGTCATGATTTTGTTGCTAGCTCCTCAGCTAAATTATCATGAAAGTAGGAAAGCAGTATGCATATTTGCCTGAAAGTTTTCAACACATATAATTACATTTCTAGATATCATAAGGAGGTAGATGAATGAGGGGACTGAAATAAAGCAGTCAAGTGGTAAACTGTTCATTCAGTAATAGCAATTGGTAGATTTTACAAGATAATGAACTTAAAATATGATAATATAGTAAACGTCTGTGCCAAAACCTTCAGCATTTGAGTCTCAGATCATAAGTATTGGGACATGGGACACCTAAAATATTTTCCTGTCCCAATACATAGGCATTTTATGGTACTACTTATTCTGAATTTTGAACATTTATTTTATAGGTGATGTTTCACAAACAAACTGTTGACCCTGATTGGCTTATTTTTAGAAGCAGTGTGATTTTGGTCGATTTGGGTGACCATTGTTTGTTTTGTTTGCTTCGGTATATTGTACACACACACACACACACACACACACACACACACACACACACACACACACACACACACACACACACACACACACACACACATGCATACACGCACACACAGAATTTTCAATGAACGCTTTTAATAAATTAAAAAGCTGTCGGGATGAAAAAATCTGTACTAAAAATAAAGTTATACACTGGAATCTTTTTATAAAATGGTTTATTATAAGACTATTCAGATATAAGATGGTTTAAAGGTGGACCCCAGAAGTGTTGTATACAACAAAAATGTATTGTATGGACTATATAGAAAATTGACCATTAATGGTCATTTTTCTATATAGTCCAGACATTTTTGTTTAGATGCAATACAGGGCCCAGTTGTTCAAAGTGCCGTTAGCTTAAAGAGCTCGTTAAGGGTCATTTCGTTAACTGTTTTAGTGGATTTAATATACAATATTCTGATATTTTTTGCTGAAAAATTTCAGCGTATTTGCGTATCACTCGATGTAAATTTTAATGAATCGTTAACTAACGACATTGTTAGCTTTGAACAACTGGGCCTAGATGTTTAGCTAACACAGTTTTCACTTTTGATCCCAGCAGTTGTGTTATAAAGAGGTTGTGCTGTACTTATCCAGACTGAAATATTCCTTATTTTATTGCAGGCCAGATGCAAGAAAAGTCAGCATAAATTCTGTGAAAGAACAAGGTCATCAGATGTACATTCGCCATAGTAGCCGCAGTAAATCTGAATCTCCAAGTTTGATAAGACCCTCTCCCCCATTGCAAAGACCCTCCAGTGACATATTATTAAATGTAAATACAAATGCAATAATCCCGGATCCTACATCTTTACAAAGGACTGATTCTCAGTTAATGCAGAGGGCTGATTCACAGTTAATGCAGAGGGCCGATTCTCAGTTAATTCATAGGACTAATTCAGCTGAAATACACAGGAATAATCCCCCATTGTTAAAAAGGAACAGAACAGCAGCTGATGATTATTTAAAAAACCTCAACTTTCATCATGAATACCAAGGTCGTAGAGGACATATGAAGGTCAACACTGTGCATGCAGACCCACCAATCAGGTAAGTTCTTTTTCTTTTCTTTTTCTTTTTATTTTCTTTTTAATGCTTCATTCCTGAATATCAGGAATGGAAGTTTCTTCCATTGAATTTGGACATTATTTTTAAATGAGATCATAGGTCTAGATAAGAGGGGGTATCATGTATTTTTCTTATTTTGCCATGAAAACCTGTAGTGGGTACTCTAATGAGTACCTACAACATATGTTTTCGTAAAGAAATAAGAAAAATGTCAATACTTTTTGGTTGAAAAGAGTGCCTAATCTACAGTTATAGAGGTGTTTAACAAACATTACTGACAGAATGATCACCCATGAAGATCTTGATGAGACATGGCATCTTACTGTCTCAGAAAGTTTGTTTTTCATTGGTGCTTTGTCCGAACAAAGTAAATTTACAAAGTTTTGCATCCCATCTCGATCTGTTTTTTGGTTGGTTTGTTGGGGTTAAAATGTTCAAACTACAGAGTTCTAAACATAATGCTTTACATAAGATGTTAAGGTCATAATTTAGGGTATTTAAATATTTTTTCACCATATTACTACCAGAGAAAATGCATTAACAGATTTTACTAAGCTAATCAACTAGGAAGTGTTGGCACTTTATTTATAATTACCTTTAATTCTTGAGAACTTAGTGGAAGGCTGAACTCATTTGTATGTTTCATAGGACTTACTGTTCATAGGACTTGGAGACCTGTAAAAGGGTACTTGGCAAACAGTGCAGACCCAGATCAGATGCCGCAGAACGCGGCATCTGATCAGGATCTTCACTGTTTGCAAATAGTTTAGCCATTTTTCTCTAAGAATATGTAAATCTCATAGCCGGATGTACCTAAAATTGAAATTGGACTCTTCCAGGATATAGTGTGGGAGAGTCTTTTCCGTATACAATGGGTTTCGGAGGAGTATGATGATAATCCTGGGATAATTTTTCTTATTTCTTCATAATAACATATGTTGTGGGTACTCATTAGAAGTACTGAGTGTGGGACTGCGTGTGGCACATGTAATGAGTACCCAGTCAGCATTCTACGTAAATCTATATCGGGCCGCCATCGGCCTGTTAGGGTAGCTGACGGGCCGATGACGGCCCGATATAGATTTACGTAGAATGCTAGCTGGGTACCCACAACATACATTTTTATGGAAAACTGGAGAAAATTAACCCAGAATTATCACCAAATACTCCTTAACCCATTGTATACCAAATAGAATTTCCCACACTATATATTGGAAGAGTCCAATTTCAATTTCAGGTACATCCGGCTATGAGATTTACATATTCCTAAAGAAAAATGGCTAAACTATTTGCAAACAGTGGAGACCCTGATCAGACGCTGCATTCTGCTGCATCAGATCTAGGTCTCCACTGTTTGCCACTTACCCTTTTACGGGTCTCCCGACTACAATAGGTTAACAAGTCTTCTGTGTTATTTTTAAATTGATCTTGTATATTTTCAGAAACCCTTTTTTGTCAAAAGATGAAGAAAGAGTAGTGCATTCTGCGTTTAGAGTACCACAAGACCAAGCTAATTGGACTGTTTTTAATAGGGACCCTGGTTACTTATCACTAGCTGCCAGAAACTACTCTCATACTCGACTATGGTGACATCTGCTCGCTTAGTTATAGTGTTTTAAAAGCCTGTAAGCAGTTACCAGCTTTAGACCAAACCAATTAGCCTCTTTCTGGTGATTCTTGGGAAGTTAGTATTAATGTTCACCTTGCTGCAGATTACAATTAGCATGTGACATATGACCTGAATCAAGTGAACTGGTGTTCTGGGCCATATGTGACTTGCACAGATTAAGGGGATGGGATTACATGGGATTCCACCTTGTAGATTTTCTGCCATTTTTAGGTCACCTGTGTGAAAGTACAGTAAGAGCTTTAGCAGTCTCCATGGTGTCAGTGTCGCGTTAGCATTTGTTAAAGTTTTGGGTTAAAGTTTTTAAAAGGCTTCATTTCCTGAACATTTGGATGGAAGTAGTTCATACTTGCCCTGATGTTAGATACTGGTCTGGAGTATTATGCTGTATCATCCCGACCCACGTGAGTGACCTTGAGGTCAAGATCATGGATTAAAAAAACATTTATGTTAAAGTTTTTGTTGAAGTTTTTAGAGGCAAAGCACCATTTAGGTGAGCTATGATGTCCTGTGTCAGCTCTTATGTACAAGGGAGACGACTTTGTGACTTCATGTTTGCTTATCTCTTTTTTTGAAGGGTTTTGAGAAGAACCTTTTTAGAAGGAAGGTAAAACTTTTAATATGAGCTGTCTCCACTGCACATTCAAGTAAGCCAAATCAGGCCCTTTACAAGTCATTGATAACCTCTACCATTGATTCAGTAAATGGACAGTGAAAGCCTTGATGCAGAGACTGATCAGGTTATTATTCACTGTCTGCATATGGCTGTAAGACACCTTTTTGCTTGGAGCAGCCAAATATTTTTTTCTTTTTTTTTCCTGAAAATAGGGATTTAGCATTTATTGTGAATTAACACTTACATACAGTTGACTCTCGTTATCTCGAATTCCAAGGGACTCTCTGAAACACTTTGAGATATCCATACCTCGACATATCAGAGTTGCGGAAGGAAGGAAAACAATAAATCGAACAACCACATTTAACAAATGAATATAGGAGCAATTTCTCCTCTTTTCCACAATATTTTGTTACCTGTTCTTAGATTTCCATGTTAAAACAGGGACCAGAATTTCACTTCGATATAAGCGGTTATTCAAGATAAGCGAAGTTGAGATAATGAGGGTTGACTGTATATTCTTGGAAAAATAAGGAAGTTATTAATTTTCCCAGAAAGTGCTAAGGTTAAAGAAGAAGGAATATCTTGAAATGTTATGTGCTAATTGTGGCCTATAGCAAGATAAAGGAGTATTCCAGCTATTTATATTGCCAAATTTTGTATTACCTCTGCTGAATTCATCCCAGTTGCGCAAAACATAGAAGACATGGTTAAGATTTCATTTAGCAATTTAGGGAAGCCCCATGGTGTCAAGAAATACAGACAGGCATGAGCAAACAGAGAAGTAGTCACATTTGAGACTGCAGAAGAGTTTGAGGACCTCCTTTGAACCCTTAATGCTTAGCATGCTGGGTAAAATATTTAGCAGAGGAGATGTTGAAACTATTTTTACTTATTTTTCCCAGAAAACAGGTTTTGATATTTCGTGCAAATTATCCCCTGAGGAGAGTTTGCATGAAATGTCAAAGCCTATTTTCTGGGAATAATAAGAAAAAATATTTCAATATATCATCTGCTGAAAATTTTACCCAGAGTGCTAAGCATTAAGTCAGAGATATTCATTAGTATATCTCTGATGTACTGCTTGTAAATAGTTTTAAAGTCCTATCCAAACACCCTCTTTTTTTATGTTTGCTAAGCTCTAAATTTAACCACTCACCCTCCTGAGATAATGATTAGAAATTGACTCAATAATGAGAGATAGATAGATGGATAGTTGCCTCCCCTGAAAGCTTATCTGTTCCCCTTAAAATTCAATTTCTTCTAAATACAGTGATGTACAGGTGGTTGTGTTTTGTATGAATAAAAGTGCTAGGTTACCTATTTAATGCTTAGCACTCTGGGTAAATTTTTCAGCAGAAGACACATTGAAATATTTTTATTTTTCCCAGAAAATAGGGTTGATATTTCATGCAAATTGTCTCCTAAGGAAAAATAAGAAAAGTATTTCAAAATGTCATCTGCCCAGAGTGCTAAGCATTAAGGTCCATTTCCACACACATGGGACAGTGCCAGTATTTTCTAAATAGAAGTGTTGACATTTTTCTTATTTCACCAACATAAGTTTGTGTAGGTTTTAAATAGAATGACCTCATCGGGGCAGTTTTTATGCATAAACATTGTATACGTGATTTAATGGAGAAATCAGAAGAAAAAAGTGATATTTTTGGTATGCATCTTATTTTGATTTGTGTGGGTAATGATTTTATCCATAAAGTATCGGGAAATTTGTAGCAGTCAGAAGTATATTTTTTTTATTTTTCAGAGAAAATTAGACTTGACATTTCATGTGAGTGTGAGCTAGTAGAATGTCAAGTATTATCTTTTCTGAATAATAATAATAATAAAAATATGTCAAAATGTCATATGCTGTAGTTGTGATTAGGACTTTAAGGGTTAAAATGTATATGCATAATGAGCATTGTCTAGTCTGTCTCCAGCAAGATGATTGGAGACTATTTTGTTTCTGTTAACATTACACATACACAAACATATATGGTAAATTTCATAAAATTTCAAATACCAGTTTCTGATAAAATGGCATATGCAAACAGTGTAGGTCCAGAGCAGACTGATTCTGAAGGAGCAGTCTGATCAGGGTCTACACTGTTTACCATTCCACTACTGTCCTTTTGACATCTCTTAGAAAGACGATTTTTGTTTGGCGTTTTATTTTAAATGAAACTGTTTTGTTCTGATTGACCATATCTTATCAGAAACCATTTGTCTTTTCTGTTTCTGTGTTTTGTTTTCAAAAATGTACCTTAAATTAAATTTACGGCCAAAAATTGGTCTGAACTGTTTAATTTCTATAGTAAAGTGATTTTTTTTAATTTTTTGTCTTCTAAAATAATATATATTTTACTTTCCTTTATTGAATTTGAATTAATGATGCTTCACAACAATATTTTGAAAATTTCAGAAAAATTGTGCAAGCGGAACTTGTTGAAAATCTGCCTCCAAGTTACCTACGCCAAAGATTTCTGCATTATTTGCATTCATTTTCACTATGAGGAAAAAGTGAAAATATTTGACTTTTTAAAAACAAATGGCTAGAATAAAACTTTTTGTGCATAGGTAGTTACGACAAATGGTTTTGTATTAAATCATGACAGAAGTTTGCAAATTAACTTCTTCTGTGTAAAGCACCAAGCAAAAAACAACTTTCTGAAAGATGTTGAAAGCACAGTAAGTATTTTAACAAACAACAGTGCAAAAAGCAAACTTATGGCCAAACTAGTAAAGTGTTCAAAATTTACCATACACACACATCTATGAGCTGCAACATGAGAAAACTGTATCTTTTGACATATAAGACCAAAGAAGACTCAAATTAGCCTGCTGTGCATCTCCACAGTCTGATCAGTTTTCATAGTCCTCATGAGAAACTTTGCTTCCTTGGCTATCCAAAAGGTGTTTAGAGAAGATTCTGATCAGACTGCATTAGTGTGCAGGCTGATCTGAATCTTCACAGGATGCACATCCTAAAATATATTTACTGATGTAGCTCCTATATATATTTTTCATCGGTTCTGTCTGTCAGTTAGTCTGCCCATCCTGCTATTCATTCATCTGTCCATCCGTCTGTGATTCCATCTGTTAACCCTTTCTATAACCAAGTTTTGCTTCGAAGTTTTTTTGATTACTTATAACTCTGCAGCTGCTGATCAAAAACCTTTTATATTTGGTATGGGGGTACCTGGGAGGGCATCTTCCATTCTACATCTATGAACCCTTGGGGCATGCCCCAGGGCGGGGCTAGAGGTCAAAATCTAGGACACCTCAATGAAGTAGTATATTGCAGTTTGTTTGTACAAACAACTTCTTAATAAAGAAGGATGGGCATCAGACATGTTTATCACATTTACATTCAGTGTAATAAGGTGAAGGTCATTGTGGCCTTATTTTGCCTTATATTTTGAATACTATTTCATGGATTAATGTGATACTTGGGATATTGGTTCTGTGTGACACCATTATTGACAGCTTAACAAATGTAGGTCACCTTGACCTATACTTCATGGTCCAGTGGTTTTGCCTTATATCTTGAATATTATTTGATGTATGAGCATCATTATTTGGGATTATGAATCAGTATGATCTGACAGTTGACCTAAAAGTAAATGTAGGTCACCTTGACCTATATTTCATGGTCCACTGATTTTATGTTACATCTTGAAGACAATTTGATGTATGGCTATCATAGTTTGGGATGATGTGACCTGTATTTCATAACCCTGTGAGTTTGTCTTATATCTCTCACTATTTGATGGCTAAGTGTCATGTTTATGTATAATGACACAGTGCAGCCCAAACTTTGACCTCAAGTAAATATAAATCAGCATGACATCTATTTCAGTATCTAGTGATTTTGCTTAATATCTTCTAGATTATTTAATGGATTAACATCACAGTTCATGGATAATGGATCAGTGTGACCATCAGATTGACCTGTCAAGTTTATGTATGTCAATGACCTATATTTTATTGTCCAGCGATTTAGCTTCATGTCTTGAAGACTATTTACTCCAGAAAAAGTGCACTTGGGATGATAGATCAGTGTCATTCAGAGACTGACCTTGTAAACTATATGTGGGTCAGTGACCTATATTTCATGGTCCATTAATTTTGCCTTATATCATTGTTGATTGACTTTAAAATATTTCATAATTAAAAAATGGTGCCAGCGGAGGGTATTTGTGACCCTCTGGGCACTTGCTCTAGTTAGGATAATTATATACCGATGTATATGTATTTAAAAGATGGTTTATTACAGATATGTCAAGGTTGATTTACAACAGGGGAGTTGATGGTATATCTGAGAAAAATATATATGTTTGCACATTGTTAAATGTACTCTGTTTGCCTTATGGGATGGATATGCCAAAACAAACAGTAGATACAGATCAGTTTGATCAGGGTCTGCCCTGTTTTCCATTCAGGTAACACCTTTTAGAAACATTAACAAGATGTCAGATGGACTTGTGTAAAATTTTTATAGGTATTTTTAGGGTAGTAATGGTAGAGACTGATCAGATTGCACATGATCCTGCCAGTTGATATATAGTTTTTAAAGATCTGGGCCCAGTTGTTCAAAGCTAACGACGTCGTTAGTTAACGATTCGTTACAATTTAAATCGAGTGATGCACAAATATGCTGCAATTTTTTGCTGAAAAAAATGTGAGTAGCACATTTTTTCAGCAAAAAATATCAGAATATTGTATATTGAATCCGCTAAAACAGTTAACGAAATGACCCTTAACGAGCTTGTTAAGCTAACAATGCTTTGAACAACTGGGCCCTGGAAATTGTATATATGCAAATCAAGGTGTGAGCATTATTTGTATATTTACTTGTGATATGTTAACTTTTTACCACGTTTAAATGGATACTATAACTCACTGTTGTACTTATCGAAAAAATGAAACGGGTTCATTTTAATACCTAATCATCTGATCTGTACTGTTTAGTCGAGTATAACTTTCCGAATATTTAGATACTTGTTAAATATACATGGTAAGTATACTAAATATTGAGTCTCTGTAATTTGAGACACTGTAAGTTAAGTTATACCGTAGCTCTGGGTATGGTACTTTTTTCCACCAAAAAAGTACTGGGCCCAGTTGTTCGAAACTAATGATGTCGTTAGTTGACGTATTGTTAAATCTTTGATCATCAAATATGGCATGTACGCTAATATTTTTGTTGAAAAAATATCAGAATATTGTATATTGAATCAGCTAAAACAATTAACGAAATGACCCTTAACGAGCCCGTTAAGCTAACAATGCTTTGGACAACTGGGCCCTGATTTTTTTTTTGTGATTATTTAGAAAGCAAGAGCAACTTAGAGATCACTTTTCCGTATTGGCATCATTCTCATCGAGAACCTTAAGTCTGTGGGTTTAGCTCCGTTTCTCAAACACCAAGGCTTTTACACTTATGAAACTTTATATGCACATCCATCATGATGCGCCCTGCCCACTGTTATTGACCATTACTGACCTTAACCTACTTTTCATGTTTGGCTGAACAATGTTTAGTTTGTGCATTTAGCTCCATTTCTTGAAAACCACCAGCAGTCGCAACATAGCCATTCGATAAATTTATTGTTTCTTATACCTCCATAAAAGCATCTGTTGAGGGTACTCACCAAGGTGCTTATAATGAGTACTCACAACATATGTTTCCTTAGAGAAATAAGTTTTTCTGTATTTGGATACCCCTTTTATGTGGAACTGTGGAGTTATCAGCCATCTTCTTCCATTGAGTGTTCTGTTAAGAATTATATACCAAAGCATATTCCTGTGATATATGCCTACAAATTTACCTCCCTCTGAGGTTTGCATTTGGTAAATTAGCATTTTCCTCTTACGCAGAGGACAGAATTCAGGACAACAATGCAGTCTGTCTTTACTATCGTAAATACCCCAAAATTCAAGACAGTATTTAACATATTTACTTTAATATTTTGTAGAGACATGAATGAACAAACAATGTAGATACTGATAAGACTGCTCCTTTACCACTCTGGGCTAACTCAGCAGATGACAATCTGATGATAGTTTTTTTCCCAGAAAATAGGTTTTGATGTTCGATGCAAATTATCTCCATTGGACATTATTTGCATGAAATAACAAAACCCTATTCCTGGTCATTACGAAAACACGCCTATTCAAATATAATGAAAATTTTACCACCAAAAAATGAAAATTTTCAGATAAAAAAATCTGATATTTTTCATGTTTCTACTCAAAACATAGATTGTGGGTACTCGTTTGAACCGCCTCGACGAGGCAGTTCTAACGAGTACCCACAACCTATTTTTTGAGCAGAAATAAGAAAAATAATGCATACCCCTGTAAACCCCAGTTTTACTATATAAAAGTGGGGTTTAAGGGGGTCAAAATTATATAGGCATGTTTTCGTGATGTAAAATAAGAAAATTATTTCAAAATGTTGTCTTCTGAATTTTTTCCCAGCATGCAAAGCATTAAGCATGTTTGTCCAGATATTCAAGGCAAATATGTTTAAATCCAGAAAGTAGAACGAACATTATGTTAGTTCTTACTTTCTGGATTTATAGGTATTCATAGTATCCATCAATGTGCATTGTGCCAGTTCCTTGTAAGCAAAATTGAGAAATTCTAATATTGCCATAGTCAGGACTAGTATAGGTAAATGTTGATTTTCAAAGTGCTATTCTCATCTATGTTGTAAAATTACATGATTTTTGTCCAAGCATTCATTTACTTGAATTCCTGGTGGATTATATATGAACTGTTACATGTATTTGGAAAAGACATTTATTACATTGCTTTTGTACCTCCATAATATATAGCCAAAACAGGGGTAGGGGTATATAAGTCTACATTATTGGAAGGATTTTCAGAATTTTGCATCTAGCAACTAGTATTTACTGCTTAAATCTGTCTTAATATGCTTAATAGCCAAAATCTTTCTCATTTTCCATATTATATGGTGAAAATCCGTGGCTTACATAGCTCTAGATAAGATGGGTATCAAGGTAGCTATTTTTCTCATTGCTTCATAAAAACATATGTTGTGGGTACTCATTAGAAGTGCCTCGCAGAGGCACTTCTAATGAGTTCCCACAACATATGTTTTTGTGAAGTAATTTTGAAGATATGAAAAAATATTATTTCTTGGCTTAAAACATCTACTTATCTAGAGCTGTGGTATAAAAGAGGTGTGTTAATGTGGTGCATATTCTGAATAAAACCTGCAAAGATTAGGGCCAGCTGTATATCAATTATGCTTCCAAGGGTCTTTATTGTTCATTTTGTATGTTTTAGAAATTGCAGATAATTTCATTCTGAATCACAAGGATTCTGGCTAGATTCACTGGCCAGGGTTTGGCTGCTCACTTCAGGGCTTCGATTAACTTCCAGACTCAGGAAGTCCCAGACTTCCTACCCCTCAAATTTGGAAGTCCCACAGGAAATTATAGGAAGTCCCACTTTTTTTCCGTGGTGTGGCGGTCTGCCCTTTAGCAGAACATAGGTTCTTATTTCAGTGCCACACAGAATCATCATGATATACACTTCTCTTAGATGTGTTTTAAAAATTTCCTTATCGCTTATTAAAATTCAGTCGCATCTTTTTGGAAAGCCTGTACTTGTATGTCGGACTTTAGAGGAAGCATCAACATTTGTACAACTTCGCATTCATTTCAAAGTCCGAAAGAAAAAAAGAAAATAAAATACATGAGAAAAAAGGCACAAAACATGTTTTCTTCAAAATAAACTATGCTGAAATTGCTTTGCGGAAATGTATATAATGAAATATTTGTTCAGATTGAAGGTGATCAACACGAGCGAATGAGTTGCTTACATCACAAAATTGCGGGAAAACGGCGCAGACAAAGAAATAAAAGGCAGCTCTCGATGAAATACCAACAGCAATACGTTCGTTCACAGAGAAAAGCAAGCAAAACCATCACAAATCGCCTATATTTAGACTTACTTTGCGTCTTTTCCACGCTGGTAAACAGCACAACCGGGACAAGGATACACAATTAGAAATGGGTTTTCCGAAAATTTCGACGAAAAATATGTTTTCCTTTCATTTGAAAAATTGCTTTTGTTGTCATAGCATTGTAGGAAAGACAAACATAAGCTTCTAAATTCGAATAAATTTCAATTTGCGTTCTGCGCATGATTGTTATTTATAGATTTCACTTGGTAACTCCCGGAAGTGTTGCGGTGTTTTCAGACAACACACGTTCTTAGCAAAATAATAATTTAAGATTTTAAGATGTGAATATTAAAAAATAGGAGAGTTTAATTGTACAAACATCAATTATTCAACTCAACACGCTTGACTACACGCAGTGATCACACAGCCATCAAAAGGGTGCCGCGACAGGTGACACAAATGTCATTAAAACTCCCGCAAGTGGAAAGTGGGACGTCCTTAAAGCTCAGTCAACACAGGTAGCGAATTACCGATAAGTAGGCAGGGCAAACAACTCGTTAAAAGTGGGTGGGCTTTTTGCCAATTTTGGACGTCTCGGGTATCGATTTCAGACGGACAAAAGAAATTTCGGAAGTCCGTGGTACGTCTTTGAAGTTCAATTTGGCCGTCCTGTGGCAATCTCAGGATGTAATATACGGCGTACGTCCGCTTAACGGAAGCCCTGTTGCTTGTGGGAAAGTTTGCTTTATTCACAGCTAGCATTCTGTCAGATGTTCTGAGAGTGAACAGTTATTATTTGAGCCGCAACATTAGAAAACTGTACCTTCAGACATGTGCACCCAGTGAAGATTTGTGCAGTCTGATCAGAATCTTCACTGGTTGCATTTTTGAAAGCCGAGAATGCAGAGGCTGATTTGAGTCTATATAGGGTGCATAGATCGGAAGGTACATTTTCTCATGTTGAGACTCATTTCATTTTGAACAGTGAATACATATTTTCAAGTCTGTGCATCTGTACCATAGCAATAGATAAGATGCTTTTCTTTTCAGCCAATCAGTGAGGAATTTTCTTTTATTTCTTCATAAAAACATACGAGCTGCAACACCTAAAAACATATCTTTGGGCATTGGTGCCCAGTGAGGATTCTGATGAGCGTGCACATTCACACAGTCTGATCAGATCTTCACTGGGTGCATTTTAGATAGCCAAGGATGCAAACTTTCATCATGAAGACAACAAAGACTGATCAGAATATGCAAGCTGATTTGTCATTGGATGCACATGTCAGAAAGTATGTTGTCTCACGTAGGATATTGTGGTACTTGTCTAGATGCTTCCATTAGGTATCCACAACTTAGGTTTTTGTGGTTTAATAAGAAAAATACATATTTGGATACCCTCATGTTGGGAACTATACGAGGGATGTTCGAAATGAATTGCTTATTTCTATCTGGAGACTTCAAATTTCAAGTTAGCCCAAAAGTACTCATTTCATGCCCTCGAAGTACTCCCCATGGCTAGAAATGCAAAGTTTCAGCCAATGTATCCACTTCTTGAAGGCGTCACGGTACGCTGATTTGGGCACAGTAATAAGGCACTGATGAATGGCAGATCCAAGTGCCTGTCGGGACTGGTATTTCTGCCCAGCAAGGAATGCTTTCAATTTCGGAAACAAAAAGAAATCACATGGGGCAAGGTCTGGGGAATACGGGGGGTGAGGCAAAACAGTTACTTTTTCTTTCTTCAAAAACGCCATAACTATTGCGGAGGTATGAGCTGGGGCATTGTCATGTAGAAGACGGACATGTTTAAAACCAGTGGCAGGGCGTCGTTTCTGATAATACTTTTTCAGTTTCTTCAGTACTACGTCTTTGTAGTACTTTCCGGTGATGCTTTTGCCCTTTTTCACTGGCACTTTTATTGCGACTCCTTCACCAGAGAAGAAGATTGCATACAAAACCTTCTTTGTACTCAAAGAACGTTTGGCATTTATTGGGCGTTTGCTGTGTTTAGTGGCCCAGATCTTATTGCTAACCTTTCTGACGGGCTCAAAATAATGGACCCAGGTTTCATCACCTGTGATGACATTGGCAAACTGCTTTTTGTCATATTTTGGAAACATTTGAAGCAGCTTTTTGGCCACTTTAACCCGTTGCCTCTTTTGCTCGTCAGTCAACAGATGTGGCACCCACCTAGCAGAAATCTTTCTTTCAAATGCTTCTTCAAAATAAGGTATACCGTTGATAGTGATATGCCTACCTTTCGTGCAATATCACGAACTGTAAATCTGGCATCTCCTTCAATGATTTCCTTTATTTTGGAAATGATTTCTTTACGAGATGCAGATTTTGGCCTACCTGATTTCGGTGCATTTTTTATGGACTCTACACCAGACTCAAATTTCTTTTTCTACCGCCGAACTGTGTCATAAGACACACAAGAAGGTCCAAAACAGTAGAAATTTCAGTCATCAGCTTCTTCAAAGAACAACCAAGTTTTGAGCGAGCTTTAATGTAAGCCCGTATTTCATCTTTTTTGTCGACGCTTCTATCAACCATTTTTACTGCAGTGGTCTATGACTGCGTGTATTCAAATGGCAAATTTTATGTCTTACACTTAGTCTAACATGTACATGTATACACCATTGCAGTGATTTATTTACAATTTTATACCTATGCGTCCCAGGACTCGCTTGGGCTATATAAAGTGAGTCGTACTAGAAAATCATTGCGTCCATTACAGAATTTTCCACTATAACTTTGTGAGTCCCAGGACTCGCTGAGATTTAAAATGTGAGTCCCAAAGCAAAAATGTGAGTACGGGACTCGGGATGCGCAGGTAAAAAAATCACTGCCATTGTGTAGATATTGAATAGCCCTATACAGGTATGTATTGGTTTTTATCGTGCCCCACGTGGATATCGAGCTAGAGGACAATAAGCAATTCATTTCGAACATCCCTCGTATGTACTGTGGACATTCTACAAGATTGTGACATAGTGTTGACTAAAACCATATTTGCCCTAAATTTTTAGACACATTAGCTCCTTACCATTCTTAACCTACAATAGTATATGTCTGTTTGATAACCAGGGCCCAGTTGTTCAAAACTAACGATGTCGTTAGTTAACGATTCGTTAAAATCTTGATCGAGTGATACGCAAATATGCTGAAATTTTTTGCTGAAAAAATATCAGAATATTGTATATTGAATCCGCTAAAACAGTTAACGAAATGACCCTTAACGAGCTTGTTAAGCTAACGACGCTTTGAACAACCGGGCCCTGATGATTTGTCTAAATCAGGGTCTGCACTGTTTGCTAAATAGCAGGTTGTACAGACCCTGATCAAGCCACTCTTTGGTGGGTGGGGGTAGGGGGGGTGCGAAGGTGGGCAAGGTCTACTCAGCATGTTAGTTCAAATATTCAGGGTAAAGTCAGAATGCTGTTTCGGTCTTCTGTATTCACGTGTGAAAATGTTGTTTTTTCTGCTTTGTACTTTATTTTACTTTATGTAAGACTAGCCAAGCTGAGCCATGTAAACTGAAGAGTTGTTTTTGTCAAGTAAAGCTTCCTAAGATCAAGAAATGGAATAGAATAGTCTTCTGTGTTAGTCACTGGAGTTCTCATTTTGTTGATATGCAGAAGTCCTTACATGAGGGAGCTAGACCCAGAGTTTTGTGTTAAAATATATTATTCTCAAGTGTTAGTGAGTTACAGTGTTATGTGTACCAATATGTATTCCTTTGATAAATTCTGAACATATTTACACACATATATATGCCTTTAGCCACTGCCTGTTGTGAAAATGTAGGAAACACTGAGAAAAAGAGCTTTAACTTTTATTATAACATTGTCCCACAGCTTTAACTTTTATTATAACATTGTACCATTTTCATCCTAAGTATTTTTCACACGTAGATCAAACTACTCCTCAAGATGTTGAATGCAGTGTCCCAGTCAGCATTCTACGTAAATCTATATCGGGCCGTCATCGGCCCGTCAGGGTAGCTGACGGGCCGATGACGGCCCGATGTAGATTTACGTAGAATGCTAGCTGGGGTTAAGCCATAAGCACATATACAAATATAGCTCAAAATAAGAGGTTTATCCAGAAAAATTACTATTCTTATTTCTCAATGAAAACTTGTTCTGGGCGCTTATACAGTGCCTCAGTGAGGTTCTTTTAATGAGTATCACAACATATTATTTTCGTCAAGAAATAAGAAAAATATCCTACTTTTTGGTTGGAATTAGCTTTCTATCTGTGCCCACTTGTTCAAAACTAACGATGTTGTTAGTTAATATATCGTTAAAACTTTGATCATTAAATATGGCATATGCGCTAATATTTTGCTGAAAAAATGTGAGTAGCTTTTGCATTTGCAAAAGCTACTCACATTTTTTTCAGCAAAAATACCTGTGAATTAGATATTGTACTTACTAGAACAGTTAACATTTTGACCACTAACGAGTTTGTTAAGCTAAAGATGCTTTGAACAACTGGGCCCTGGAGTGTGCCAACATATTTGAGCCATACCATGTAAATAGAGGGTCTAACATGATTGGTCATTTCATACGAAATAAGCCTTTGGCAAGTTTTCATAAATTTCATATGAAATGACCATGTGTGTAAGATTCTGTTTATCATACACTATTTTAAATTAGTTTTTATTACTTTTAAAGTTGACAACTGTTCAACAGAAAAATTGTGGTTGATATGGATGTCGTCATGACGTTACTTGTTCCCACTAAAGTATTATGTATCTCTGGTCATATGATTTTTATGTAATGACATTAGGCCACTGAATAACAGCATCGTCATTTGATAAAGAGGTTTCTTTGGGGCATGTACCAACAACAGATTATCCAGGTATGATCAGGGTCTTTTTGTACATACCTGTTTTCTGCAGTGTACAGTCACTCTTTAACCCTTCTGTTGCTGAGCACGACATGCCCTATCTTAGCAAACAGTGTAGATCCAGATCAGTTGGCTTCTGAGCCAACTGATCTGGATCTGCACTGTTTGTCATTAAATATGTGAATTTCTATCAAAAACCCAGATCAAATAATTTGATTGGCTGGAAATTAGAAGTGGGCGTGGCATCTTAATTTATTCAGCATGAGAAGGGTTAAGCAGACTGAAAGCTCTGATCAGACTCCCTTGCTGTACAGTTTGATCAGGGCCTTTGCAGTCCATAGACACCTCACACACACTTTTTGCTTGGTATAGCTCACTTCATCATCTGTGAGTTTTACCTAGGTCAGGCTATAGAATAAGCTGAATGTATATACATTGTACCTCCAAGAGAGATCACTCTAACATTAAAGTATAGTATTTGCCTTTCTTCTATAAAGGGGATACTTTAAAAGGAAAGAATGTGTTCCCTCTAGGAAGGGGTTAGTTTACCTGCTGGAGTGGTCTCTCAGACAAAACCTTGCCGCTTATCTCTTGTACAGATGTATCAGTTCACCTTGAAGAGAGGCAACTCAGATATATCAGTTCACCTTGAAGGGAGGTGACTTTCAGAATTGTTTTATCTCCCTTCTTAAAATGGGTCTATTCTAAAAGGAAAGAATTTAAATGGGTCTATACTAAAACAAAATAATTTGCTCATTTGCTCCCCTTGGGAGCAAATTCTTTCCTTTTAGAGTAGACCCTTTTTCAGGAGGGACTTGGTGTGCAGAAAAGGAAATAGGAAGCCACAAAAGTTGTCTCCCTTGTTAAAATGGCTGAAAGTCTGCCAAGTGTATCAAGGCCCATTAAATTTGAAACCATTATTTCAATCTGCATGCAGCACTTATGTATGTACCAGTTCTACTTTATATTTGTTTTATATTTGCATGTGATTTAATGTTAACTTTTAGTGTTAGTGGACTACTATCATAGTTACAATTTTGTAAGATCTTACAGGTATACTGCAGTGGGCCAGAATTATGAGACAGAAAAAGTATCTTGGGACATGTGCACCCAGTGAAGATTCAGATCGGTCTGCGCATTTGTGCCATCTGATCAGAAGCTTCACTGGGCACATTTTGGATAGCAATGGATGCAGTTTCTTCATTCATTCAACAAAGACTGATCAGACTGCACATATACGTAGGCTGATTTGAGTTCAATGGGCATATGTCAGAAGGTACATTTTGTCATGCTGCGGCTCATATTTCAGACGTTCTCCTCTTAGGGCTTGCAATATGTACATGAAGAGCAGGGTAGCTGTGATCTATCATCTCATCATAAACTGTAATTAATCAGTCATTCTTGCATAAACATGCATATACCTGTTTGAAGCCGTGGTCAGATGGGCAGATTCACATGCTGTTTGAACATGGATTTTGCTTAAAAATTCTCAAAACGGCTATAGCTTGTTTGTGTAATGCTATGTAACATAATGTTGCTGACTAGAATAAGTGTTTTGTCTAAACTTTTGTTGACATTGGTGTCATTTTTGTTTTCCCAGAATGTTTTTTGGGCTTTTTGATGAGACTTTTAAATGAAGTCATACAAATAAGCATAAGAACTGTGATCACACGTTTGTTAACATTTCCCTCAGAAGCTATTTGTAACAACTTCCTCAGGACCTGGCAAATGTTAACTGCATGAAAAAAGCTTGTAATTCCTCTGTTTGTGTCCGTGACTATTGGTAGTTACTGTGATCACATTTTGTTTATAGTTCATATCAGCTGGGAACATATTTTATCATCTTGCATAATCGAAAGCCAATTTTTAATGTAGAACTGTCAGGCAGAGAATGGGAAATGGATTGAATTTATGTTCCCAGTAGTGATAACAGTATTGCCTCACTTTTTAGAATACAATGTCCTAAATTTTGTACACCAAAGTTTCTGACAATGGCATAGGCAAATAGAGCAGGCCCAGATCAGACTGCTCAAGTCTGATCAGGGTCTACATGGTTTGCTATTCCACTAAATATTTTAGAAACAACTGTATAAAAATCTAAATTTTTAGGAAAAAAGTATGTAATAAAGTGTTTGAAATTTAGGACATTTACTATAAGTTCCTGAACTGCCAGATGGATTTTGATAGAAGTTGGCATTTATGAAGGGGGTGGGGGTTTGGGGGGGGGGGGGTGGGGGGGGGGGGAGGGGGGGAGGGGGCAGGGATGATGATCATCATTAAATATATAGAGAATATTTGATTTTTTAGTGCAAGATCGCATTTTATTTCACCAAATGAACACCGAATGTAGTATTTTCACCAGTGGCAATAGCCACAAGTGAAAATACAAGTTTTAGTGTTCATGAGTGAAATAAAATTCCATCTTACACTGAAAAAAATCAAATTTTCTGTTTCTTTTATGCTTTAATTCTCAATAATTAAATTTCTACCCCTCTTCGACTTACGAGAGGAAATTAACTTTTTTTTTCCTAGACATTTTGCGTCAATTTTGTCTTGTTCAGCATGTTCAGGGGCATAATATTGGGTAAAAAACATAGTTTTGTACCTAGAAAATGAACCCAAATCAATTTTAAAGCAATACAACACAAAAAGTTGACACAAAGAAAATGCCACAGCAGGTGATAGTCCACCTGAGATCGTATGCAGAAAAAGAGTTACATCAGAGCAGTAAGTGACGTCAGCGGTTCTAATGCAGAAAGTTAACCTCTTTACATAATTTCAGACAAGTACAATGTATACTACGTCTTAAACCTTTTGGCAATATTTTTGACCCAGAATTCATTGGAAATTTGATTGCAAGAAAAAAAAGTAGTCCCAAACAATGAATATTCGAAAAACATATTTACACTGTTTGAAACAGTGAAAATATCGAATTCGATTGCACTGAGAAATCTCCATATTTTAATTGAAAAGCATAAAAGAAAAATGCATCCATTAGACAGTTCATTGAAATGGTCTAAATGGTAGCTGCCACACAGTGGCTGAACATAATTCCATTATACATTCTGGTATGCAGTTTTCATATATGAAGGGAAAATATTTTGAACAGGTTGCGCTTTTAAGTACATCTGAATTTCTGTACTACAGCCACATTGACTTGAAGAAGCCAACTGATCTGGATCTGCACTGTTTGCCATTAAATATGTGAATTTCTATCAAAAACCTGGATCAAGTAATCGGATTGGCTGGAAATTAAAAGTGGGTGTGGCATCTTTATTCAGCATGACAAGGTTAGATAGTCTACAGTATCCAGTGATTCTGTGAAGGTGCAGATCTGACTGCATGGATGCACAGGCTGATCTGGGTCTTCGCTATCCATACAGAGCCCAAGACACATTTTTGCTTGGTATGACCGAATTTTGAATTTGTTCATTTTCTTACATATATAATGTATTTTAATGTAATAGATATAATGTTTTCAGCTCAAACTGTGCAGATATAATTTATGAAAGATAAAAGATTTGTTTGGTTTGTTTTCCAGTTGTTATTGCTTGTTAAGGAGGAGTATTTGATGATAATTCTGAATTAATTTTCTTCAGTTCTCCATAAAAATATGTTGTGGGTGCTCATTAGATGTGTCTCACCCACAACATGCGTTTTTATGGAGAAATAAGAAAAAAATATCCTAGAAATATCACCAAATTCTCCTCCTTAACAATTTATCTGGTTATAGCTTGTTAAGCATTTGTTGTAGCTGTAGTCTCATTTCTTGTTTTTCAGAAGTTTATAAAACTATTTGACATTCTATGTCTGACATAGATTTTGTAATCTCTGTTCAGATACAGTTAATAAGTCTTCAGTATGCTATTGACAAAATTAACCCTTAAAGCACCATTCAAAATTGTCTTTATATTTTCCCTCAATTTTGGGAAAAAAAGTTTGACAATTCATGTGAATTGTCTGCTAGGTAGACCATTCACATGAAATGTCTTTCTTTTCTCAGGATAATGGAAAATAAAAATTAGAAAGTCGTCTGCTGCTGTTGTGACTAGAGATTTAAGGGTTAAAAAATGATGAACGATATTTTTATGCCCCAAACTTCAAAGCAGTTGGAAGGATGTATTGTTTTTGGGTCATTCGTTATTCCTTTTGTCATGCTTTTCTTGTGAGTAAGATATCTTGACAACTGTTTGAGCTACGACCTTGAAACTTGGTGAGCTTATTGGGGCTGGAGAGTAGATCATCTAACTTTTGAAAAAAAAAAAAAAGTTATTTCTTTTTTAACTTTGTCATTTCAGCATAGACTGTGCTTTCAACATCCTTCAGAAAGACGTTTTTTATTCGGCAGTTTATTCCAAATAGAAAAATTAATTTGTGATTGACAATTTCTTATCTGATATCAGAAGCCATTTGTCATTTCTGTTCCTGTGCTTTGTTTTTGAATATTTACCACAAAATTAATTTTATGGCCAAAAATTGGTCTGACCTATGCAGTTTGTTCAGTAAACTGGATTTTTTTTTTCATATAAAAAATGTTTCTTGACACAACAAATGCTGTATTTATTATGAATATGAATATTTGGACACTGTGTCATACTTGTCCTAAATGAACGAACAAGTCAGTTTGACTGCCTGGTGATGTACATACCCGGTATATCTAGTGACTGATGGTAACTGACAAAGCTTAATCTGGAGTTTCAGTTTGCTCAGACCTTTCTGTCCAAATATTTAGAGTAAATATGGTATAGCCTAATATTTCATGTCTCATGTTGCCATGGTTTTATAAACTTCTGTATTGTCTATATTTATGAATTTCATATACTGCCTTTCTACATACAACATAATAAAATACTTAGAAATACTAGTTCTATTTGTTTGTCCTGTCTATCAGCCTGTCTATCAGAAACCGTCAATTCATCATTAAATAGCTCCTAAAGCAGCAATTTGATCATGTCTACACTGTTTACCATTTAACTACAGTAAATGTCCTAAAATTTCGAATACTTTAAAAATTTTTTTTCTTGCTTTTTATCGTGTTGTTTCTTGAAATACCTAGTGAAATGGCAAACAGTGTAGACCCTGATCAGACTGCTCCTGAAGGAGCAGTCTGATCTGGGTCTGCACTGTTTGCATATGCAATTTTGTCAGAAACTTTCGTGTATGGAACTTTAGGACAATTACCGTAGCTCTGTTTACACAATTCATCTGTTAGTCAAATGGTTCTTGTGTAACCTCCTTACAGCAGCCACCAAATAAAACTTATTGTAGAGAGGTGACCATTGTAGACAAGTTTAAGTATAAAGTAAAAATACAAATGAAGTTACCCAGGAAATGACACAATCATGAAGCACAGTCTTCTCGAAGGAGCTAAGAAGAGATGGGGAACAAAGACAAAACAAACTGGGCTAAAAATTCGTATAAATTTAGCTTTCGAAGTCTATTTCTGAAAATGAGATGGTGACATGCATATCCTGCAGAGAAGTTCATCCAACACATGACTACACAAAGAGCTCATCACTGGGCAATAGTCCATACTGGAGGAGAAAGTACACAAAACTAGTTCATAAAATAACCAATTTATTGCACCGTAACTAATGAATGACTGACCTAAATGTGGACCAACACAATTATTTCAAGTAAACAAGAATAAATAAAGTATGAAAATGACAACAAGATTACAATTATCCTTAATTCATTGTATTTATCACAAAAAGGACTAACCCTTTTAGTGCCAATCACAATTGCAGCATAAACATTTTTTTAATTTTTTTTTTATTCTTCAAAGAACATAAGTCTTGACATTTCATGTGAATCATCTGCCATATGCAATGTCAAGACTTATTTTCTCTGAAATAAGGGCCTGTCACTGGACAGGACAGCTGGCCTGAACTTGCACTTGTCTATCAAATCTTAAAAACTTTGATGCAAAACTTTAGCATAAAATTGTAAAACCATGACCTTGACCTATAGGTCATGAGCAGGGGTGTGGATAATGCTCAATAAAATTTTGGAGCAACATCTATAATCATACCAAATATAAACTAAATCCATCTGAGGATTTAGAAAATATAAGGTCTTGTAAACTTTGAATAAAACTAACATTTTGTTAACGCAGACGCCACCAACACCAATGCCTAAGCTAGGGGTAGTGTAATAGCTCTTTCAATATTTTCCTACACGTGAGCTAAAAAAAACCAAAAAACATTAGAATGTCGTTTGCTACAAATTTTGCTTGGAACTTTAAGGGTTAACACTGAAACACTTCTACAACTAAAACACACATATCCTGTTCTGGGCCCAGTTGTTCAAAACTAACAATGTCGTTAGTTAACATATTAAAACTTTGATCATTAAATATGGCGTATACACTAATATTTTTGCTGAAAAAATGTGAGTAGTTTTTGCATTTGCAAAAGCTACTCACATTTTTTTCTGCAAAAATACCTGTGAATTAGATATTGTACTTACTAGATAAGTTAACATTTTGACCACTAACGAGCTCTTTAAGCTAACGATGCTTTGAACAACTGGGTCCTGGCTAATAATGTGAAAAAGTGTCCTTCAGAGCATATAAGGTAAATCATCCTAAAATTTTAAACACTTTATTCCGTACTTTTCTGGCTTAAAATTTACTTTCTTATGCAGATGAGTCTTAAAATACACAGTGGAATGGCAAACAGTGTAGCCCTGAAGGAGCAGTCTGATCTGGGTCTTCACTGTTTGCGCATGTCATTTTGTCAGAAACTTTGGTGTATGAAATTTTAGGACATTTGCTATATGTTGGTAGTGAAACCTGAGATCAGCATGTGCATCCACACAGTGAGATCAGGGCCTTTGCAACCCATTTGCTCTGTAAGCATATACTGATACACAACAAAGACCCTGAAATGGGGTCTTTTCTAAAAGTACAGAATTTGCTCCCAAGGGATGTAAATTCTTTTCTTTCAGAGTAGACCCTTTTACAAAAGGGACTTTAGGAAAGCAAAACAGGAAACCACAGGAGTTGTCTTTGTGTTCTCTTGATGATTCATGAAGACAGCCAAGACAATGATAAAATGATAAGACTATTTCGATGTGTAGAGTGATGAGTCTTGGTCATTGTACACTGTAGATGCATTATAACATTATTCGTTACGGTAAATGTCCTAAAATTTGGAACACCAAAGTTTCTGATTAAAGGCCATATGCAAATAGTGCAGACCCAGATCAGACTGCTCCTGAAGGAGCAGTCTGATCAGGGTCAACACTATTTGCTATTCCACTGAGCAGTTTAAGAAACAACTGTATAAAAAGCAAAATTAAAGCCCAAAAAGTATGAAATAAAGTGTTTAAAATTTTAGGACATTTAATGTATTATGGTTTTCTGGATGTAACACTACCAGGCCATGGCTCCACAAGACTTGTTTCCCTATGAGGTCTCTTTCATAACTCCAGATACCATGATGATGATTTGATGCTTTTTGTCTCTTTCAACATTATATGTCATATTGAGATGATGAAGAATTAATAATGTAAGCCTCTGTGCAACAAAGTGTTAAAATCACAAGCTGAACTCCACCTCTTGCTAGATTCAAACCAAGGATCTTGTAATCAAAGTCAGCAGCACTAACTACTCTGCCACACAGACACTTCACTATGTCATTCTATGGGCCCAACCATACTGTTATAATAAAGCTACTGATCTATACATATTTTACTGTTGGTTAGTGGCCTGGATCACATACATCTAACAAGTGAATAATATTGCTTTACTAGCAGTACTAAGCAGTTTTGGAAGTACCCACCAAGCAGTGTATAAATAATGCTTTTAAGCAGAATATATTACATCTATTACATACAATATGGTTTGCAATGTAAAAACGTACCTTCTGACGTGTGTTTATTTTGTTTGTGTTGAGGTTTTATGGCTGAGTCAACCCAATGGGGTCATATCGAGCACGGTCAGTTTACCTAACCACACGTTTACTGGGCAGGCTTAGTCCTCTAAGCGGTTAACCAGTATTGTACACATTCTTTTGCCAAAAACTGACAACTGCCCTTCTTGAATCAGCCGAAGGGAGAGAATGACTGCTGAAAATATTTCATGATCAATCTCCACGAAAGAATACTGCCAACCTTGGCGGGGGGGTTGAACCCGCGACCTCCTGGTCTCCAGTCGGACAGCGCATCCAACTGAGCCACTGAGGACGGCTCACCTATATTTACCTTTAATGTGAATTGATGCACTTGGGTACCATTCTGAAAAGGGGTCTGTCTACTTTATAAAAAGAGAGAATATACTCCCGGAGGAACAAATTCTTTCCCTTTAGAGTAGACCCCTTTTCAGAAGAATTTTATGCGCTTGAAAGCAAACAGGAAATTGCAAAAGTTATCTTCCTTGTACAAACTGGTGGCAAACCCACAGATTGTGTCTATTCACCTTAACCCTTGTCATGCTGAATAAATTAAGTTGCCATGCCATTTTCAAATTTTCAGCCAATCAGATTACTTGATCCAGATTGTTGATATAAATTCAAATACTGAATGGCAAACAGTGCAGATCCAGATCAGTTGGCATCTGAAAAGCCAACTGATCTGGATCTACACTGTTTGCAAAGGCAGTGTATATCCAGGTTCAGCAAGACAAGTTAACATTGGCACACCATAACTATTGTACTTACCCTAAAATGTGAACAAATCTATGTTACTACCTGATGATATGTCTAGAAAGTGTAGCTGAATGACGAACAGCACTTGAGCTGACCATTGCCTTAAGAGCAGTCTGATCTAGGTTTATACATTTTGCTCAAATATGTGTCACCAGATATTTAGGGTAAATATGGTATAAAATCACTGAAGTACATGTTTATATAGGACCATTCATGAAAATTGTGTATTACTTTTCTGATCTAAGCTTTTAATAGGAGTGTATCCAGATATATACTTTTTCTTATTTCTTCATGAAACCATATATTGTTGCTACACATTACAAGCTCTTGCTGAGGCTTCTAATGAGTACCTTATTTACCATATGTATTTGGACAGACAGGCTTGAGCAAACAGTGTAGACCCAGATGAGATGCCACAGAATGTGATGTCTCATCAGGTTCTACACTGTTTGCCACTCATCCAACAATTTTTAGACACAACATAGGCAATAAATTGTACTTTTTCAAACTTTAGAACAGGTATGGTAAGGAGCTGAGGTATCCAAATATTTCTGGTAAATAAGGTATCCACAACTTGTTTATGTAGAGGATGTAGAGAAATAAGAAAACTCAGTACTGTTTGTTTGAAAAAATAAAGGTACTTTATCTAGAGCTATGTGAATTAGTCAGAGTTTCTCAAGTATCTTGCAAAAAAAACAAAAAAAACGCAACCCTAGCATTGGAAAGACATGCGACTGAATTTTTGTATATATAAAGCTGGGATATTGGTTCATACAAAATCACTGTATAGTGATGCAAAACTAATTGCATTTTGGCAAGATGCATTGATACTGGTTTAGAGTTTTGCCAAGCAGCTGTAAGTTCTATTCAGCATATAGTACACATGTATATACTAACAGGTTATATACACCCAATATACACCCAACTCGCGATAAATTAATCTGTACAGTTGCTGTCTGAATATAAATTAGCACTGATTGTTTAAAATTCTTGTTGCATTTTGTAAAACCGTGTGTATTTTATGGAAAACTGGGTACTCTCCCTTAAATGCAGAAAACAACCTGGGTGTAAATATTTACATCATGTTTGCATATATGCATACGAAAATAAACATTCTGCTTTCTGTTTTGAGCATTTTTTGCTTTCTTTTTTTTTTTTTTTTTTTTTTAACCTGAATACACAAGATTTTTTTATACTTACAATTTGTTAAGAATCAAGTGGGCCTCCATAGAAATGTGCAAGTTTTTGCAAAATGCAAAAACAAGTTCAAAGCTAACGATGTCATTAGTTAACGATTCGTTAAAATTTACATCGAGTGATATGCAAATATGCTGAAATTTTTTGCTGAAAAAATGTGAGTAGCTTTTGCAGTGCAAAAGCTACTCACATTTTTTCGGCATAAAATATCAGAATATTGTATATTGAATCCGCTAAAACAGTTAACAAAATGACCCTTGTTTGTGTTGAGGTTTTACGGCCCAGTCAACCCAATAGGGTCATGTCGAGCGCGGTAAGTTTACCTAACCACACATTTACTGGGCAGGCTTAGGCCTCTAAGCGGTTAACCAGTATTGTGCACATTCTTTCGCCACAAACTGACAACTACCCTTCTTGAATCAGCGGAAGGGAGAGAATGACCGTAGAAAATATTTCATAATCAATCTCCACGAAAGAATGTTGCCGACCTCGGCGGGGGTTGAACCCGCGACCTCCTGGTCTTCAGTCGGACGGCGCATCCAACTGAGCCACCGAGGCCGGCGACAAAATGACCCTTAACAAAATGACCCTTAACGAGCTCGTTAAGCTAACAACCCTTTGAACAACTGGGCCCAGGTGTCTTCGAACATGCACAAAATGCACAGATTCAGACTCATCCCACTCATGGGCAAAGTCTCATCCTGGCATTTGCTTTCCGTTGATACATTTTATAGTGTCCAATGATTCTGTTAGCGGACAGTGAAGGCCCTGATCAGACTGCGCGGATGCACAGGCTGATCTGGGCCTTCACTGTCTGCATATGCCCGAAGACACGTTTTCACATGGCACAGCCCAATTAATTCATTCCATCACACACTGTCAAATTGTTTTGTTACCAAAACCATGAAACAATCCAAGAAGCAAACTGCAATGACCCGAAATGCAGCCTTTCCCCATTCTATACATACCACAACTACTGCTTTTATCCAAAGCAAAAACTGTGTTAGCTAAACAACAGTGTTTTAGCCAAACAACAATGTATAGATTACACAGAAAAATGACCATAAACAAAATAGTTTAGCTTATATAGAACTAGAGATGTGTCCAAAGGACATGGATGCCCCTGCCTGAAAAACTTAAACGCAAATTGTTAATGCCTGAAGTGGACGAAGATGGACGCAGACAGACAGGGGTAACACTACATTCCTTTTCCATCATTCTTTGAATGGCCGGGGCATAAAAATGACCATAAATGGTCATTTTTTTATACACCCTATACATTCTTGTTTAGATATACATGTACCATGTTTGTGGTCCATCTTTAAACCCTGTTTCATCGAAAATTTTGCTATAATGAATCTTGTTATAAGGAGATTCCTGTACAGCTTGAAGCATGTGATGTTAACCCTTGTCATGCTGAATAAATTAAGATGCAATTTTCCGCCAATCAGATTACTTGATCTGGATTGTTGCTATAAATTCACATACTTAATGGCAAACAGTGCAGATCCAGATCAGTTGGCTTCTTTAGAAGCCAACTGATCTGGATCTACACTGTTTGCAAAAGCAGGTCTATCCAGGTTCGGCAGGACAAGTGTTAATGCAAGAAATAGGTCCTTATGTGAACAATAAATGCCTAGACTGGCTTGAGCATCCAAGCAGTATGATCAGGACATTCTTATTTCGTCAATATATTCAGTATTAAGGAATGGTTCTGTAAATGGACAACAAAGGCCAAGATCAGACTGTGTGTGTGCATCCAGGCTGATATGGGCATTCATGGACCACACAAGCCATATGGGCCTTTTTGTTTACTTCAAATCAAAATTTGTTTGCAGCTGGAAAAATTATGTACACATATTTGTAAGATTGGAATGCATGCAGCATACATCTTAAAACAACTTTATATACAACCTTGACAAAGAAAGGACATTAGTGAACACAAACACAAACAATTGAGGCCTAGATTTTCCTACATAATATGCAGTCTAATCAGGGTTTTCACTCTGAGCCTGGACATTGTAGAATTAATTAGTAAAGATACAAGACCCTAATCAGGCCTGTATGCTCAAATATTTACCAGAAATACAGGAGCCAAAACATAGTCATGTCTGAGAGAACAGTGTGGACTTGAACAGAATCTGCACTGTCTGCCAGCACTCATCCACAGCTCCAGATAAGAAGTGGGTATCAGGTAAATATTTTTTTTTCTGATTCATCCACAAAAGAATATGGCATGGGTATTCATCAGAAGCACCTCACCGGGATATCAGGTAAACATTTTTCTGAATTCTCCACAAAACCACAGATATGGGTACTCATTAGAAATGCCTCACTTAGATGCTTCTAATAAGTACCCACAAATTATGTTTTTGTGAAAAAATAAAATACCAGTACCCACACCACTTTATCTAAAGCTATGCCATAGTTACAGATAATAAAATGAATATGAGGTAAATATTTTTCTTATTTATCTGCAAAAGACATATGAGCCAGTGCACAACAAAACCTACAATAAGACCTTGTGACCAGTTGGGCTGGCTAATCAGAGCTGAAAAGATAATCGATTATCAGTCCTGCCATTGTGATTGATAATCGATTAGTAATCGCTGAAGATTTGATCTTAATTTTACCTATGACCCATTCATATGTTATACTGAGCAAACAGTGTAGACCCAGATGAGACGCTGCAAATGCGGCGTCTCATCAGGGTCTACACTCTTTGCCACTAAAACTGCTATTTTAGACACAACAGTGGGTAGAATATTGGACTTGTTCAAATTTTAGATAAAAGTATGATAAGGAGTTGAGGTGTCTGAATACTAAGAGTAAATACGGTAAAGTAACAAACGCAGAAATCAAATGATTGATTATTAGCAAATCTGTAATGACAGTCATTTCTGAGGAATTTATCGATCAATTAATCGATTATCCGATTAATCGTGCCATCCCTAGTAACCAGCAAGACTCAGATCAGCCTGTACATCCACCCAGTATCTCATTTTAGGGTTCCCATTTATCCCTCTTTGGATAGCACAGAGTCTGTAGAAGGCACATGTAATCAGTGAAGACTCTGATCAGACTGCATGGATGTGCAGGCTGATCTGAGTCGTTGCTGGTCGCACAAGTCTTACTGTAGGTTTTGTCGTGCCCTGGCTCATATGTTGTGAGTACTCGTAAGAAGTGCCTCGGCGAGGTACTCCCAACGAGTACTACAACATATGTTTTTATGGAGAAATAAGAAAAATATCATTATTTATTGGCTGTAAAAGGCCCAGTTGTTCAAAACTAACAATGTCGTTAGTTAACGTATTGTTAAAACTTTGATCATTAAATATGGCATATATGTTAATATTTTTGCTGAAAAAATATGAGTAGCTTTTGCATTTGCAAAAGCTACTCACATTTTTCAGCAAAAATAACTGTGAATTGGATATTGTACTTACTAGAACAGTTAACATTTTGACCACTAACGAGCTTGTTAAGCTAACGATGCTTTGAACAGCTGGGCTCTGAAGTTCAGTCACCAAATGAAGCATTAATCTTTTTAGACAGTGCAATTAGCAGACAAAGTTACCAAATATGTAAGGTAATTACAGTACACACCTCATAAAATCTTATCAAACACATTTATAAGTGAGTCTGTAGAACACACATGGTATTGGTCAAAAAACAACATACATATTATTTGTAATGCCAAAAGGGTGCTTTTTGTTTGTGTTGAGGTTTTACGGCCCAGTCAACCCAATGGGGTCATGTCGAGCACGGTCAGTTTACCTAACCACACGTTTACCGGGCAGGCTTAGTCCTCTAAGCGGTTAACTAGTAGTGTGCACATTCTTTCGCCAGAAACTGACAACTGCCCTTCTTGAATCAGCGGAAGGGAGAGAATGACTGTAGAAAATATTTCATGATCAATCTCCAGGAAAGAATGTTGCCGACCTTGGCGGGGGTTGAACCCGCGACCTCCTGGTCTCCAGTCGGACGGCACATCCAACTGAGCCACCGAGGCCGGCAAAAAAAAAAAAAAAAAAAGGGTGCTTAACCATTACCACTCTTTAGACTATTCAGCAGACAAGAAACTAATGATAACTTTCTTATTTTTCCCAGAAAATAGGTTCTGACATTCCATCCTAAGGAGACAATTTGCATAAAATATCAATCAGTCAAAGTCTATTTACTGGAAAAAATAAGAAAAACATTTAAAAATGTTATTGTTTGTGTTGAGGTTTTACGGCCCAGTCAACCCAATGGGGTCATGTCGAGCGCGGTCAGTTTACCTAACCACATGTTTACTGGGCAGGCTTAGTCCTCTAAGCGGTTAACCAGTATTGTGCACATTCTTCCGCCAGAAACTGACAACTGCCCTTCTTGAATCAGGGGGGAAGGGATAGAATGACCGTAGAAAATATTTCATGATCAATCTCCATGAAAGAATGTTGCCAACCTCGGCGGGGGTTGAACCCGCGACCTCCTGGTCTCCAGTCGGACGGCGCATATCTGCTGAAATTATTATATGTACCCAGAATAAAGTGCCATTCAAAACTGTAGCAGACAACATTCTCATTCTAAAAGATTTTTTTTTTTTTTTTTTTTTTTTTAAATTTTCTGGGAAACAAGGACTGACCTTTCAAGTGAACTGTCTGCTATCTGCTAGGCAGACAGTTCACATAAAATCTCAAGACTTGTTTTTTTTTTGAAAAGGAAATTTTAAAAAATTTGAATGGTGCTGCTGAGAAAAGTAACCCTGGTCCTGCTGGTCCCAGATATGACCCTGCCCCTTTGCAAACAGTGTAGCTACAGATCAATTGGCTTCTTGAGAAGCCAACTGATCAGAAGCTACACTGTTTGTCAATCAGTATATGACTTTGTATCAACAGCCTGTTTCAAATAATCTGATTGGCTGATAATTTGAAATGTGAGTGGCATCTTAATTTATTCAGCATGACACTGGTTACATCCCTGTCAAAACTATATCATTCACACTGAGACATTGCCTCCAAATCAGTGAGTTTGTTTGTGTTGAGGTTTTACGGCCCAGTCAACCCAATGGGGTCATGTCGAGCGCGGTCAGTTTACCTAACCACACGTTTACTGGGCAGGCTTAGTCCTCTAAGCGGTTAACCAGTATTGTGCACATTCTTTCGCCAGAAACAGACAACTGCCCTTCTTGAATCAGCAGAAGGGAGAGAATGACCATAGAAAATATTTCACGATCAATCTCCATGAAAGAATGTTGCCCACCTCGGCGGGTTGAACCCGCGACCTCCTGGTCTCCAGTCGGACGGCACATCCAACTGAGCCACCGAGGCCAGCACCAAATCAGTGAGACTTTTACCCAACCTACTTGAATGAGGAAGAAGTCCTGCCTTCAATTACTAGCTGCATTGTTGAAGTGGCACCAGACAGTCCAATTACCAAGGCCCTGATGGGTGGGGGTAGTTGCTGCTGTTGTGATGGGTACTTTAAGGCTTAAGCACTATTTTTGCATTATTCCACTAAAATAAGCTGTACCCACCTGGGCCCAGTTGTTCAAAGCGTCGTTAGCTTAACGAGCTCGTTAAGGGTCATTTCGTTAACTGTTTTAGCGGATTCAATATACAATATTCTGATATTTTTTGCTGAAAAAATGTGAGTAGCTTTTGCACTGCAAAAGCTACTCACATTTTTTCAGCAAAAAATTTCAGCGTATTTGCGTATCACTCAATGTAAATTTTAACAAATCGTTAACTAACGACGTCGTTAGCTTTGAACAACCGGGCCCTGAATTTAAATGTTAACAAACAACATTTTATAATACTTCTTTTTTTTTTCAGAGAAAATATGGCTTGACATTTCTTAAAAATTATCACCAGAGCTGACCTGAATTAACTGTCAAGCCATATTTTCTTGAAAGAATAAGAATATCAGTACTTGCTGTTAGTTATTTTAGCCAATAGAATCCCAAGTTTAAAAATTAAAAAGTCTTACTGACCCTGTGAAACTGCAGACCTATATCAGTCTGCACATTTCACTATTAAACATAATTTCTGGGTTATGTATAACCTGTACAGTAAACAATACTGCCATTGCTGACATACTGTGTTCTGGAGCAAAAGTAACAAAATAAAATATCCTACTGTAAATGTCCCAAAAGGGCCCATGTAAACAATGCAGACCCAGATCAGACTGCTCCTGAAGAAGCAGTGTGATCACGGTCTACACTGTTTGCCATTCAACTAAGGACTTTAAGAAACAGCTGCATGAAAAGCAAAATTTTGGCTACAAAACATGGAATAAAGTGTTTGAAATTTTAGGACATTCATTGTAAATTATTCATCACCTTAAATTTTGCCTTATCTGAACATATGTTTTATGGGTGGCTGATTAACCCTTAAAACACTAATCAAAACAACAGCAAATGACACTTTAAAATATTTACGTTGTATTTTTACATTTTTCAGAGAAAATAAGAATTGACATTTCACGCGAATCGTCTGAATGGAAGGGACACAAGTGCCCAAAGGTGACATATGCTCATGTGAAGAACTCACTAAGTATTAGGAACCCAGTCAGCATTCTACGTAAATCTATATCGGGCCGTCATCGGCCCGTCAGGGTAGCTGACGGGCTGATGTCGGCCCGATGTAGATTTACGTAGAATGCTAGCTGGGAAAGTTGTAATAAAATGGGTTCAAAGTCACCCAATTTCAACATGGCTCAAGGATGGACCAAATGTACCCCAAATTGACGGAATCCAATACTCAAGGAAAGCCCTAAAGCTCATGCAATCTTTTAACAACATGGCTTCAAAACCTGATTTTTCCATGTTTTTTTTTTTTTTTTTTTTTTAATTATTATTTTTTGACATGTATAAAGTGATTTGCATTCATTTTATTTGGCTAATTCATTTCTCAAGCTGCTTTTAAAGCTATAGGGCATTCAATTATTTCTGTTATTTGAAAATATCTGTTCAGCGGCACATGACACAAAAAATATTTGATATCTGTTCTATTTTTAACAATAGCTAGATGCCATATTCAATGTCTGAACCAAAGAACTGATATGTGAACTTACATGAGGGGTGGTCATCATATACATTTTTGTAAGTTTGGTCAAAAATCTGTTCAGTCAATCTGCAGAAGACTTTATTTTTATATTTTAAGTAACCTGGCCATCTTGGATAACATATAAAAACCACCAATTTTCCCTTTGGCATATGGCTCCATTTAAAAAGAGGTGAAAACCAGCTACCAAATTTGGAGAGGTGTAGTACTGATAATAGACAGTAAGTGACCACAACAGCTCATCTTGAACCAGTTTACCTCTGCCAAAATTACTTCAAAATGTCGCTTAATAATATTCAAATTCAGTAGATCAAGGGTTCAAGTCTGTTCAAACAGCACACACATACACAAATACACACACAGGGTTTTTGTTGATAAAAAGTCCTGACAAAGCTCTAATAAGACAAATATTCAAGTATTTTCCTTATTCCTCCTCAAAAATAAATGTGGGTACTCATTAGAATCACCTCATTGAGGTGTTTTAATGATACATGTACAAGTTTTTTTTTTTGAAGAAACAAGAAAAATATCACTTAGCTTCAGATATGCTTTTTTTTTTCAACCGAAATGATTGATTATTTTTCTCATTTCTCCACAAAAACATATGTTGTAGGTACTCAATAGAAGTGCCTCAGTGAGGCAGGTACTCATTAGAAGTGCCTCAGTGAGGCACTTCTAATGAGTACCCACAACATATGTTTTTGATACTCCTCCTATTGGGAGCTAGGTTATCAACATCTTTTTACTGAAAAAACGTAATCAACACTTTTTGGTTGAAAAAAATAAATTATCAACACTTTTGGCTGAAAAAAAGGTAACCATCACTTTTCGGTTGAAAAAGCACCTTTTCTAGAGCTATGATCTCAACTACAGTACAGTTTAGAAATATCACGTCTCAGCAGATCTCTCTTCTACTTGCCTGGTGAATCTGGAACTTGTAAACTAACTGATTCTTCATGTCCTATTAATCCTGCTTTCATTTCAAGATCGTCTGTTTTTACACGAGCTTTCACTAGCATTTCTTCTCGACTAGCTCTGAAACAAATACATGTAGCCACATTTTAAACAATACCATGAATAGCTGGGATGTTCAGCCATGACAAGAAGGGTGCTGTTATTCATACCTTGACACCCAATGTGGTACCAAAAATCACAACCATCAAACTGTATGCTGTTTCGGTTGTGCTTGACGGCCGCACAACAGCTGCCACATGTGGGGTTGGGCAGGTCTGGGTTCAAGACTGAGCTGAATATCATATGAAAGGGTGATAAGAAGGATACTTATGTATAATAAGCAAACACCATTTTGTTGGTTTTCTGAGGCAAAATGAAGTTTTCTAAGTTTCATTAACATTTTTCTGTTTGAAACTTAACTGAGGGCTAAGAAGTGAAAAGGGATCATGCCCTTTGTTTGAGGGCATCTCTTCTACATCAGGAAGCTTCATAAGATAAGCCAATGTTGACAATAATCTTAAAATAGATAGAAGACTCACCAAATTCAATGATTTCATTGTCACGATTTATTTCATTCATAGACCGGAAGTAAACAATAGCCGGTCAATGATAGAAGAGGCTTGCCTATTTCAAAATTCTCTACCTTGTCTTGCTCAGCTGTCTGCACTTGCCTAAAATGTCTCATTAGCATATATTAAAGACATCACATTAGCATATATTAAAGACAGTGGCATGTCTCAGCAATAACTTCAGCCTTTTTCTGCATTATATAATTTATATATAGGATCATACTTAAGGAGACGATATATGTAGTAGATTTTCCATCACTTTTACAAGGAAGCAAACTTTTGTTATTTTCTGTCTGCATTCCTGCATACCACACCACTTCTGAAAGACACCTTTGGGAGTAAATTGTTTCCTTTTTGAAGCAGAACCCTTTTCTGAAGGGACATAGTTGCCTCCCCTAAAAGTGTAGCCATTCCCCTTTTATGAAGCTTTACAGGGAAGCATTTGCTTTTCAGATATTATAACCTTCCAGTGGATTAATAAATGGGACTTGATACACTGGTCAGATTTTCAGCTGCTTTAACAAGGGAGACAACTTCTATGCCTTCTGGTTTACTTTCCTGCACACAAAATCCCTTCTGAGAATGGGTCTATGCTAAAAGGAAAGAAATTGGGGATAAAGTTGCCTCCCCTGAAAGTGTATCTATTCCCTTTACTAAGGTCATAAATGATCTATTACTATTATCCTACCATTCTACAACTATGATGATGTCTGAATATTTAGGGTCATTCTAGATGTTTGACTCTTCTACTTAAATCTGTATTGGACTGTTATTGGCCTGACAGGATTCCTGTCTGGCTAATACTAGTCCAATATAGATTTAAGTAGAATGCTTACTAAGAGGTCATTTACTGTACTGTATTAATCCTAAGTACAGTGTTTGCCACTAAGTCAGCAGGTTATAGACATATCAACAGCTAGTACAAAGGACGTTCCAATTTTTGGTCAAGTATGGCACATGTAAGAAATTAAGGTGACCAACTACTTAAGAATAAATATAGTAATCTAGCTGTCCCTCTTCTACTTACTTTTTTCCAAGAGCCATTAAACCATATAAAACTCCTGTTGCAAAAACAAGTCCACTTCCAAGTATTGTAGTTGGAGAGAAACACAGGATCATAGGCAATAATGCAATACTGTAACATAATGAAGAAATAAAAGGTTACCATTAGAGACAGTAATGTAATACTGTAACATTATGAAGAAATCAGGGCTTACCATCATAGATATGAGGGTGAGTCAATAAGTAACCAGCCTAACTTATTTCCTGTTGAGATCCACCTCTTCTTTTCCAATGTAATTGCCCTCTAGTGTGATGCACTTAGACCAATGGTGTTCAAGTGCCATCAGCCCAGAACTGAAAAAGTCAGGGTCCTTTCCATTGACCCACTCCTCAACTGCCATCACCACTTCTTCATCAGACCGGAAATGAAGTTTGTTTGTGTTGAGGTTTTACGGCCCAGTCAACCCAGTGGGGTCATGTCGAGCGCGGTCAGTTTACCTAACCACACGTTTACTGGGCAGGCTTAGTCCTCTAAGCGGTTAACCAGTATTGTGCACATTCTTTCGCCAGAAACTGACAACTGCCCTTCTTGAATCAGCGGAAGGGAGAGAATGACCGTAGAAAATATTTCATGATCAATCTCCACGAAAGAATGTTGCCGACCTCGGCGGGGGTTGAACCCGCGACCTCCTGGTCTCCAGTCGGACGGCGCATCCAACTGAGCCACCGAGGCCGGCCGGAAATGAAGTCCACGGATATCCTTTTTCAAGTTTGGGAATAGGAAGGTCGCTAGGAGCTTGGTCAGGTGAATAGGCAGGATGTGGTATTAATTCATACCCGTTTCGCTCTACAACATCCATTGCAACTTTGCAAGTGTGGACTCTCGGGTTGTCCTGTTGCAGCAAAACACCTTTAGAGAGTTTACCTCGGAGTTTTTCACAGATGGCTGTTCTCAGCTGGTCTGTTCTCAGCTGGTCTAACAAGTTTGCATAGTACACTCCAGTTATTTTACTTCTCTTGGGTAAAAAGTCCAACATAATAACTCCTTTTGCGTCCCAAAATACTGTGGCCATCACCTTGCCAGCAGATGGTTGCGTCTTGAACTTCTTTGGCCTTGGGGACCCAGGCCCTACCCACTGACGACTCTATGAGCTTTATTCTCTGGCTCATAATAATGAACGCAAGTCTCATGTACAGTCACCAGACGCAAAAGAAAATCATCTTTTGACCTAAAACAAGGCGCTTTATACTGATGCTCTGGTTGCCATTTGCTCATCGCTAAGGGATTTGGGGACCCAACGGGCTGTTAGCTTGTGCATACCTAAACGATCATGTAAGATTGTTGAAATGCTACCATGTAAATGCCTAATGCCTGCGCTATTTCTTCTACCTGAATTCGCCTATCAGAGTATACCAGATCCTGAACTTTCTTACACATTTCTTCGTCGGTGGCATCCAGTGGGCATCCAGACCTGGCTTCATCTTCTAAAGATGTTCTACTGCGTTTGAATTCCCCTACCCAGAATTTAACCTGAGCATAAGATGGTGCAGAAGACCCATACACATCGGCTAACTCACCGTGTATTTCCTTGCCTGTTTTACCTTTTAAATACAAGTACCGAATTACACTCAACTTTAGATGAAAAGCATGCCTTTGCATCACTAGCCATGTTTGACATTCAGTATCTTATTAAAGAATGACTCGATATGGTGTAATTTTGTACCCATGTATAAAACATATATTGAAACAAAGCATGAAAATCGTGATCATCTCGGTCCATCGGAAATGGGATAGGCTGGTTACTTATTGACTCACCCTCATAGTAATGCAATACTGTAGCATAATGCAATGCAGTAACATAGTGAAGAAATCACAGTTTAACATCATAGGCAGTAATACCGTAACATATTGAAGATATCACAGGTTACCATCATAGACAATAATGCAATACTAGAATGTAATGAAGAAATCATGGGTTACCATCATAGGAAATATTGCAAAACTGTAATATAATGAAGAAATCACTGGTTACCATCACAGGCAGTAATGCAATACTGTAATATAATGAAGAAATCACTGGTTACCATCATAGGCAGTAATGCAATACTGTAATATAAAGGAATCATAGGTTACCATCATAGGCAGTATTGCAATACTATAATATAATGAAGAAATCACAGGTAACTATCACAGGCAGTTATCAATACTGTAACATAATGGGGACATCACAGGTTACCATTATGGGCAGCAATGCAATATTGTAACATAATGAAGAAATCACTGGTTACTATATCAGGCAGTGATGCAATACTGTAACATAATGAAGAAATCACAGGTGTCCATTATAAGCAATAATGCAATACTGTAGCACAATGAGGAAATCAGTGGTTACCATTTTAGGCAGTAATGCAATACTGTAACATAATAAAGAAATCACTGGTTACTGTCATAGGCAGTGATGCAATACTGTAACATAACGAAGAAATCACAGGTTACCATCTTAGGCAATAATGCAATACTGTAACATAATGAAGAAAATACAGGTTACCATCATAGGCAATAATGCAATAAAGTAATATAAATCACAGGTTACCATCATGGGCAGTAATGCAGTACTGTAATTTAATGAATAAATCATGGGTTACCATCATAGGCAATTATGCAATACTGGAATATAACGAAGAAATTACTGGTTACCACCATAGGCTGTAATGCAACACAGTAACATAACGAAGGAAACACAGGTTACCATGTTTTGACAGATATTTTTTAGCAATCTGTGTTTTTTCCATTTTTCAAGTCTATGAATGAGTGTTCATACCTCTCAAAAGTTATTCCCTTTACAATCCATTTATCTTCACTGCAGTTGGCGTTACTGCCGTGTGGTGGCAATAAAATGTTTCTGGATACTTCACTATAGTGTAGTGTATATTTTCTGGTCATTTGTGATCATTGAGCTCATTCTGGGATTTTGGAAAATTTAATTTGATGACTAATGAGGCCTACTTGGCTGAAACTGGCTAGTCTGGCCCAGAAAACATGGACACTTCAGGAATTTTCAGTTTTGTGTGTGTGTGTGTGTGTGTGTGTGTGTGTGTGTGTGTGTGTGTGTGTGTGTGTGTGCGCGTGCGTGTGTGTGTTCATTGCTCTCCAGGGTCACTGCTTTTAGAATCTATTGTTCAAATTTTAAAATATATGTAAGTATGGCAAGAAGTATGGTACCTAGATATTATAAGTGTATGGTACTGGCTTTAATGGGAAGTCTGCCTACCAACATCTGTGCTTCCTGCAGTTTCTACAAATGTAATATCATTCAGCATTAAACAGCAATGCAGACTGATTGATTGTGTTGGGGTTAAATGACACATCAACCCTTGAGAGTCATTTTGTGTTGTCTCCCAGAGCAAGGGAGTACAGAGACAGAAGAGATAGTAGAGGAGTTGAAAGAGAGGGACAGGGAAGAAAGAGGTACAGGAATGAAAGTGAAAAAAGGTAAACAAAAGGTCCAGGAAGTGCCACAATCACAAGCCGCAGCCCTTCCCAAATACCTAGAGGAAGAGGAAACAGACAAAACCAAACAAGCGCAAATCGAACAAATGTACGAAAAGCACTAAGATTAGCTCTCTCTTCCCCAACCAAGGTAATTGCAATGCTAAAAGGACTGAAAAATGCAAGAGCAAAATAAGAAACAGAAGAAATGAAAACATTCCCCCTCTACTCTTACCTGCTACAAGGATAGCAAGCCTTGGCCAACTGTAAGTCAATATCAGATGGACGCCTCGGTGGCGTAAGATACACAACACCTTCGCCACACCCAACCACCCCCGCAGCAATGCTGACAATCCATTTAGAGACTGTCTGCAAGAGTGCTTTACATTTGCTGGTGATGCTTTGTGCATAAATAAATACTGAAATGTCATCACAATAAGCAGATAAGTGTAACAAGTCAAATAAAGGTTGAATAATTGTCTGTTTTTTATATTTTGTATATTTCAGTCAGTTGACATAGGTCTAGATAAGAGTGGGTATCAGGTAAATAGTTTTCTTATTTCTCAACGAAAACATATGTTGTGGGTACTCATTAGAAGCGCCTCAGCGACGCGCTTCTAATGAGTACCCACAACATACGTTTTTGTTGAGAAATAAGAAAACTATAATTAGTTTCTGGTTGAAAAAAGCGCCTTATCAAGAGCTATGAGTTCAGATACTTTAATGCATAACCCCAGATCACTTTTTTAGCCAAAAGGTACTGATGCACTTCTAATTAGTATCCACAATGTTTTCATGGAGAAATAAGAAATGAGCATGTAGAAATGCTCATGAGCAATTGTGAATAGAATTCCAACACAAAATCTTCATGGAGAAGTTGAGAAAAATACTCCAGAATTTTGTCACCAAATACTCCTTCCTAATAAGTCCTCTGGATTGCCACTTTGACGCAATTCTGGGTACCCGCAACATGTTTTAATCGAGAAAAATAAGAAAAATTATCCCAGAATTATCACCACATACTCATCCAAAACCCAAAGCACTCTTGGTAAAATTTTCAGCTGACAACATATTGAAATATTTTCCTTAATTTTCCCAAAATAAGAAAAATATCATTTTTCCCAGAAAGCAAGTCTTGACATTTCATTCAAATTGTCTTCAGTAGAGACAATTTACATGAAATGTCAAAACCAGTTTTCTGGGAAAAATAAGAAAAATATCAATGTGTCATCTGCTGAATTACCCAGAGAATGGTAAAGGTAAACCCTTCTCTTGCTGAACATGGCATGACCTGTATTAGCAAACAGTGTAGATCCAGATAAGTTGGCTTCTGATCTGGATCTACAGTTTTGTCATTAAATATGTGAATTTCTATCAAAAACCTGAATCAAGCAATCTGATTGGCTAGAAATTAGAAGTGGACGTGGCATCTTAATGTATTCAGCAAAACAAAGGTTAACGAGTATTCTAAATACATTAGACTTACAGTGTGTACAATGCTCCTTTTTGCCAGTATGGCCTTGACTCTGAGAATTTTCCTACTTTATCAATAAAGTCTAGAAATGGACAACAACATGGAGCTTCTAGAACTACTACAAGAAATCCTATACATCTGAAAGAAAAGAAAACATAAATAAATTTGTAGATAAATAAATACATGAATAAGCTTTATTAGCAGGCAACATTTTAATATACATGTATTGCCAATTTCATATAGTTTCCATACTTTTCTGTAATTCACCCTTAATCCAAAGTCTTGTGGTGCTATGTCATATGACTAAATCAGCCAATCAATCTCAAAATGAGAAATATGGCGGGTGCTTTAGCTTTAGCAACTGAGCCACTGCTGATAGAGTGCATCCTCTTTTCTAGGCACAAGGAAAAAACTAATGTTATTTCCTTTAATTTGAAGGCTTTTACAACCCTTTTAACAGCAGGGGTAGGCTTCTGCATGAGTTCTCTCAAATACTGGGCGTGGCCATTCTGTTTTTATTCCAACTTTTATTCCGTCAGTGAAATTTCTGCTTGGAAAGTGATCATAGATGTTCGAGACTTTCTGTTAAAAGTCCGCGTGAAATCGGCTATAAGCTGGTGAAAAAAATCAATGCCAAGACTTGATTTCAGTAAAAATCAGATTTGAGCCAAGGCAAGCATTTCCTACAAGACTGCATGTGCGACCAGCAAAGACTAAGATCAGCCTGTCTATCTGCCTGAAGAAGCTTTGAATCCTTGGCTACAGAGTGCCCTGCCAAGACTCTGATCAAATTCTCTAAATGAGCATGCTGATCTGATTCTTCTCTAGGTGCATTTGCAATCTGGCAAGAAATGCTGTGCCCCTGCTCATTGTTGTAAAGTCTGGTAATTCTAACTACTGCTACTGTACACAATTCTAGAATAGACACACATTTTTTTCTCAACCAAGAAGTGTTGATAGTTTTTATTTCTCCTTTTTGATTGCTCATTAGAAGCACCTAATTCTGGCGGACACAATATGTTTTTGTGGAGCAATATAAAAAAAAATTTTTCTGGATACTCTTATCATACAGGGCTCAGTTGTTCAAAACTAACGATGTCATTAGTTAACGTATCGTTAAAACTTTGAACATTAAATATGGCACACATGCTAATATGTTTGCTGAATAAAAGCACCGCAAGCATAATACCCCGCCATAGCAATTATTTGTTTATGTATTAAATTTATCGTTGCGAAAATGTAGGGAAAGAAAATGATGGAGGGGCAGATAACAATCCTAAACCAGATCTTGATAATATCAATGGACAGATAACAATCCTAAAGCAGATCTTGATAATATCAATGCATATAGCAAGTTTGGTTAAAAGGCCTTGTTATTTACTCGTTATCATCCAGAAAGGAAAATATGGACATGTCTCGGGCAGATAACTCCGTAAAAATTTGACGAAATTTGGCCAATAGCAATTCCAAACCTGATCTCCTTACTGTCAATACATATAGCAAGTTTGGTTAAAATCTCTTGTTATTTACTAAAGTTATCATCCGGAAACGAAAATATGGGTGTGTCTTGGGCAGATAACTCCGTAAACATTTTACGAAATTTGGCCATTAGCAATCCTAAACCAGATCTCCTTAATGTCAATGCATACAGCAAGTTTTATGAAAATCCCTTGTTATTTACTGAAGTTATCATCCAGAAACAAAAATATGGGCGTGTCTCAGGCAGATAACTCCGTAAAAATTTGACGAAATTTGCCCATTAGCAATCCCAATCCAGATCTCCTTTGGTGCAAATCCCTTGTTATTTACTCAAGCTATAGTCCGGAAATGACAATATGGGCGTGTCTCAGGCAGATAACTCCGTCAAAAATTGACGAAATTTGCCCATTAGCAATCCAAACCAGATCTTCACAATATCAATGCACAAACCAAGTTTGGTGAAAATCCATTGATGTTTACTCAAGTTATCATCCGGAAACGAAAAACGGACAGACGGACGACAGACGGACTGACTCACGGACGACCAACGTGAAACCATAATACCCCGCCACTATTGTGTGGCGGGGTATAAAAAATGTGAGTAGCTTTTGCATTTGCTACTCACATTTTTTCAGCAAAAATATCTTTGAATTATATATTGTACTTACTAGAACAGTTAACATTTTGACCACTAATGAGTTTGTTAAGCTAATGATGCATTGAACAACTGGGCCCAGTACTATCTATAACATCAAAGATAATGATTACTATGAAAAAAAACACACAAAAAACAACACTTTTCTCCCAGAAAGCGAGCCTTGACACTAAATCCTTCAACCCTATCATACAAGCAGTTTACAGTGAAAATGCAATTCTTCTTTACTAAATGTTAGTAAAACCTGTTGATACTGTAAAGGTCAACAAAATTTGAACACTTTATTCTATACAGTTTTGGCCTAAAATTAGTAAATATGCTTTAAATGCAGCGTTTCTAGAAACAGTTAGTGGAATGGCAAACAGTGCAGACCCTGAGAGCAGTCAGGGCCCAGTTGTTCAAAGTGTCGTTAGCTTAACGAGCTCGTTAAGGGTCATTTCGTTAAATGTTTTAGCGGCTTCAATATACAATATTCTGGAATTTTTTGCTGAAAAAATTTGAGTAGCTCTTGCACTGCAAAAGCTACTCACATTTTTTCAGCAAAACATTTCAGCATATTTGCATATCACTTGATGTAAATTTTAACGATTCGTTAACTAACAACGTCGTTAGCTTTGAACAACTGGGCCAAGATCTTGGTTTGAACTGTTTGCATATGCCATTTTGTGCAAAGCTTTGATGTATGAAATATTATGACATTTAAAATTATTTATCAAGAGATCAATAAAACTGACAAGTATAATCTACAATTATATAGATAGTTAACAGACACTTCACATAAAATATGGCTTTGATGAAACTACATACAAATATCAAAGGCCTGGGCCTTCTACAAAATGTAGTTTCACACAAGAAGATTTTTAAAGTTTGTCCCCATATGAGTATGTATAACTAGTGACCCCTTCGGCAGTGTCATTTTTGACCCCAGGGCTACAATGTGAAAAATCTTGATAAAGGTCCACTAGATAAAGATACATATCAAATATCAAATGCCTGGACCTTCTAGTTTCAGACAAGTTTTTTTTTTCTTTTTTAAGTTTTGCCTATAGGAGTCTATGTAAAAAGAATTGATCTTTCTGTAAAACAGGTCCTGGGCCTTCTAGTTTCAGACGAGAAGAGTTTTAAGATTTTTCCTTTTGAGTCTCTGTAATACAAGTGACCCCTAAGGCAAAGCAATTTTTTATTCCAGGGCTACAATTTGAAAAATCTTTGAACAAACTTACAGACAAGAAAATTTTAAAGTGCTTCTCTATATGTGTCTTTGTAAAACAAGTGAACCCTAGGGCTGGCCATTTTGAAACCAGGGCTATAATTTGAACAATCTTGGTAGAGGCCCATTAGATGAAGTTACATGTCGGTATTAAATATCAAAGGCCTGAGTTTATGAGTCTATGTAAAACAAGCGATCCCTAGAATGGGGCCATTTTTGACCACACGGCTGTTATCTGAACAATCATGATAAAGGTCCACAAGATGAAGCTACATACCAAATATCAAAGGCCTGGGCCTTCTTTTTTCAGACAAGTTTTTTAAAAATTTGCCTATAGACCTCTATGTAAAAAAGAATTGTAAAACAGGTCAAGGTCAACCCAAGGTTATCATCTTTTTCAAACTTTATTGGGGCCCATGCTGCATACTAAGCCCCAGGGCCATTGGCCCCTTGGATCTGGAGATGAAGTGTTTTTACCATATATGGGCATGGCAGCCATCTTGATCAGACCCTGGTGTGGCAAAAACACTTTTGTTTCCTTGGCCCATGGGGGTTCCATATGAAATCTGGCTTTGACTGGCCCAGTGGTTTCTGAGAAGACCTTTGAAGAGTGGGTTTTTCCCTATATGAGTCTATGCAAAACAAGTGATCCCTTGGGCAGGGCCAATTCTGATCCCAGAGCTGTAGTTTGAACAATCTTGATAAAGATCCTTAAGATGGAGCTACCCCGGTACATACTGGTACCAAATATCAAAGGCCTGCGCCTTCTAGTGTCAGACAAGAAGATTTTTAAAGTTCTGTCTTTAGAAGTCTATGTAAAAAAATTGACCTTTCTGTTAAAAATGTCAAGGTCAGCCTAATATCATATGTTTTCAAATATTGCTGGGCTCATGTCCCCCTTGCTGCATCCCAAGCCCCAGAGTTACTGGCCCTTTGGTTCCAGAGAAGATCTTAAAAGGGTTTTTACCATATATGGGGATGGCGGCTATCTTGGTCATGTGACCCAGATGCTGCCAATAAACTTTCATTCCCTCTATCTATTGAGGCTCCATATGAAATTTGGCTTTAATTGGCCCAGTGGTTTCTGAGGAGAAGACAGTCTGAAGAATGCGAATGACTGACGGACAATGGATCCTGCCTACACTATAAGCTCACCTAAGTTTAAAGGCTCAGGTGAGCTATAAGTGAGCTAATAATGGAGATTTAGTGCATTCATAGCTCCAGATAAGAAGGAGTATCTACATAATATTTTTCTTATTTCTCAAAGGAAACATATATTTTGGGTACCCATTAGAAGCACCTCAGTGAGGTGATTCTACTGATATTTTTCTCATTTGGTGGAGTAATGGGAAAAATATCAGTTGTTTTCGGTTGAAAAAGTGCCTTATCTGGAGTTATGGCATCTATCTAGGATTTTGCTATTTGCTTTAGGCATTAGACAAGGTTTCCCATGATGCTGTGACTTGTTTGTACTTACAGTTCGATTATTCCTCCAACAAGACACAGTGGAGTAAATGTTAAACATCGTACAATTCCTAATATCATGGCAACTGAAAGTAAAAACAAAAACTCTTGTATCAACTTAACAATATTACTTTTAACCCTTAAAGATCCAGTCACACTACAGTAGACAATACTAAAATATTTTAATTTTTCAGAGAAAATAAGGCACAACATTTCATGTAGATCATCTGCCTAGCAAGACTTACATGTAATATCTCTGTAAAATAATAAGAAGTAGCCCAATGGGCAACGATCGCTCACCTGAGTCAAACAAGTCTTATCTGGCTAGCTGTTTCAGTTGATATAAGACTTAAAAGTTGCAAATATGGGCTTTTTTTGCACTCATGGGCAAATAACTCAAACATGAATTGCTTGATACGGCTGAATTTGTAATTATTGGCTGAATGTATTAGTCGTCAGCTCTCCAATACTGAAAGCACAGATGTTACCGCAGGTCAATTGATCTGGATCTACACAGTTTGCAAAGGCAGGGCTTATCTGAGTGCTGCAGGACTAGAGATAAGGTCCGTTATCAGTGCCTCCTGCTGAAGTACCAATGCTCTTGTGGGTTGAGAGCTTTCTCACCGATACAAGTCAGAAGGTCCGTCCTCTTCATCCTTCCCAGTAGTCAGTAGTCCCACAAGGCGCCATCCTTAGCCCTCTGCTGTTCCTCCAATATATTAATGACCTTCTGGACAGAGCTGCCTCCACCACCTGGCTCTTCTCAGATGACAGTCTCCTCTACTGACGAATAAAAAGTGAGAAGACCAACACACAGTAAGACATTAAAAGACTGGAGGAATGGGAAAAGGACTGGCAAATGTCCTTCAACCCAACCAAGTGTGAGGTCATTAGAATTTGCAAGAGGAGGCTCCACCTAACAGGCTCCTACTACATACATAGCCTCCAAAGATACACTAAAGAGACTCCCTCTCACGAAATGCACATGTAGATAAGGCCAACAACACTGGCATTTCTCAGAAGGAATCGATCCTGCAGCAGGGTATCAGGAAGCACATGTGTTGACCTCTTGTACTGAGGGCAGCTGGATGAAGAGGCTTTGAGGCTGAGATGTCTGTTAGGCCATAGGTCATCCTGTACATCATCATAACGAAAACACGCCTATTCGAATATATAGAAAATTTTATCTCCAAAAACTGAAAATTTTCAGATAAAAAAACTCAGATATTTTTCATATTTCTGCACAAAACATAGATTGTAGGTACTCGTTAGAACTGCCTCACTGAGGCGGTTCTAACGATTACCCACAATCTATGTTTTGAGCAGAAATAAGAACAAGAATTCCGCGGAAGGCGTCATCGCACCTGCTGGGGCAAAAGTCACAGGACCCACAATCAGAACGTGGTTATTAAATAAGTTTATTTCATTCTTAGCAGTGCTTACTTGGAAAACAGGGTTGAAAAAAATGTAGACAAAGTGCCTAGTGGGGCACATATATTCCAGGCCAGTCCCATTCCCTCTAATGGCTATATCTTCAGCACTGACTTTTCGTATCATACAGCCCAATGATAATGGAACGTTGACGTAAAATGTGTAAAAGTCACTGGAGCATGAAATATAGGTCAAGGTCACGGGTCAAGGTACCTGCTAATTCAGTACATCAAGGAGAAGCACAATGCAAGGTATGGTGGTTGTAGGCCTTATAGTTGAGGAGTTATCAAACATCAACGTAAAATGTGTCAAATATAGGTCAAGGTCACCGAGTCAAGGTACCTGCCAAGCCAGTGCAATGAGGTGAAGCACTATGCAAGGTTTAGTGGTTGTAGGCCTTATATTTGAGGAGATACCGAACATCAACATAAAATGTGTCAAAGTCACTGGAGTGCACAAAATAGGTCAAGGTCACCAGGTCAAGGTACCTGCCGAGTTAGTACATCGAGAAGAAGTGCTACATAAGGTTTGGTGGTTGAAGGCTTAACAGTTAAGGACATATGGAAGGGTGACGTAAAAGGTGTAAAAGTCAATGGAGCGCGAAATATAGGTCAAGGTCACCCAGTGAAGGTACCTGCAGAGTCCGTACATTGAGGAGAAGCACTATGCAAGGTTTGATGGTTGTAGGCCTTACAGTTGAGAAGATATTGAACGTTGACGTAAAATGTGTAAAAGGCACTGGAGCGCAAAATATAGGTCAAGGTCACCGGGTCAAGATACCTGCCGAGTCAGTACATCTAGGAGAAGCACTATGCAAGGTTTGGTGGCTAGAGGTCTTACACTTGAGGAGATCTGGAACATTGACGTAAATTATGTCAAAGTCACTGCAGCCAATATATAGGTCAAGGTCACCAGGTCAAGGTATCTGCCAAGTCAGTACATTGAGAAGAAGCACTTTGCAAGGTTTGATGGTTGTAGGCCTTATAGTTGAGGAGATATCGAACGTCGACGCAAAATATGTCAAAGTCACTGGAGCGCAAAATATAGGTCAAGGTCACCGGGTCAAGGTACCTGCCAAGTCAGTACATCTAGGAGAAGCACTATGCAAGGTTTGGTAATTGTACGCCTTATAGTTGAGAAGATCTGGAACGTCAACGTAAATTGTGTCAAAGTCAATGGAGCGCAAAATATAGGTCAAGGTCACTGGGTCAACATACCTGCCAAGTCAGGAGGTCAGGGAGATGTGTCATGCAAGGTATGATGGTTGTTGTAGAATTGTAGTTGATTAGAATACTAACTTCGACGTAAATGTCGAACTTCGACATAACAGAACTGTTAACAGACAGACGGACGGATGAACAGACAGACGAATGGAAAAGCGGGCACCTATGTCGCAAAGTCGGGAGGTCAGTGAGATGTTTCATACAAGGTTTGATGGTTGTTTAGTTTTGTAGTTGATTAGAATACGAACTTTGACATAAATGTCGAACTTCGACATAACAGAACTGTTAACAGATGGACAGACAGACGGACGAACAGACAGACGAATGGAAAAGTGGGCACCTATGTCGCAAAGTCAGGAGGTCAGGGAGATGTTTCATACAAGGTTTGATGGTTGTTTAGTCTTGTAGTTGATTAAAATACTAACTTTGACATAAATGTCGAACTTCGACATAAATGTTGACAGACGGACGGACGAATGGACAGACATACGGAAAAGCGGACGCCTATGTCGCAAAGTCAGGAGGTCAGGGAGATGTTTCATGCAAGGTTTGATGGTTGTTTAGTCTTTTAGTTGATTAGAATACTAACTTTGACATAAATGTCGAACGACGACATAAATGTTGACAGACAGACGGACGGACGGATGGAAAATCGGACGCCTATATCGCACCCTGCTACAAGCAGGTGCGATAAAAATAATGTATACCCCTGTAAACCCCAGTTTTACTATATGAAAGTGGGGTTTAAGGGGGTCAAAATTATATAGGTATGTTTTCGTGATGATGACCAGTTTTGACTTTGTGCGTCTTTGTTGCAGTGTTTCGTATCCAAGGCCGGAAATCATTTCCAATACACTACTTGTTGTGGGGTAGTCCCCTGTCACTTATCTAGCAGTGCCACGCTGACTTCCAGCTCACTGATGTTGCTTTGGGTGTAAGGATCCCATGCTGTTGATGCAATTGTACAGGATTGGTCAGTTCATACTCTGGTAGCTCTGTGCTTTGGTATGGCTAGGGCTGCTGGACAAATGCTTACTGGTGCACATTCTTTCCACCTGGGATATGCTTCTGGAACCAGCTACCAGAGTCCATCGTCACAGCGCCAACCTTGGAGACCTTCAAGGGACTACTGATCACTCACTTCTAGTCAGTGCAGGAAGTTTTTTTATCCATTCTTAAACTGCTTTAAACAATGCCTCAGATGCATCTTGTAAATGATCACAGTGCAACAAAGCTCCAGAGAGGGCCCTGCACTTACTGGGAGATGTCTAATGTAAAAAAAAAAAAAAGATGAAAACATGAAGTTTTGACACAGAACTAAGCCTCTACCTGCACTCACCAACACCAGTCCTAATATCATGCTCAAAAAACATTCCACTAGTGCTCCTGTCTTCAATGAAGATATGTAACATTATTGAAATTGGTCCAGTGGTTTCTGACAAGAAGATCTTTAAAATTTTCTATGTAGCTATACAAGGAAAATAAGACCGTCCCCTGGCTGCCATGTTTTTTTTTTATGAATCATGATGGCCTGAACAATCTTGGTAGAGGATCACCAAAGGAACATTTCTGCCAAATTATATTGACATCGTTCAAGTGGCTTCTGACAAGAAGATTTTTAAAGTTTTCTGCACAGATATATAGGGAAAATAAGCACCCCCCACTAGCAGCCATGTTTTTTGACATATCATGATGGCTTGAATGGTCTTGGTAAAGGTTCACCAAAGGAACATTTCTGCAATATTATACTGAAGTTGGTCCAGTGGTTTCGGACAAAAAGATTTTTTTTTTTTCTTTTGGCCAGAATCCTCCATGGATTCCAAATCTTTGAACAATTTTCAGTCAGTATCACCCAAGGATCATTCCTATGAAATTTGATTAAAACTGGCTTACAAGGTTTAGGAGGAGATGACATTTAAAGAAACTGTAGACGGATGATGACTGACTGCGATCTCAATAGTTCCCCTCGAGCCTTTGGCTAAGGTGAGCTAAAGATGTGACCTTTCCGCAAAAAGGTCGCCAACCCAAGGTTATCATTTTTTCAAACTCTATAACGTAGGCCTATGTCCCCAATGCTGAATACCAAGCCCCAGGGCCACAGGCCCTTTGGTTCCACAGAAGATTTTTTAAAGGGGGTTTTACCATATATGGGCATGGTGGCCATAGATATGGCAAACAAACCTGTTCCCCCAGCCCAGGGAGGTTCCACATAAAATTTGGCTGATTGGCCTATTGGTTCCTGAGGAGGAGAGATTTGAGAGTGTGGACGATGGACGAACGACAGAGCCTGCCTATACTGTAAGCTCACCGAAGAGCCTAAAGTGAGCTAACAAGAAATGTCAATAAGCAGTGCTTATTATATACCACCCTCCCCCGACCCCTCCCCTCTCAGAAACCAAAACATAACCGACGAACAGGGTCCAGTTGTTCAAAGCTAACGATGTCGTTAGTTAACGATTCGTTAAAATTTACATCAAGTGATACGCAAATATGCTGAAATTTTTTGCTGAAAAAATGTGAGTACCTTTTGCAGTGCAAAAGCTACTCACATTTTTTCAGCAAAAAATATCAGAATATTGTATATTGAATCTGCTAAAACAGTTAACGAAATGACCCTTAACGAGCTCGTTAAGCTAACGACGCTTTGAACAACTGGGCCCAGATGTATGGATGTGAAAATAATAAACAAATATGTGTTTGTGGGAGTGGAGATGTGGGGATATAACAATTTATCTGAAACTTTAGAGTATTTGAAATCTTAGGCTAAAAAACTTCTGACAATTAATGTGTAACAATCCAAACCTAGATCTGATTAAGATCAATACAAATGCGAAATCTGATCAAATTCCATCAATTCATTCACAAGATTTTGAGGGGAAACAAAAATCTGAGAATAACCAAAGGACATAGCTCTGTTGTAAATTTGCAACAAGAAGCCCACAGGCCACGGCTCGCTCACCTGAGTGAAATAGCCACTGCAGATATGCAGATGTTATGCAACACTTTTCTAATCCTGTCATTGCAGTTAATGACAGGATCATCATTCATGAGAGCAATTCTTGGTTTTGAAGAAGAAGAATGTAGTTTTTATTATTATCATCATTTTACCATATATGGGCATGCTAGTCAATGGAGCGTGCCCATTTGAACAAACTTTCAATCCGGTTTCAACAGTAGGATCGACATGAAACTTGGTGGAAATTGGCCAACTGATTTCTGAAGAGAGTGTTTAACAATATCATGATTTTATGCATGTATACAGTATAGGGGCAAGGGAAGATAAACCTCACAGAATAAAATGTTGATTGTAACTTAAAGCTTTTGCTACTTCAATCATATATTTTAAGTTTTAGAAACTTCAGCTACGAGGGCATGTCAATAAATAACCAGCCTATCCCATTTACGATGGACCGAGACAGTCACGATTTTTATGCTTTGTTTCAATATATGTTTTATACATGGGTACAAAATTGCACACATATCAAGTCATTCTTTAATAAGATATTGAATGTCAAACATGGCTAGTGATGCAAAGGCATACTTTTCATCTAAAGTTGAGTACCCTGCTGTAATTCGGTACTTGTATTTAAAAGGTAAAACAGGCAAGGAAATACACGGCGAGTTAGTCGATGTTTATGGGTCTTCTGCACCATCTTATGCTCAGGTTAAATTCAGGGGAATTCAAACGCGGTAGAACGTCTTTAGAAGATGAAGCCAGGTCTGGATGCCCACTGGATGCCACTGACGAAGAAATGTGTAAGAAAGTTCGGGAACTGGTATACTCTGATAGACGAATTCAGGTGGAAGAAATAGCGCAGGCATTAGGCATTTCACATGGTAGCGTTTCAACAATCTTACATGATTGTTTAGGTATGTGCAAGCTAACAGCCCATTGGGTCCCCAAATTCCTTAGCGATGAGCAAATGGCAACCAGAGCATCAGTATGCGGCGCCTTGTTGAAGCGTTTTAGGTCAAAAGATGATTTTCTTTTGTGTGTCTGGTGACTGTAGATGAGACTTGGGTTCATTATTATGAGCCAGAGAATAAAGCTCAGTGAGTCGGGCCTGGGTCCCCGAGGCCAAAGAAGTTCAAGACGCAACCATCTGCTGCAAGGTGATGGCCACAGTATTTTGAGACGCAAAAGGCGTTATTGTGTTGGACTTTTTACCTAAGAGAAGTACAATAACTGGAGTGTACTATGCAAACTTGTTTGACCAGCTGAGAACCGCCATCTGTAAAAAATGCCGAGGTAAACTCCCTAAAGGTGTTTTGCTGCAACAGGACAACGCGAGAGTCCACACTTGCAAAGTTGCAATGGATGCTGTAGAGCGAAACAAGTATGAATTAATACCACATCCTGCTATTCGCCTGACCTAGCTCCTAGCGACTTCTTCCTATTCCCAAACTTGAAAAAGGATATCCGTGGACTTCATTTCCGGTCTGATGAAGAAGTCGTGACGGAAGTTGAGGAGTGGGTCAATGGAAAGGACCCTGACTTTTTCAGTTCTGGGCTGACGGCACTTGAACACAGTTGGTCTAAGTGCATTACACTAGAGGGCAATTACATCGAAAAAGAAGAGGTGGATCTCAACCAGAAATAAGTTAGGCTGGTTACTTATTGACTCACCCTTGTATTTTTATCTTTTTGTGTGTTCATTGCTCCCAAGAGTCATTCTTGTTATAATATAGCTCTTTTCGATCTAGAGGTCATCCTGTTGCTACAGTGTGTTTCAACTCAAATCGCCCAACGGTGTGGGTGGAGAAGTCAAAAATTGATTTTCAAGATGGCGGCTATGGTGGCAATTTTGGATTTCCAACTGGCATGATTTTAACTATTTTTCATCTACACATCTAATCTAATCTGTTGCTACATTGTAAGTTTCAACTTAATTCGCCTTGTGGTTTGTGAGAAGATGTCCAAAACAGATTTTCAAGATGGCGACTGTGGCAGCCATCTTGGATTTCCAATCAAGATTTTCACTCATTTTGGTCCAAAGGTTGTCCTGTTGCTATAGAGCAAGTTTCAGCTGAAATCGACCTATGGTTTAGGAAGAGATGTCGAAAATTGATTTTCAAGATGGCGACTGTGGCAGCCATCTTGGATTTTCAATCGGCTCAGTTTTAGCTATTTTGTGTCTACTAGGCGCCCCAATGCTCCTCATCAAGTTTCAACTCAATTAGATTATAGTCTTTAGAAGAGATGTCCAAAACATGAATTCTCAACATTTTTCCCATATAAATGTATAGGGCACATACAAATGCAGGGGGAAGCAAATCTGACCTTGTTGTAAAAAGGCCAAACGTCAACATAGGACTATCATTTTAGAAATTTTGCTAGACCTCACGTCCCTGATGATTTGTGCAAAGATTAGGCCCAAGGGCTTATTTAGTTCTGGAGAAGAAGATTTTTAAAGGTTTTAACCATATATGGGCATGGCGGCCATCTTGGTAAATGGACCCTGACTATTTTAGTAATCTTTCATTCCCCTGCCCCAATGAGGCTCCACTTGAAATTTGAGCAACACTGGCCCAGACGCTTCAGAGGAGATGTCGTTTGAAATTCTAAACATTTTTCCCATACAAATGTATGGGCCCATACAAATGCGCAGGGAAGCAAACTTGACCTCGCTGTAAAAAGGTCAAAATCAATGTATGACCATCATTTTAGCAACTTTGGTAGACCTCCCATCCCAAATGATTTGTGTAAAGATTCAGCCCTAAGGCATCCTCAGTTCTGGAGAAGAAGATATTAAAAGGTTTTTATCATATATGGGCATGGCGGCCATCTTAGTCAACGGACCACGACCATTTTAACAATCTTTCATTCCCCCAACCTAAGGATACCATATGAAATTTGAGCAAAATTGGCTCAGCGGCTTCAGAGGAGAAGTTAACGGATGGAAGCACAGATGGAGGATGGACAAAAAGTGATCACAATAGCGCATCCTGAGCATAGCTCAGGTGAGCTAAAAATTGATGTTACAAAAAAAGAATAAGCACAGCAAACCCAAGTATTTGTGTGTTTGTGGTCTGCTGTGCCTGGGCCTGTGTATTTGTGCTGTAGTTGTAGTTGTGGTTTGCTGTGCCTGGGCCTGTGGTATTTATCCATTATGCGGCTGTTCGTTAATTTTGCATGCATGCCCGGCTGAGACTCAGATCAGCCTGTGCAGCCACACAGTCTGATCTGGGTCTTCACTGTGAACTCTATGGATAATTGAGAACCTAACCTTTATGCAATCGGTGAGGACTTTTATCTTGCTGCGCATATGCGTGGGCTGAACCTGGTCTTAGCTTGCTGCATACTTGCGTGCTGTGCGAATTGCTGTGCCCCGGATAACTTGCTTTTTTGTACACTGCCGCTATTTTTTGTGTGAAGTATCTCGCGTTGTGCACCGCATCACATTAAGTTTTGGTGTGCAATGTTATCTATGTCTATTGTTTATTACATCCTGAAGAAGCCATGATGGCGAAACGTTGATGTTAATACATGATAAAGATTATTTCATGTTGGTGTTGATTTACTACACAAAAATGTGTAACATCTGGTCAACATCAATGCATATGGAAAACTTCGTCAAATTCCATCAATTTGTTTCGAAGATATGGAGCAGAAACAAACTTGTTGTAAATTTGCGAAAATTGATGTGTAACAATCCCAACCTAGATCTGGTTGAGGTCAATGCATATGCAAAATCTGATCAAATTCCATCAATTCTTTCACAAGATATGAAGCGGAAATGAAATTCTGAAAATAACTGAAATTTTGACAATAACCAGGGGCCATAACCATGTTGTAAATTTGCAAAAATTGATGCCTAATTAATTCCAACCCAGATCTGGTCAATGTCAAAGCATATGCAAAATTTGGTAAAATTCCATTGATTTGTTAATTAGATATATATAGCGGAAACGAAATTCTGACAATAACTAAGGGACATAACTGTTGTAAATTTGCAAAAATTGATGCCAAACAATCTAACCTAGATCTGGTTAATGTCAATACATACGCAAAATTTGATCAAATTCCATCAATTTGTTCACAAGATTTTAAGCGGAAACAAAATTTTGACAATAAAGAAGGGCCATAATCATGTTGTAAATTTGCGAAAATTGACGTGTAACAATCCCAACCTAAATCTAGTCAACGTCAATACACATGCAAAATTTGGTCTAATTCCATTAAATTATTCTCAAGATATTGAGCAGAAATGAAATTCTGACAATAATCAAGGGCCATTACTGTTGTAAATTTGAAAAGTTGGTCCTTGGAAGGACTGGCACATAATATATCATGTTAGTCTTGACAAACGAACAGTTGTCCGATAAATCAGAGAAATACACGTTTTGGGGTCCATTATTGCTTGCTAAAGCTAGACTGAACTAAATATTTTACGGATCAAAAACAAAAACAAAAAAATACAACACAATATTTTTGTAAAAATATGTACATAAAATTTTCAATGTTTTTGAAATTTTCTGTTTTTTTTTTCAATCTTTTTTTTCTGTGTTGTGTTCTGTCTTTTGTCACGTCTATGTTATGTCCAATTTACGTTTTGTCTTTCTATGTTTTATCATGAACCCAACACTGAGCTCAGCATGCTGTATATTCCTTGAACAACAGATACGTACACTTATTTGTCCTTTGACAAATAATTTGTGGAACAACAAATTATTTGTCAGTTGGCCAGTTTCCTAGACCTGATCATTACACACAGGAGTCTTATTTCCATCTCTGATAGTCTTTATTGCTTTATCATACTATATTCTCTTTTCACTTTCTTGCGCCACCAATATGAAGTCAACCCATTGAGTAATAGTCTATTTAGACGGCTCAACGTATAATGAAAATACGGATTGTGGGACAACTCGGACATTGCAAACTCGGCACATAACCAACTCGGCATATAGCAAACTTGGCACATAACCAACTCGGCCCATAATTAACTGATTAGTCCAATTATCTATTGTTATGTTGAATACTTTAATCCACCGTTACAAACAACCAATTAAAGGTTGCCTTTGAACTTTAATCATTTTAACTTGAAGGTGGCAAATATTTATAATGTAAATGTCATGCTTAGAAGCGATTCTACCGAGCAACTACAATCTATGATTTTGAGCAGAAATAAAATATACTCCTGGAAACCACCTGTTTTACTGTTTGGGCTTCGTTGCTTGAAAACCTGTCTTCCCGGGTTCCGATAGATCAGGTTAGACAAAAACTGGCCTGCTCAGCAACCTAAGTAATCATATTTTCCAAGTAGTGAACAACAAAAGCATTGATCAGACTGCGCAGTTGATCTGCACCTTTATTGTTCGCACATGCAGTTTGCAGGTGGCACCGGAGCTCAAATACTAAATTGGGGTACATAGTTACCTTAGACTTCTTACAGAGTTGAAATATGAAAAAAATATAGTATAAGACACGACGGAATAAAAAGGATCATTCGGACAGTCAGTATGGTCAAACTTTCAGTGTACATGCTCAGCACCTTAGCAGGTCAAGAACTTTGGTTCTTTGGCTGAATGTTCTCATGACCTACAGCTTAGGTGAGCCAACAGCGAAGGTTTTGGCGAGACTGCGTGTATGCGCAGGGTCATCTGAACCTTCGTTGTTCGCATATGCAATAAATGGTAATGGGGATCACTAGTCTACCTTTCAGGCTTTTTAGAGCAGAAATAAGAAAAAAAGAAAAGTATATCCCCATTTATCACTAGGTTATACCTATTGTAGATCTTTATTAATTCAAAAGGACGGCTGATAGAAGTTTGGCGATTCCAGGAAAGGCTCATTTCACCATATTCACATTTACAGTTTTGAAATCAATTCCAGCATCCTGAATTCACTTTGTTCATCTAATGTTTATTGTTTAATTAAACAATGAGCAAACCAAAGATTTCTTAATAATTTTTATTAAAAGATAAAAAAAAGCAGACAAATAGAATTTCTAAGCATACTCAATCCAATTCATATCGATTAGCACTTAAATCTGAGAACATTTAGCCTTGACGAGGCGGTTCTAACGAGTACCCACATTCTATTTTTTTTAACAGAAATATATATTTTATAACAGGGGCTGACAAATCCATTGCCCGGACGCCCGGGACAAGCTCAAAATTGGTCCGGGCAGACACTGTTTCCAACGCTGACGCCCGGCCCGACAAGTGAAAAAAAAAATGTCTACATTGTAAAATTTTCAAAAGTTTCTGTTGTGCGAGGATTTAAGACAGCAGAACAGGTGGTTAAATATCAAGATAATCACCGAGTCTTATCCCCACCTTTCATATATTAGTGATGTGTGCCTTAATTGATTGATAATTGTTTGTCAATGGACCCCCTGTTAATCCTCTGTTACAGTGACTGATTACATTATCTGCCTGCAGCGCGCTTCAGTAAGATCAAAATGGTAACTGAAAAGGGCTCCTGTTTTACTGAGTAACGTTGCCACCGATTGGCTTGCACTAATCTCGCGTTTCATTGGACTGTAAACAATACTTGTCCAATTAAATTTGTTTTTTCCAACAGAAAAAAACAAACAAAAAACGATGGCTGATTATATGCTATCGATATTTCGAAATGGTAGCCGCCAGCGAACTTGCAAATTCGTACCGATTTCAAAGGCGATTTTAGCGGTGATATTGGTAAAATTAGTTTGTTTTCTGGGCACAATAAATTAATGTAGATAGTATCAAGACTTTTTTTTTCCTAGACATTATAAAATTTCGGCAGCGAATGCGAAAATGTCCCCGATACCGAAGTAACAAACTGGAAGCTCGGTGGGTGGGGTACAGTGGTGATCGCACGAATCGGCACCAATACACAGAATAACGTGAAAACTAACTCAGAAATAGTAGAAATATTATCAATATGAATTAAGCAATCGTATCTGGTAAACTCCCTTTAAATGGAATTATGGTGACAATGAAAAACAAAAACGGTGCCGATATTGAAGCGACCAACCTGAAGTTTGATTTCAAAGGCGATTTCAGCGGTAACATTGGTGAAAATGGTTTATTTTCCAGACAGAATGAATTAGTATTGACAAAAAAACAAAACAAAAAAACAAAAAAAAAAACAAAAAAAAACATGACTTTTTTTTTATGCCATACAGCTTAGATAAAATTTCGGAAAAGAAAGTGAAAAATAGCACTGATATCGGAGCGATCAACCGGGATACGAAAAGGTGGGCTGATAGTACATAAAGGCACCAATACACTGAAAATTAGCACAGAATAGAGTAGAAAAATGATAATCAATGTAAACTTTAATATTTTTTCTGGGTGCATAATTAATTGAAAGAAAAATGAGGCCATAATATTAAAAATTGAAACACAGGTGTACATTTTTTTTTCATTTCTCCCTATTTATTTTTGCTTTCTCGGATATAAATTCAGATTCTTTTAAATAGATCTAGATGTTCTGCAGAAGCAGAAACTGAAATTTTCTGAGATGAAGCTTTATGGCCTAGTCAATACTGTTAAAGTCATGTCAAGTTGTTGTTAACCTACTCATACTTTTCCTGGGCAGGCTTAGTCCCCTAAATTCCCCTATTTGGCCTCTAGACTAGGGGTAGCTGTGTGTAGTCTCCTATCTCACATCTTTTTATGTCTTTAAGAGTCTATGATTACATACCCAATGTTCTTTGGAAGGGTAAATTCATTAAGTCCATTCAGTTTGTATCATTGATTCCTTTTGTCAATATCAGTCACCTGTAAGTGCTGTCAGAGCAAAATGCTGGGCATGCAAGTTTTTCTACCGGGCAAGTGAAAAAATATTTTACTTGCCCAGTGGACAAGTGGAATTTTTTTTTATTTGTCAGCCCGTTTATAATCTATAAAAAGTCTAAACTATGTTCAGAAAAAGACGCAAAAATGTAGATATATATAACTATATTATGTGCTGTTTGCTATGTGCCGAGATGGTATGGGCCGAGTTGGTTATGTGCCGAGTTTGCTATGTGCCGAGTTGACCCGGCACCAAAATACGTATCTAACGGATACTGGTTACTAATATATCGATTTACCTATCCCTCCAATCACCCCAATGCCACGGGCCATAAGTTTACACCACCAAGACACTTCATCTGGTGGATTCTGTGTGGCTCCACTCTGATTCTGATTCATCCTGATTTTCAGTATCTATTTAGAAACAGGTTTAAATTAGCGTATTATCAGACAATTCATCTTTGACGTGGATTTGTTGATGTGCCTCGTTTTAACTTTCTTGGATAAAACAATGCACCGTACCAGACTGTCCGAATTCTGGGCGCACTTAATTCGCAGTTCTGTGAAATAGATAGAGGATATTCAAATGTTTGGAGTGAATATGACTTTTATTTCATCGAGTGAAGTGAAAACATGTATATTTCATGAGTGCCGAAGGCACGAATGAAATATACATTTTTTTCACTTCACGAGATGAAATAAAAGTCATATTCACGACAAACATTTGAATTTTCTTTTTATTATATACATCACTTTCGATAGAAGAGATGCTAATCTTGCCATGACGTTCATGTTTTGTTTGGTGACGTTATATATGACGTCAGAAACGCGCATTGGCCTGTTAACAATAAAATAAAAAGAAAATTTACTCTTTTTCTGTGAATACCATAAAAATTTTCATCTCGTGTAATAAAAACATGCAAATTTTAGTTCTTTGTGCCGTCCGAATAGTTCCAGAGCCTATATTTTTCACTGCTCAGAGGAGTGAAAATATAAGTTTTACATTTTCACTAGTGAAAATATAAAACTTATATTTCACTAGTGAAAATATGCATTTTATTTCATTAATAATTCTCTATATTTCATTACTTTGTATATAATAAAATAAATTATTATTTAAAATAAAATTGCACTCAGCGAAGATACATATCAGCCTGTCTGCCTGAAGACGTTTTAGATACTTTAGGTACCCACATACCCTGCGAAGACTCTGATCAGACTGCACAGGTGCGTATGCTGCTCTGAGTCTTCCTGTGTGCACATGCAATCTTGCAGGAAATGCTGTGCCCGCTGAAATTCTCACGAAAAAAAAAAAAAAAAAAAAAAAAAAAAAATGCAAATTATTTCACTTAATTTGTTTCTAGTCAAAATCCGCTAGGGGTTAGAATGTGTGCTCGTGCGACGTCAGACGCTCCAAAAAGTTAAAAACAACAACAACAAAAAGACAAAAAAAAAAAAAAAAAAAAAAAAAGAAAAGTGTGTGAATATTAAGTAAAATATCTAACATGTCTGTACAGGTCCCGAACAACTTAAATTTACACTCCGGAGGTCGATTGAACAACTAATTTGAAGCTGTCCAGACTGTTGATTGTAGAACAAGGAAGCTGGTTTCATGATATAACAATCCGAAGAAAGAACGAATATTGATAATTATTTATCCTACAGTGATAAGATATGAACCTAATACTATCATCACTTGGTGGGTGATAAGTCACTGGGACAGCAACAAGACAGTAGACAACTTTATACATGAGTATTAGGTCGGAAGCTCTGCGACGATCCTCTAGTATTGGCCGATTCAGATGCTGTAGCATAGTGGTAACAGGATTTTGTGACAATTAAAAGGTTTATTTAACATAAAACGAGCCGCGTTTATTCAATTTGCTTAATCTGAGTTACTTGTTGAGGGTTCCATATAGGAGAGCTATATTCAAGTTTTGGATGGACTAATGTTTGGTATGCTCTTTCTTTGACAGTTTCAGGACAATGTTTGAGATTACGTTTAACAAATTCAAGAACTCTTGAAGATTTTGACGTAATACCGTCTATATGTTGATTAAATTTCATATTATCAGTCAGTTCTACTCAGTCAGTACTATAATTGCAGACAAACTTTGGGATCATTGAGCCCATTGTTGTACACCCTTTATTCTGGGGTCCATGTCTGTTGGTCAGAACATTCTGATTCGTCATTCGTTTACGGATTTATGAGTTTGGATTATGGCTTGGGTACCATGACCACAACTACTTAATCATAGTGCAGATTATTTTTAATTTCATTTGGGATAATTGGGCCCATTGTTGTATATTTGAAAATGGAATTCTTCTCATGTATACGCTAGAGGGCGTAAGCAGTGTTGCAAACTTCATTACTGCTTATGAAGAGCCTCAATAAAACAGAGACTCCCATTTTCATATCTGTAGTGTGTTCTTTGTTTCCAAAGGCAATCATTTTACGTTTATTTTACTACACTGCAACTGGTGTTAGTGCCGTGTGGCGGCGGTAGAACGTGTTCTCCTGCTTAATCATAGTGCAGATTATATTTAATTTCCTTTGGGACCGTTAGGCCCATTGTTGTATATTTGAAAATGGAGTTCCGCTCATGTATACGCTAGAGGGCGTAAGCAGTTTTGCAAACTTCATTACTGCTAATGAAGAGTCTCAATAAAACCGAGACTCCCATTTTCTAATCTGTAGTGTGTTCTTTGTTTCCAAAGGCAATCTTTTTGACGTTTATTGTACAAAAACTATCTTTAGGCAAAACGCATTTTGATTGTAGCTCTGCTTTACTGAAGACTTTTTACAACAATTCTGAAGGGAAGATTTTCATCTCAAGCATGTATCTGCAGTTTGTGCTCAAGGAGCTCAGTAAGCTTAATTTTTACAAAAGCACTGGCTTGATGAAATTCCAACAAAAGTTTAAAGAAAGAGGCACTCTTCTTAAAAATCCTGTTGTCTTTATAGTAAATATGTAAGTTTCTGAAAACTGTGTCCTAGATGCTATGAAAGTTGCCAGGGTAAAACCACTAAATAAATAAAAAAATAAAACAGAAATCTGGACAGACTTCTGTGCATTTTGATTGTTGTCTACAAAATTCTTCACACACACACACACACACACACACACACACACACACACACACACACACACACACAAAACAACAACAACAAAAAACACACACAAAAAAAAACACAAAAAAAAACACCAAAAAAAAAAACAACAACAACATTTACATTCAGTTTGAAGCATATTATGTCAGAAACAATGTTATTTATGATTACCAATCTGGCTGGCTTCAGAAGCTCTTTATCTGTAGATGTATGCCTCATTCATCTTTTGAATCATATAAAAAACAAAACAAACAAAAAAACAAAATAGAAAAAAAAAAAAAAAAAAAAAAAAAAAACACTTATGCAAAGGGTTTATATACTGGTATGATATTTCTAGATCTGCAAAAGTCTTTTCGTTCGATTTGTGCTTGTTTGGTTTTGTCTGTTTCCTCTTCCTCTTAGTGTCTGGGAAGGCCTACAGAACTCCAGTTAAATAGAGCAAATTCTTCCGATACCGAGGCGCCTTTTTTGGATTTGAATCTATGTATATCTAATGGTAAAGTTCCCACCAAAAAAGGTAAGAGAAAAGTCCAGGGAGTGCCACAATCACAAACCGCAGCCCTTCCCAGACCCCAAGAGGAAGAGGAAACCGACAAATCTAAACAAGCACAGACCGAACAAACGTACGAAAAGCACTAAGATTAGCTCTGTCTTCCCCAAGCAAATTTATGATAAACGGGACGATTTTGATTTTGATAATTTCCCTTTTCTGGATGGCGATGTCCCCCGGCGTACCTCATATGGGGTATATATATCTAAACTTATTAGATTCGCCAGAGCTTCTACAAATCTTAGTGACTTTAACTGCCGTAATAAAGCCCTTACTGCCAAACTTCTTAGGTAGGGCTATCGTTATTTTAAACTTCGTAAAGCGTTTTCGAAATTTTATCGCAGACACAGTACCTTGGTAGAAAACTATAGCGTCAGTCTGAAATCACTTCTGCAACAAGATATATCGGAACTTGAATTTTACGGTGACTTAGTGTACAGATTTAGAAAAAATTGTAGGAAAATCTAACTTTTTGGAGCAATTCAGAAAACTTATTAACTGTTATAAAAGAATTGGCTATAACCTTGATATTATGCGGCAGACTCAGCAGAGTTCTCACTAGGATTTTGAAAGCAGGAGTTTAAGAATCCATCTCTGAGAAAAGTTGGAGTTAAAATTGAAAAATAGGAGTTTGACCTAGAAAACTTGGAGTTTTCGGCTAAATATGAGAACTTAATATTTAAGGACATTGTCTGGACAACTTCATTTTTCAACATAGTTAACCTTGACCACTGAGTGTCTGGTAAGGATCCAAAAGCTTTGGGGCTTAGGAAATAGTGACAGGTCTTCCATTAACTTCCAGACTCAGGAAGTCCCAGACTTCCTACCCCTCAAATTTGGAAGTCCCACAGGAAAATCTAGGAAGTCCCGCTTTTTTCCCTGCTGCTGCAGTCTGCCCTTTCTTTAGTAGAACAGAGGTTCTTAATTCTGTGTCACACAGAATCATCATGATATACACTTCTCTTAGATGTGTTTTAAACATATCCTTATCGCTTATTAAAATTCGATCGCATCTTTTTGGAATGCCTGTACTTGTATGTCGGACCTTAGAGAAAGCATCAACATTGGTCCAACTTCACGTTCGTTTCAAAGCCCAGAGAAAGAAAAAAAGAAAAGAAAATACATGAGAGAAAACACCCAAAAAATGTTTTCTTAAAAACAAACTATGCTGAAATTATTTTGCAGAAATGTATTTAATGAAATATTTGCTCGGACTGAAGCTGATCAACACGAGCGAGCGAGTTGCTTACTTCACAAAAATTGCGGGACAACGGCGCCGACTCGTGCAACAACAAACAAATAAAAGGCAGCTCTCGATGAGTTACCAACCAATACGTTCGTTCGCGGAGAATAGCAAGCAAAACCATCGCAATTCGCCTATATTTAGACTTACTTTGCGTCTTTTCCGCGCTGGGAAACAGCGCAGCCGGAACAAGGCTACGAATTTAGAAACGGGTTTTCCGAAAATTTTGACGAAAAATATGTTTTCTTCTCATTTGAAAAATTGCTTTTGTTGTCATGACAAACATAAGCTTCTAAATTAGAAAAGATTTAAATTTGCGTTCTGTGCATAATTGTTATTTATTTATTTAATTTCACTCGGTAACTCCCGGAAGTGTTGAGGTGTTTTCAGACGACACACGTTCTTAGCAAAATAATAATTTAAGATTTTAAGACGTGAATATTTAAAAATAATAATGACTTCATATAATTTCACCGAATATTTTCGGGTGTCGCAGAAGAAAGTTTAATTATACAAACATCAATTAATCAACTCAGCACGCGTAACAAATACACACAGTGATCACGCAGCCATCAAAAGGGTGCCACGACGCTTGACACCGATGTCAATAAAACTCCCGCAAGCGGAAAGTGGGACGTCCTTAAAGCTCAGTCAACACAGGTAGCGAATTTCCAATAAGTAGGCGGGGCAAAGATCATACAACTCGTTAAAAGTGGGCGGGCTTTTTGACAATGTTTGGACATCTCGGGTATCGATTTCTGCGGACAAAAGAAATTTCGGAAGTCCGCGGTACGTCTTTGAAGTTCAGTTTGGACGTCCGGTGGCAATAGCGCGTAAATGAGAATCCTCGGAAGGAAATTTTACGCGTACAAAAGCAAAAATAGGCGTAAAAATACGCCGGATTCGGCGTTTCCGAGAACTCTGCAGACTGCATGCCTAGTTGTCAACCCAATCATTGTCGATGGCTATGCTTCACTCTTTAATTGCACGGCGGCGGTTCGGGCCCCAGACTCAATGACGGCCTCTTCGTAAAACTTTAACCAGTGGGTTGGGGCTTGACGATATGTCTTTGGCTTGGCCCGCCATGGTTCAACTATTGGTTTTCATTTACTCTGGCATACAGTAGAATTAGCCATGAGCACTCGTCTTTGTTTATTATAGTGATTTTTATTTTTGTGTTTTCGCTTTGATGCATTGACTGAGTTGGGAGCCTTAATGCGAACCGAATTTTTATGTGTTTCTGTATTAAGAGTAGCATCGGGATCCAGGGTGAAGTTGGCTAGCTGCAAAAGTGCTTTAACCCGCCCCCCCCCCCCCCCCGGTGGTTTACTCTGCTGACCGTTCTAAGGCGGTGGTCCCGGTGTTAGTCTTACTTTTTGTTGCTTTGTGGTTTATTCTACGAGGCGATTTGTTTTATGTCTTAACCTTGTGTTATTTTGTTCTTGAATTTTTCAGTCCTTTTAGTATTGCGATTACCTCGCTTGGGGAAAAGAGAGCTAATCTTTGTGCTTTTCGTACGTTTGTTCGATTTGTGCTTGTTTGGTTTTATCGGTTTCCTCTTCCTCTTGGTGTCTGGAAAGGGCTGCAGTTTGTGATTGTGGCACTCCCTGGACGTTTCTCTTATTTTTTATTGTGATTGTAGCACTCCCTGGACTTTTCTCTTACCTTTTTTTGAATCCTACCTGAGTAACAGAAGACAGTTTGTCAACGTTGGTAAAGCAAATTCAGACGCAGCTGTAACTTTTGGTGTATCTCAAGTGATTATTTTAAGGCTACTGTTGTTCTTGTGCTACATGAATGGCATGGTGATTTTTTTGACACTGACTGCTAACTTTTATCATATGTTAATGATAGCACCATCCCCTTCTCTCATAGAGATCCAGATAAAACTGCAAACAAACTAGGAATAAATCTTGAATCTTAGTCAGATTGGCTTGCCGATAATAAATTGTCACTAATCATTGGAAAAGGAGAATGTGTACTATTTAGGTAAAAAAGGAAACTTAAGAAAGTCAAAGATTTCAATATTGTTTGTAATGGCCACACATAGTTGAATCAAAAACGTGTGATAAATACCTAGGTTCACCTAGCCTGGATATTATGCGGCAGACTGCATGCCTAGTTGCCAACCCAATCATTGTTGATGGCTATGCTTCACTCTTTAATTGCACGACGGCGGTTCGGGCCTCAGACTCAATGACGGCCTCTTCGTAAAACTTTAACCAGTGGGTTGGGGCTTGACGATATGTCTTTGGCTTGGCCCGCCGTGGTTCAACTATTGGTTTTCATTTACTCTGGCATACAGTAGAATTAGCCATGAGTACTCGTCTTTGTTTATTATAGTGATTAATTTGATTTTTATGTTTTCGCTTTGATGCATTGACTGAGTTGGGAGCCTTTATGCGAACCGAATTTTTATGTACATTGTATTTCTGTATTAAGAGTAGCATCGGGACCCAGGGTGAAGTTAGCTAGCTGTAAAAGTGCTTTAACCCCTCCACCCCCCCCCCCCCCCACGGTGGTTTGCTCTACCGACCGTTCTAAGGCGGTGGTCCTGGTGTTAGTCTTACTCTTTGTTGCTTGTGGTTTATTCTACGAGGCGATTTGTTGTATGTCTTTCCGTGTGTCATTTTGTTCTTGTGTTTTTCAGTCCTTTTAGTATTGCGATTACCTCGCTTGGGGAAGAGAGACCTAATCTTAGTGCTTTTCGCACGTTTGTTCGGTTTGTGCTTGTTTAGATTTGTCGGTTTCCTCTTCCTCTTGGGGTCTGGGGGCGGGGGGGGGGGGGTGGGGTGGGGGGGGGGTAGGGCAGGGGGCGGAGGGTGGAGCTGCGGTTTGTGATTGTGGCACTCCCTGGACTTTTCTCTTGTCTTTTTTTTAAATATTGATAAATTCTTGTTCGGTGAACTTGTTGTCAGGAACATCATTTCCAAATAATGCTTAGTTTCCATGAACGCTTGTGTTCTGCCTTGATATTATGTCACTTTTATTATTCTTGTTCTTTCTCCATTGTATGATGGCCTCACTAAAGGTTTAAAGAAAAAAAAATGCGAAAAATAATTTGTCAATTCTCTAGGACCCAGGTTAAGCATAACTCCGGACATCCTTATAGAAATGAGCTTGTTGAATGATAAACGTAGGGTAAAATAACTGAGGCTAAGTCATGTCCATAAAAATATGTGTGAAAAAAAGGCTAAGAGGAAAGTCCAGGGAATGCCACATTCACAAACCGCAGCCCTTCCCAGATACAAAGTGGAAGAGGAAACCGACAAAACCAAACAAGCACAAATCGAACAAACGTACGAAAAGCATTAAGATTAGCTCTCTCTTCCCCAAGCGAGGTAATCGCAATGCTAAAAGGACTGAAAAACACAAGAACAAAATAACACAAGGTAAGACATAAAAAAACAAATCGCCTCGTAGAATAAACCACAAAGCAACAAAGAGTAGAGTAAAAACAAATGCATTGACAGGGGCGTAGCTAGGGTATTTCCCTTGTTACGCACTTTCGGAAGGGGGGTTTGGGGGTCCTCCCCCAGCGGGGGTTAAGGGGGCGGAGCCCCCTATAGGGGGCCCAGGGGGGCGAAGCCCCCCGGGCGGAAAACGATTTTAGACATTTCCAGACCATAAAAACAGGTTCTCCTTGAACGAATTTTTATTATTTTACGATGAAAAAATCCTTAGATTTTGCATTTCTGTTTACATGTATGTTAATGAGAAAAAAAAAAAGAAAAGAAAAAAGAAACTACGTCATTTCCATCCAACAAAACACAAGCTAAAATATTGATTATACCTTAGTATCTTATCCACTTTAAGAATAATCGATATTTAAGCTTGTGGTTAGTTGGTCGGGGATAATGTAACAAAGCATTTAAATGTTGACAGATCGGGTTTAAACTGCAGAATGCTGTTTCGGCACAAAAATGAACACATTTTCACTGTTCAAGATATCCCAGTTAGAATAGCTTAAAGACACAATGTTCCAATAGAGCTTTTGCCGTGACGTCACACACCTGGTCAGTACAGAGTTATCTATCTTACTGAGGGGTTACCGCGGGCCGTATTCAATAGAAAACAACGGAAATTTAAGACAATTTAAAACGTAGCCTAATAATGAATAAAAGAAAAATCTCCCCCAAAGTGTCATTTTCTACTAATGTATACATCCAGTGAACGATTTCTAATAACATTTTATGATTTCTGACATGAAATAGTATGAAAATCTTGCATAATTTGTAAACGGTATTTGCACCGTACTTGACTTAATTGGGCATTGATCTCTGAATTTATCCAAATAAAATAACTAATTAATTACCAAAACGAGTTTTAAAATGATAATCTTTCGATAATCGTAAGAGTTGTAATCTGTTTGGTTACAAAATATGAATATTTTGAATTTTAATTACTTCTATCCAATCGTGATATAGGCTAATCCCGCTCTTATGTAAACAACTCACGACCCGTGACGGGATTAGAAGTCTGTATGAGCAATAAATAGAGAAAAATTCATATTTTGCAGCCAAACAGATTTAAATTCTTACAAGTATCGGGAAAACAATCGTTTAAAAATTCATTTTAATAATTATTTAATTATTGAGATCAACGGCGATTTGATTCAAGTATCGTGCAAATATCGCTGACGAATTATGCAAGATTTGCTTACTCTAACAAGTAAGAAATCATAAAATGTTATTAGAAATCGTTGATTGGATGTATAAATAAGTAGAAAATGACAATTTATGGAGGATATTTCTTTCATTTACAGTTATATCGTGGTTTAAAATCTCTAAAATTCCGTTTGATTTCTATAGATTACGGCCCGCAGTAACCCCTCGGTAAATAAAGACCAGGTGTGTGACGTCACGGGATTTCGCTCTATAAAAATTACATGTACCGCAGAAATTGTCAGTTAATGCCTGAAAATAAATGCCAAACGTCGAGGCTTCCTCCTGGCGAAAATTTCCACAACTGCCTCTGTGTCAATCTGTTTATCTTTGTAGATATTAAGTAGCCCCAGGCCTGACAATCGGCCAGTTGACATTGTCGATCTCAAATAAGTTTTCACACGGCGCATAGTGCTGAACGATCGTTCAGCAGTGGCTGTAGAAACAGGCATGACAAGAAGTACGTTCAGGCAAACGCTCATATTCGGGTAGAGGTCCCTGTTGGTAGTCGCTAGAGTTTCCGCCAAACAATCAATAGGATCTTGTTGGTTCACATTTTCCCACCTAACCTTCCATCGCCGGGCTTCTCGAACAAACGTCATTTCGTCGTCAGGCAGATCCGGTTGGAAGGCTGCGTAGATATCCCTTGCATTGTCATCAGTAAGGTTGGCAACTTTGCTTGGAAGAAGAAACTGTGCCTTGAATCTATCGCTACCTTGAAGCAAACGATTCTCGAGTTCAGTTACTAGATGGTCAATGAAAGGAAGGTACATATTCCGTTTCCAGAAGTCAGATGGATTTGCAGCCGCTGCGTTTGGTCGTTGTTGCTGATGCAATGCACGTCTAGGCTGTGACGGCTGAATCTCAACTAAAGCAGCAAGATCCACTGCACGATTGTAGATGGCATTACGTTCTGCAGAAAGTTGTGTCTTTACTACCCTGGCTTCTACCACAGCCTCCACGAGATCGCAGCTTTTCTTCTGTAGCAATTGTGACAATGGCACCAAACCAGATAGAACATGTTCTACGGCCACCAGCGTCACTACGAATTCAAATTGGAGAACGGCATTTCGACGCGTGCCGGCTTTCGTGTCCCCGTGATTGATCCACAAGTCCTCTAGTGCGCTGACTACAGTGGTGAAGGCTGACCTGAAAGTAAGTAAAGCATCTGCCCTGGCTGCCCACCTCGTCTCACATAAGCTCTGTAGTTTTGTGCGCCTTTCCATTTCCGCTCGGCTGACAGGATCGTTAGCGAGGTTATCCTGGAAATTCAACAGACGTTTTGCCGAGTAATTGAAGGCAAATGCCACATCTTGAACAACGTCCATCATGTTTCTGGGGTAAGGTTCCCTCGACGCATGGATGATTGCTAGGTTGAGGCTGTGGGCTTTACAGTGAGTGTAAAGAGCACCGGGAATCACTTCTTTTATTCGTGCCTGCACCCCGCGATATCGTCCGGACATGTTGGCGGCACCATCGTAGCCCTGTCCCCTCATGTTATCTACCAGAACACCATGCTGTCGTAAGTTGGTCAGAAATGCATCCGAGAGCACTTCGCCTGTTGTTGAACTGCACTCCGCAAAGCCGATAAAATCTTCTCTCAAGACTTTAGTTTGAGTATCATAGTATCTTAGGCACATTGCCATCTGCTCCATCGTTGCGGCGTCTGTTGCCTCGTCTGCAATGAAGCCAAAGAACCCGGATCTGTTGCAGGCTTCAACGATGCCATCCTTTATGATCCCTCCACATATGTCGATTAGTTCATTTTGAATATCTAGAGATGTGTATTTGCTCCTGGGATCTCCTTTTAACAAGTGTTCCTTCAGGATAGGATTATGCTTAGCTTGGTACTCTAGCAGTGCCTCAAAGTTACTATCCTTCTCTTCATGGCCCCTCAGAGCCAAGTTTTGTTTGCCACATAAAATGATAGCATCTACAATTCCGAGAAGTATTTGTCTGTTTTTCTCTATTACAGCACCGTATGACGAATTCATCTGTCTGTCAATTCCTTTCTTCTCTCCCTTCATAACCCCTATGAAATGCTCCGCTTTGTCACTGGAAGACAAGTGGATCTCCGAACTGGCATGGATTTTTATCATTTTCCCTAGATTGCTCGGATCTGTCACTGCAACGGCCGCAAACGACTTGAATTTGCTGTTCTTGTCTTTCCCTGAGAACAAAAAACATGGTGCACAGAACACCCCACGAGCAGACATCGAATATCGCAACCACGCATTGTCGTTGAACCAATAACTCTGGATCTTTCTAGTCTTGCCAGCCATATCCCTGAAGTAAAAACAGGCGTCGTTTTCTCTCTGCGTGCTAAACTTTTAATCATCTACAAGCGTACGTTTGGCAAACAGTGCACACCCAGATCAGGTGCCAAAAGAACGCGGCGTCTGATCAGGGTCTACACCCTGTGCAATGAAATATTACTTTTTGTACATCTTAATTGAAAATTCATGCTCTCGACTGCCCTCCTCCTCCCCCAACCCCGCGCCCCCTGAAATATTATATCACTTACCATAGCGACGATTATGGGATCTTTCGTCTTTCTTGTGTGTGTGTGTGTGGGGGGGGGGGGGGGGGGGGGGCAGGGGGGGGGGTGGGGGGGGGGGTGGAGTCCGCGTGACAATCACTGACTTGTCGGTGAAACTGATCCTTAGAAAATAACCACTGTGAAGTCAGAGTGTTGCGTAAGAGTGCTATCTGTAGAAGCTTGACAGGAATCACGGGTTGGCTTGGCAAACAGTGTAGAGCCAGTTCAGACGACGTCTGATCAGGGTCTACACTGTTTGCTTATTAAGGTTTAACCTCTCAGACAGTCGATAACTGTTTCCCCAGCATTCACTCAGAGACAATCCACCCCTCCAGTACTCTCATTTATTTGTTTAACCAGTTAAAAACAGAAAAAAACAGGCTATATTTGCCTAGATAGAGTATTAGTTCAGCAAAATTACAACGGGCCTCCGTGGCCTAGTGGATAAGAGTGTTGACTCTTAATCATTAGGTCTCTCGCCGCTGTAGATTCGAGCCTGGCTCGGGTCACATGTGACGCCAAGTTCTGCAACGGAAAGTCAGGTGGTTTTTCTCCGACTACTCCGGTTTTCGCCCACCTCTGATTAACGGTCGGCTCGATATGAAATAATCTTGAAAGGGCCATAAAACCAAAAGAACAAAAAAAAAAAAAAAAAAAAAAAATCAGCAATTTGCCAAAATTATACATAAGTCGTTTGATATCCCTGCACATTTCTCCTGACAAGTAAATTTATCATGATTAATTTAGTAATAAAAATAATGCTACGCTTACCTTGTTGGGAACGTGAACAAATGAGCTGTATCCCACGTTGTTGTCAGCAAGTTATAACGTTGGTCATCATTAAGTCTCTGGTTGTCTCAACTCAAAAACGTCCATGTATGGCGGATCAAAAATCCCTGTGTTTGATGCCATTTTGATTTTTCTAAGAATCACCAAGTCAGTATCAGGCACTGTGTAATTAAGACACGCGTGTAAATAACAGTAGCGCTGGCTGCTATCTTTCTGCAGGGAATCAGCTGTGTTTGGTAACTGAGCCTTGCTTATCGCATTATAAAGCGGGGTTTCATAATCTGTAATTACAGGCTGGCTAGTCGCTGTAACTTTGAGAACCTCGCGTTCTGAGAAAACTGCTATAGAAAAAAATGTCATATAACCATGCACAGGATTTTCAATGTTACGCACGTGCGTACGTGCGTATGCCTGGCTACGCCACTGATTGACCGAGTTGGGAGCCTTTATGCGAACCGAATTTGTATGTATTTCTGTATTAAGAGTTGCATCGGGACCCAGGGTGAAGTTGGCTAGCTGTAAAAGTGCTTTAAACCCCCGGTAGTTTATTCTACTGACCGTTGTAAGGCGGTGGTCCTGGTGTTGTTCTTACTCTTTGTACTGTTTTTTTTTTATTTGTTGTGATGCTAGCATTGTGGTCACCGTCTTCAATAGCTGTCCACTTTGCTTTCTGTTTTGCTGGTTGTGTTATGATGCTACCATTTTGGACACCTTCAATGGCTGCCTATTTTGCTTTCTGTTTTACCAGATGTGATTAAGAGTGGCATCGGGACCCAGGGTGAAGTTGGCTGGCTGTAAAAGTGCTTTAACCCCCACTCCACCCCCCCCCCGCCCCACCACCACCCGTAGTGGTTTACTCTACTGGCCGTTCTAAGGCGGTGGTCCCGGTGTTAGTCTTACTCTTTGTTGCTTTGTGGTTTATTCTACGATGCGATTTGTTTTTATGTCTTACCTTCTGTTATTTTGTTCTTGTGTTTTTCAGTCCTTTTAGCATTGCGATTGCCTCGCTTGGGGAAGAGAGAGCTAATCTTAGTGCTTGTCGTACATTTGTTCGATTTGTGCTTGTTTGGTTTTGTCGGTGTCCTCTTCCTCTTGGTGTCTGGGTAGGGCTGAGGTTTATGATTATGGCACTCCCTGGACTTTTCTCTTCCTTTTTTATGGATACATATTTCTTGGTGTCAACAAAAAGGCTTGGTTACTTTGCACAGTTGCAATTTCAAAATTTCTTTTTGTCTGAATTAAGATCCTAAACATGCTAAAGCAAAGCAAACAAAATTGCATTTTACCTTCTGACGTTGAGAACTTTAAAAATCCGACATAAGTTCGTTCCCGCTGTTCCAGCAAATAGGCATATGATTTGTCCTTTCTGGGTCCCTTAAAACACCCCAAAACACCCGCAAACTAAAACCACCCAAACCATACCCCAAAACACATTTTAAACTTCTTGAGTCACAAATCAAACAGTTGAAAATCAAATATGAATAAATATTATTTGATTAATCGTCTACATACATTATAGAAAAATTAACAAAGTATTTCTACATAGCTTCTGATGATTAAAGGCACCTTACCTAATGATTGTCTTGTTTGTTCCATAGTATTGCAAGATTTGATTTTCTATAATGGACCGGTTTCTTTGGATGTGAAATTACAGGGCGAAAAGTTTATTCATCCTTTCTTTCATTTATTTCTTTGTTCGCTCATGTGATCGTTCGTGTATACCGAGTACGTGTGTTTAAGAAAAAAACAAACAAAAAAAACAAAAAAAAAAAAAAAAACAACAACAACAACAACAACAAAAAAACAACAACAAAAAAACCAAAAAAAAAAAAAAAAAAAACCGACAAAAAACAAAAAAAAAAACAACAACAAAAAACAAAAAAAAAAAACAAAAAAAAAACAACAAACAAACAAACAAACAAAAAAGTCACATGCAGAAAAGGTAAGAGAAAAGTCCAGGGAGTGCCACAATCACAAACCGCAGCCCATCCCAGACCCCAAGAGGAAGAGGAAACCGACAAATCTAAACAAGCACAAACCGAACAGACGTACGAAAAGCACTAAGATTAGCTCTCTCTTCCCCAAGCGAGGTAATCGCAATACTTAAAGGACTAAAAAACACAAGAACAAAATGACACACGGAAAGACATACAACAAATCGCCTCGTAGAATAAACCACAAAGCAACAAAAAGTAAGACTAACACCAGGACCACCGCCTTAGAACGGTCGGTAGAGCAAACCAAGGGGGGGTTTAAAGCACTTTTACAGCTAGCTAACTTCACCCTGGGTCCCGATGCTACTCTTAATACAGAAATACATAAAAATTCGGTTCGCATAAAGGCTCCCAACTCAGTCAATGCATCAAAGCGAAAACATAAAAATCAAATTAATCACTATAATAAACAAAGACGAGTACTCATGGCTAATTCTACTGTATGCCAGAGTCAATGAAAACCAATAGCTCAACCACGGCGGGCCAAGCCAAAGACATATCGTCAAGCCCCAACCCACTGGTTAAAGTTTTACGAAGAGGCCGTCATTGAGTCTGAGGCCCGAATCGCCGTCGTGCAATTAAAGAGTGAAGCATAGCCATATGCAGGGCTAATGGAAGAGTGAGCGGGTGCCAGACAAAACGGCCTTACGTGTCTTTTTTTTCTATTGCAAAACTCCTGCTCAAACTGTATGGATGCACATGAACATGCTGACTGGAACTTTGTTGGTCATGTGATTTTTTGGACGCCGTCACATATTACATGTGAGTCTTTTTCTACTGTAAAGACCCAAATACTTTGATCAGACTGTGCAGATTCACATGCATGCATATGCTGATCTAGAACTTTGCTGGTCAGATGTTTCTTGGGCATCACTTTATATTTCATTTAAGTTTTTTTTTGTTTTTTTTTTTTGGTTTTGCAAAAGTCCTGAATCGCCCTTTTCACTTACGTTTATCTTCTTCAAAGACCCATATCAAACTGTATGGATGCTCATTATACTGAGCTAACAAACATCTTTGATACCACATTCCATTTGAGATAATAAATAAACAAAGTAATTTAGAGATAAAGTAAGTGGTTTAGTGAGAAACGGTAAATAGATAAAGTGGATTGTGTGTGTGTGTGTGTGTGTGTGTGTGTGTGTGTGTGTGTGTGTGGGTGGGTCGGTGGGGGGGAGGGGGGGGGAGGGGGCGGAGGGTTGGAGGGAGAGGGGTAGCGGTGGTTAGGTGTATTTCAAAAGACTAATCCTTTTTTACGAAAGCACCTTCGCGCCATGTATATCATTGATTCTATCAAAAAAAAGGTAAGAGAAAAGTCCAGGGAGTGCCACAATCACAAACCGCAACCCTTCCCAGACATCAAGAGGAAGGGGCAAATTGTTATTCTAAATAGAGGAGGTTTTCTTGGACTTTTAAAACTTGACTTTGGCGTGAACTTGAAGATCGTATAGTAAAGATGGTTTAAAACGCACACAATAAAAGTTGACTCAAAGTATTTGACAAAAATAACCGTTTCATGAATTTTTTTCATCGCCTCAAGGCACAAGCATTCTTCCATACAGAGGCTGACAGGTTTAGGTAACATATGAGCTTATAAGACTTCGTCTTAAAAACATTAGAAATTGAAACACTGCATAAAAATTAACAAACAGTACCACAATAAAAGAACCGCCTTGGAACGGTCCGTAACGAACTACTGGCTTTACGGGACACCCCACCCCCACCCCAGCTTCCACGGTCTGTGTGGAGGTCTTCTAATTTTGTCTTTTTGTATATCGATTTATGTATGATTTTCCGAAATATAATTTTGGTATGTTGACCTCAGATTCATTAATATGAATATTTTTATGCAATTCAGCTTTGGTACCATGACCACAACTACTCTACTTCTCTCTTACCAGATTCTTGACTCAATAAAATGGACCTCATTGGAACAAAGCCTTTTCTCTTATCTTTTTTTTATAGGCTACACATAAGTTTTAATATCATAACCTTTTAAATGTGATATGTGGGTGTGGATACTGGCACCCTAGCCCATTTTTCTAAATTTATAATTCTAGCCCAAAGTTTAATGTGATCTAATTTTATCAACTTTTAACCATAACGTTTAAACATTCAAATGTGCTCATCGTAAATTGATCCATTTTGAAAATTATTTTTAATATTTTAAATCTCATTTTATGTTACGTACAAGATGATCTCAATTCCATGATAAACCTTAATCTTAATTAATCACATGCAATCTTGTAGGAATTGCTGTGCCCCACCTCATATTCAAGCCATGATCTTGGTGACCTGTCTTTCTAACCCCTCATTTGATTGTATTAGTTGGTATTGTTAATTTCTAGAAAAGGATAAAATTCGAATACACTAGTTAAGGAGCTGCCAGTTAATCTTTGTTTTGGGATTCACTCAGCATGCTCTTCGGCCCAACATCAGAAATTAATCACATTTCAATAAAATTCCATATATTAATAAGGACATCGAACATATAAACCTGCTGTTTTTTCCATACCTGCTTAATTTTTGAATACTGAATCACCCATTATTTGCCACAAATATGACAAAAAGATCTAAATGTTGCCTTGTGAAACAAAGAACACACAAATGAACGGAAATCGGAAACTCGGCTTTATTAAGTCTCTTCATATACATCTGTGTAGATTTTGAGGCTGCATACGCCTCATAGCACCGGCTTAAACATTATTTGATTTTCAAAGTAACCAGAAAAGGCTCAACAAACCTATTAGTAACAGTTGCTAACTCATTATTACATTTCAATAAACTAGTTTCTGATCTTTATTATTTAAGTTATCACGCCCGATTTTAGAAAATAAGAGAACTCAGGAACTGATACAATCAGATCCACATCAAGTCCCCAACACCAGGCAGACAAATACAATAAAGCAGCCACAAAACGAATGGCAAGCACAGTTGGCAAGGTAAATAAGAGAACTCAGGAACTGATACAATCAGATCCACATCAAGCTCTCAACACCAAAGGGAAAGACAGACAAATACAAAAATAGATCAAACTTCGGATGAAGTTGATGTCGCACCTGCTCACTCCCCCACCCCCACCCCCACGCCACCAAACAAAAAAAAAGTAATTTTTATTTCAGGTAGAAGAAATTAATATAGGAATTTCACTGAAAGCATATGCATTTCCTCATATGATGCATGAGAAGTTGGGCATGAAAAGTACCCACAGTCTGTACACTTTCATAAAATCTGAGATAAGAAAATGACAAAGTTAAAGTGAAAATCGTGACAAAAAATAAATTTAAAAATCATATCTAAACCACGTGCACTTCTGCAGACGAGAGAGAAAACATGTGCAAAGTTTCAAAAAGACCGGTTTAAAAGTGTATGAGAAGTTGCAATCACAAGGTACCCACTGTATATACATCTGAGGTCAGAAAATGACAAAGATCAAAAAGTAGAAAAAAGTGACAAAATTTGAGGCAAGGATTATATGAAAAGCAAATGCACATCTTCATACTATGGCAAAAATATGTGCAAAGTTTCAAAATATTGGTATAAAATTGTATGAGGAGTTGTGATCACGAGGTACTCACCGTCTATATATTGAGGTTGAAAAAAAAAAAACAAAAAAAAAAAAACAAACAAACAAACAAAACAACAACTAAGTTCACAATGTGGATAAAAGTGAAAATAAAAATGAGCTAACAATTATATCCAAACCTTATGCACATCCTCATATCATTAAAATAACATATGCGAAGTTTCAAAACGGTCGCTACAAAACTGTAAGAGGAGTTGCGCTCACAAGAGGTGCCCACTGTCTATATATTGAGTGTGAAAAATGACTAAGTTCACAATGTGGAAAAAGTGACAAAAATGTTCTAACAATTATACCCAAACCACATCCACATCCTCATACCATGGGCACTCACTACATACTCATTGGTACTCACCAGAACTGCCTCAATGAGGCAGTTCTACTGTGTATCCAAAGTTGTACCATATGACAGAAAATTATACAGACACGGTAACTACTCACACTACTGGTATCTATTTCGCAGCTATGGATGCTCAGCAGAACCGCCACAATATGACAGCTCTACTAAGTGTCCAAAGATATCCCCATATGATGGAAAATATATAGACATGGAAACCACACACTGCTGCTGTCTATTTCATACCGATTGCCACTCCACTCACCAGAACAGCCCAAGTGAGGCAGCGTTACTGAGCATCCAGATATACCCATAAAAATGAAGAATTTACATACATTCTCACGACAGCTGTTTGTTTCATACCCATGGATACTCATCGGTGCTATCTCAATGAGGCAGCTCTACTGAGTATCCAAAGATATGCCCATATAAATGAAGAATTTACAGACATGGTTACTATTCATACTACATTTGTCTGTTTCATAGCTATGGGTACTTACCAGAACTGTTTCAGTGGGGCAGCTCTACTGAGTATCCAGATATACCCATATATATATCAAGAATTTATAAGCATGGTAACTATTCACATAACAGGTGTCTTTTTCATACCCATGGATACTCACCAGAGATGCCTCAATGTGGCTGCTCTACTGAGTATCCAAAGATGTACCCATATAAAGGAAGAATTCACAGATGATAACTATTCACATGACAGCTGTCTGTTTCATACTAATGGATACTCACCAGTGCTGCCTCAGTGTGGATGCTGTGCTAAGTATCCAAAGATATGCCCATGAAAATGAAGAATTGACAGTTTCTATTCATACTATAGCTGCCTGTTTCGTACCCCCGGGTACCCACCAGATTCGTCCCAGTGAGGCAGCTCTACGGAATATCAAAAGATATACTTAGATTACTGAAGAATTTACAGACGAAGCTACTCCCAAGACAGCTGTCTGATTCCCATAGCAATGCAGGGTACTTACAAGAACTGCCTCAGTGAGGCAGCCCTACTGAGCATCCGAAAATATACTTATATTACTGAAGAATTTATAGAGATGATTACTGTGGTGGCATATTTCTGCCACGAGATAGCTAGGTAGCTTTCACGATACTTTCAATAATTATCTTGATATTTCGAAGTTTCCTGAAAAATTTAGCTTAATAGTCTAAAGTTTCCTGGAAATAATATCGCGAAAGTATGCAGTATTATCGCGATATTTTTTGTGTTAGTGCCCAGAGCTGCCATTTATTTTCTGTTATCAATAAATAGAACCGATATCGGAATACCTTCGATTATACTGTTGAAAATTCACCGAGGGTATTCACCAGCGACTTTTAAGGTAAAGGGCACAGGGAACCAATTGTGGCAGGACTGCTGATTGGTGCAAAAAAAGCCCGGGATGGTAATTTTGTGTAAGGCGACCTGTGATTAGTTAATAATAAAGATTGAATTAGACCTCACCATTCTAATTTGAAGAAAATAATGTTTGTGTGTAATTTTCTGATAGTTTCAAATAAATAAATGTTTCTGTGTGTGTGTTTGCTGATGGCAAACGAAGAAGTGGTGAAATTGCAAAGTTTCAATTTTTGACACCTGCCAATTGATGGGTTGCTACATTCAGCCTCCAAAAAGTCCCAGAAAGTGCTGGTGATGGTGGTATTTTTCCTTTTTTTATTTTGCTGTGCTAAGGCTGGTCTTTGAATTAAAGCAAAATTTAGAAGCCTAGCCATACCCTGAAATGAACCCTTAACCACCAAAAAGGGTGGAATAACCATGGAGCTCTATGAAAAAAAAAAAAAAAAAAAAAAAAAAAAAAAAAGTTCACTGTACCCTAAGAGTTTATACTCTATTTATAGCTACCTCGCTATCATGAAAAATTTATCGCAATAATTTTATCTAGATACTAATGTCAGTTCCGAGCAGTACCACGAAATTTTGCGTTAAAATATTTTCTGGAAATTAAAAAACATATCTAGATAATTGAAATTATTGCGATAATGTTTTCAGGAAAACTTTTTATTTTCTGGAAAATTAAGAATATTATCGCGGTAGCTATCTGGCTACCTCGTGGCAGAAATATGCCACCATAGATTACTACTCACAATACAGCTGTCTGTTTCATAGCAATGTGTTACTCACCTGAACTATACCAATAAGGCGGCTCTGTCGAGTATCCAGAAATATACCCATATTCCTGAAGAATATTCAGACACCATAACTGTTCACACGGCAGCTGTCTGTTTCATACCCATGGGTAATCACCAGAACCGCCTACATGGGGCAGCTCTACTGAGTATCCAAAGAAATACCCATATTACTAAAAAAATGACAGACATGGTAATTATTCACACTACGACTATTTCATACCAATGGCTACTCACCTGAGCCGCCTCAGTGAGGCAGTTCTACGTAATATCCAAAGATATGCCTATAAGTAGTATAGGCAGGCACTATGAGGACATACTCCTATGTTACTGAAGAAATTACAGGCACGATAACTACCTACACTGCCGCTGCCTGTTTCCTAGCCATGGGTACCCACCAGAACCACCTCAATTAGGCAGCTCTATTGAGTATCCAAAGATACATCGATATAATTGAAGAATACACAGATACGGCAACAACTCTACTGAGTATCCAAAGATATACCTATATTATTACTGGAGAATTTAAGGACATGGTAACTATACATATGACAGCTGTCTGTTTCATGGCATTTGGTACTCACCAGAGTTGTCTCAATGAGGTAGCTCTACTGAGCATCCAAATATATACCCATATTACAGAAAATTTTACAAACACCGTAACTACTCACAAAAAGGCTGTCTTTTTATAGCAATGAGCACCCACCAGAACTATCTCAATGTGGCAGCTCTACTGAGCATCCAAACATTTACCCATATTACCGAAAATTTTACAAACACGGTAACGACTCACACAAAAGCTTTTTATAGCAATGGGTACTCACTAGAATTATCCCATTGTTGCAGCTCTTCAGCGCATCTAAAGATATACCCATACTACTGCAAAGAGACAAAGTAACTATTCACGCGACAGCTGTCTGTTTCACACCCATGGGTACTGAGTGTCTAAAGATATAGCTATGAATTTACAGACATGGCAACTATTCATAATACAGCTCATGGGTACTCACCAGAGCCGTCTCAATGAGGTCGCCGTACTGTGTTTAAAAATTTATACTCGTACACATATGACTAAAAAATTACAGACATGATAAGTACTCATAAGACAGCTGTCTATTTCATAGCATTGGATACTCACAAGAATCATCTCAGTGAAACAGCTCCACTATTTACCAAAGATATATCCATATTAATGAAGAATCTACAGACATGGCAATTGCTTACGCATGGGTACTCACCAGAAACCGCCTCAACAAGGCCGCTCTACTATCAAAAGGTATATACATAAAACTAAAGAATTTATAGACATGATAAGTATCCAACGATATATCCGTATGACTGAAGTATATAAAGATACAATATCAACTCCCACTATTTCTGTCTGTATAGTAACCATGGGTACCCACTAGAACTGTCTCAGTGAGGCAACTCTACTGAGTATCCAGAGATATATCCATATGATTGAAGGATGTAAAGATACAGAATCAACAACTAAGACTGCCTGTACAATAGCTATGGGAAAGCATTAGAACTGTCTCAATGAGGCAGCTCTACTGAGTATCCAAAGATATACCCATATGATTGAAGAATATAAAGATACAATATCAACTCCCACTAAAACTGTCCGTTTAATAGCTCTGGGTACCCACTAGAACTGTCTCAATGAGGCGGCTCTACTGAGTATCCAAAGATATGCCCATAATATTGAAGGATAGACGGACTCGTGTAACTAATCATCATTACAGCTGTCTGAGAAAGATATAGGGAGAGATAAGATAGGTGTCACATTTCTGATCTTATCTGGAGAAATTTTCTAGAAAGAAGTCAATAAATCTGATGCATATAGGTTATTCATATGATGAATTGGGAGTTACAGTTAGAAATGTTACTGTACTGTTATGATAAAGTTTTGGCACTTTTTTCCCTCTGACCTGTTATATGAATATAAAGATAAAGTAGCTACTCTCACTAAGACTGCCTGTGTAATAGCTATGGATCCCCATTATAACTGTCTGTGGGGCAGCTCTACCGAGTATCCAAAGATATACCCATATGATTGAAGAATATAAAGATATAATATCAACTCCCACTAAGACTGTCTGTATGATAGCTATGGGTACTCACCAGAACTGCCTCAGTGAGACAGCTCTACTGTGTATCGAAAGATATACCCATATGACTATAGAATATAAAGATACTATTTCAATTCCCACTAAGACTGTCTGTATGATAGCTATGGGTACCCACTAGAACTGTCTAAATGAGACAGCTCTACTGAGTATCATTCCGTTAGATTGAAGAATATAAAGATACAATATCAACATCCACTATGACTGTCTGTATGATAGCTGTGGGTACCCACCAGAACTGCCTCAATGAGGCAGCTCCACTGAGTATCCAAAGATATACCCATATGATTGAAGAATATAAAGATGCATCAATTCCCACCAAGACTGTTTGTATGATAGCTATGGGTACCCACCAGAACTGCCTCAGTGAGGCAGCTCCACTGAGTATCTAAAGATATATCCATATGACGAAATAATATAGATACAATATCAACTCCCACTAAGACTGTCTGTATGATAGCTATGGGTACCCAACAGAACTGCCTCAGTGAGGAGCTCTACTGAGTTTCCGAAGATATATCTATATAATTGAAGAATATAAAGGCTCCCACTAAGACTTCTGTACAGTAGCCATGAGTACCCAGTAGAACTGTCTCAGTAAGGCAGCTCTCTTAAATATCTAAATATATTCCAATATGGTTGAAAGATTGAAAGATATAAAGATTAGTAGTTGCGGTCATGGTACCAAAGCCGTAATTCAATATCATAAATCCATAAACGAATGACGAATCAGAATGTTCAGACCAACAGACATGGACCCCAGAACAAAGGGTGTAATCAGGCGTCCGCGGATAGTAAGCATTACTTGGTAAGCAAGCTTCGCCCACCATGCCCATGGGCCTGAACGAAGGAAATATCGGTAGAAGCGTATGTCCGGGATTTGGGAAGTCTACTTATGGCGCGTCACTGGCAAAAACATCAGAAACAATTCTGGAAACTGCCACATTGTAGGGATTGACTAGATCATGATGTCTCCCATAGAACTTCTTAAGTGTTGCTACCAGTTTGGTTTTTTGATACCCCTGGCTCAACAACTTTTGAGTGAGCACTTTCCCACGCTCCATGAAGTCCTGATAATTTGAACAAGTTCTGGCATAACGGATTAACTGTGAAACGTAAAGACTGTCTGTATGATAGCTATGGGTACTCACCAGAACTGCCACATTGTAGGGATACAATATCTTAGTGAAGATACAATATCAACTCCCACAAAGACTTCAGTACAAGCTATGGGTACCCACCAGAACTGGCTCTGTGAGGCAGCTCTACTGACATCCAAAGATATATCATATAAAGATACAGTATCAGCTCCCACTATAGCTGTCCGTATAATATCTATGGGTACCCACCCGAACTCTTTCGAGGCAGTTCTTCTGAATATCCAAAATTATACCCATATGATTGAAGACTACAATTACCCATATGATTATACAGTATCAACTCCCACTAAGACTTCTTATATAGCTATGGGTACCCACCAGAACTGTCTCAGTGAGGCAGCTCTACTGAGTAGCCAAAGATATTCCGATATGATTGAATAATATATACAATATCAACTCCCACTTAGACTGACTATATATTTGCTATAGGTACCCACTAGAACTGTCTCAGTGAGGCAGCTCTCCTGAGTATCCAAAGATTTACACATGTGATTGAAGAATATAAAGATACAGATTCAACTTCCACTTAGACTTCTGTAAGATAGCTATGGGTACACACCAGAACTGTCTCGGTGAGGCAACCCTACTGTGTATCTAATGATATTCCCATATGTTGAAGAATTTTAAAGATACAGTATCAACTCCCACTAAGGCTTCTTTACAATAACCATGGGTACCCACTAGAACTGTCTCAGTGAGGCATCTCCACTGAGCAGCCAAAGATATACCCATATGATTGAAGAATATAAAGGTACAGTATCAACTCCCACTAAGACTGACTATATAATATCTATGGGTACCCACCAGAACTGTCTCGATGAGGCAGTTCAGAGTATCCGAAGATATGCCCATATGATTGAAGAATATAAAGACACAGTATCAACTTCCAACATAGCTGTCTGTATAATAACATTGGTACTCACCAGAACTGTCTTAGTGAAGCGGTTCTACTGAGTATCCAAAGATATACCCACATGATTGCAGAATATAAAGATACAGTTTCAAGTCTCACCAAGACTGTCTGTATAATAGCTATGGGTACCCACTAGAGCTGTCTCAGTGAGGCAGCTCTACTGAGTATCCAAAGATAGACCCATATGATTGAAGAACAAAAAGATACAGTATCAACCTACTATAGCTGTCTGTACAATAGCTATGGGTACCCTCTAGAACTGTCTTAGTGATGCTGCTCTTCTGATTATCCAAAGATATACCCATATTATTGAAGGATATACGGATATGGGTAACTAATCATTATTACACCTGTCTGAGAAAGATGTAGGGAGAGATAAGACAGGTGTCACATTTCTTATCTTACCTAATGAAGGGTCTAGAAAAAAGCAATAAATCCTATGAGTACAGGTTAGTTATATGATGAATTGGGATTTACAGTTAGAAATGTTACTGTACTGTTATGAATGTGTTTTAGCACTTTTTCCCCTCTGACCTGTCGTATGATGCCGCAAAATTTGACTATTATCTTCTTTAGAGTTAAACATGCGCTGTAGTCGGCTATTTTCTGAATAAGTTTAATATACTGCTATGCTCATTATCTTAATTGCGAGAATTATTGATTTTATGAATGTTTATACCCAGCTACTGGACAGTGATAAGCTACTGAGAAGACTGGCTGATTGATTCATTGCCCCCACCCAACTATCAGTCAGTCAGCCAAAAAGTCAGTCAATTCAGTCTGCAGTTCAGACAGTCACACATTCTGTTGAAAGATTATTTGACTTTGATGTGTCCTTTGTCAATTGTGTCTTCTACTTTGTCATACAAGTCAAATTTCTTTCAAGCCAAAACTGTTTCCTGCTTTTGTTTTCAAGAAGACTGATCCGTTGAAATACCAGGCCTGGTCAACTGCTTCATGTTCACTGATACGTTTAATTAAATCAACATTCATTTTTGTGACGTCATCAACCAGTCGGTTGCCTTGTACTTTAAATTCTTTATATTTCTTCATCATTTTTGTCTTCTCATTGTTATTTGTCAATTTCACCAGTACTGGCTTTGGCTGATCAGCTCTACCTGGAATTCGGTGAATTGTCACTATTTTTGATGGTGAGACTTGTATGTTCTTTGCAGCAAATAACCGAGAGACGGTAGCGGTAAGCTCTTGTTCTTTCTCAGCATCTTTCTCCTGTATGTCCATTATTTTGATGTTATTCTTACAGGAATATTGTTTGTTGTAATTTCCCTTCTGTAATGCGACCTTTGACCATATATCAGCATCAATCATATCTTTGCATTTGTTTCTGCTAATCGGTTTGATAGAAATGCATTCTCTCTCTCCAGATGCCTTACTGTGTCTTCAAGGTCTTTTGTTTTCTCTTCCACCTTTAATGCTATCGTCAAATCAATGTTTTCAGTGAGCTCATTGATGGTACTTTTCATTGTTTCCTTGATTAAATCAAGCATATCATCTTTCTTCATTATTCATTTCAAGTCTTCTCTGACTATCTTCATTTCTTCCACTATATCTTCAAGCTATTGGTGGATAATTCCCAGCGCGTCTGTGCTGTAGTTGGATACTTCCCCTAGTAAACCTTTTGTACCTGAAGGTGTACTCACTGATGCAATGGATTTTCCAGCAGTGTCCTGTGTTCTGGTGGGCTTCCCCAGTTCTTTTTTATTGAGACTCATTATTAAGTTAAATCCAGTATAGACTACATCACGAAAATTCGCCTATACAAGTATATAGAAAATTTCACCTCCAAAAATCTGAAATTTTTCAGATAAAAACTCTGATACTTTTTATATTTCTGCTCAAAAACATAGATTGTAGTACTCGTTAGAACCGCCTCGGCGAGGCGGTTCTAACGAGTACCCACAATCTATGTTTTTGAGCAGAAATACGAAAAATAATGTATACCCCTGTAAACCCCAGTTTTACTATATAAAAGTGGGGTTTAAGGGGGTCAAAATTATATAGGCGTGTTTTCATGATGAACAGCACAGTATAATAGTTACAAATGTACAGGTAAAAATTCACAATGAAGAGAGAATTCACCCTTGTAATCCTTGTAGGGGTTTTCTCAAATATTTTTTCAAGCTGTTCAATACAACAAAGGTTCTACACTCCACACAAAGGAAACAAAGGAGAAGATATAGAGATGAGAAATTACATCCAAACCTCAAACTTCTGTCTTCCAAATTTTCACAGAGTATTATGTAATACATCCCTCATTGTTTCAAATTCAAAATTCTATCTCTAATAAATATGATTAAACATCCCAAAATGTCAGAGAGCTAGATTAACTAACACATCACTTTTAAATGCCCCAAGACCAGTATCTCATAATAAATTAATAATTTTTAACAATTTTTTAATATTGTGATATATTGATTAAATATCATATTTATTGTCAGTATCTTAATCTGCTCACTTTTATTTTCAGCGAAACCTTAATCATAATGCATTTTGTTTTATAACCATGTGTCTTTTTTATTAACAGCACATTTACATGCCTTTGACTATTTACTCTTGTTCTGTCGGGAAATAGCTCTTGTCGCTAATGATATTTGTTATACATATATCCGACGTATAAGGTTTCTTGTATCAAGCATTCCCGAGACAGCGTGGCAAAAATTTGGTATTTTTAACTACTTATTTAAGTTTTGCTGAGGTAATAAGACACGTGTAATAAGCCTTAAACGCAAAGTGAAATTAGCTGTAATTATTTTTTTAATGTGAGGCCAGTGGGACGAAACCTCATTTAGACCTCTCAGATTCACCGTTTAATTTAGACGATTTAGCCAAGATTTGTATGTAAAGAGCCTAAGTATTCCGTATTAAATCAGTTTTAACATTTATTGTGCGCTGAGCGTAGACCAAGCTTTTTATGAAAGCTAATACTTTTGCATTATACTGTTCAATTCTATTTTCCTGTGTTCTGTTCCAGAAAAACAATCAAACACGCACAAAACCTCGTCTTATCACACGTGATTTTCTTTTAGGGCGAGAGAGCGCCATAGTGAGACGAAAGAAAGAAATTTTAACAAGGAATGGACCCACAAGCTGCATTTGCTGACGCCGTTGCAAGAGCCAGACAAGTATGAGTCAATTCAAGGAGTGTTTGTCTATAATACTGCCTAATTTAAATGCAGTAGTTTCATGTTTAACCCACTATATATGCATTCTTATTTTGAAAAATGTCGTTCGCGTGGCCTGAAGCACGCGGTCACGAAGGAAGCATTGTCCCAGAGCATTGTACGGTGGCAAAGATATTTAACTTTGGGATTTAATATTACATTATGAAAGTATCTTAAACTCGTTCATTTTCATCACAGATTAAAATATAGGGAACAGAATAGGAACCCAAATTTACTTATATGGACGATAGTGAATCGTGAGTGAGTACTAACGGGCAGCTCGCCATTAGCGGTTTATAACCAATAGCAAGATTTCAAGATTTATTACTCCTGGACCCATATGGGCATCAGAGTTGACTAGAACAGCAAACAGTTAAATCGAACATAAATACACATGCACAGCTAACAATCAAGAAAGTATACCTGAATTGTTTGAAAAATGTGTTGTTTTTAAGGAAAAGATGACATACTTCTACGTCTACTTTTACTTTAGTACTGCCCAGGGTACGGAGCATCATGGGCAAGTGATGTCAGCAAAATTTTCACTAACTTTTTTCATGCTTCAATACTATGAAAGTACCGGCACAGTGGCTCAGTGGTAGAGCGTCCGCTTTGTGACCGGGAGGTTGCGGGTTCGGTCCCCGGCCGAGTCATACCAAAGACTTTAAAAATGGTACTAGCTGCTCTTTCGCTTGGCGCTCAGCATTAAGAAAGTAGAGCTAGAACTGGTCAGCTCAGTGTCAATATAATGTGACTGGGTGGAATATCATGTTAAAGTGTCTGGGGCGTGATATTTCAGTGAGGCAGCACTCTAAAAGTGAGCATTGAGCTCCCTGCCACATCCAGACATCGTCGCGATATGACTGGAAAAGGTTGAAAGGGACGTTAAACCCAAATCAAACAAATACTATGAAAGTGTATATGTAGTAGGTACCTTGTGAGCGCAACTCCTCCTACAGTTTTGGACCGATCCTTTTGAAACTTTACAGATGTTTTAATCATGCTCTGAAGATATGCATGTGCTTTTTAGAGAATCTTTAATTTTTTTCACTTTTTTCACATTTTTAACTTACTTTTTTGCATCCAAGTTTGTAGTGGGGACCTTGTGAGCGCAACTCCTCCTACAGTTTTGGACTGATCCTTTTGAAACTTTACAGATATTTAATCATGCTCTGAAGATATGCATGTGCTTTTTACAGAATCTTTAATTTTTTTTCACTTTTTTCACATTTTTAACTTACTTTTTTGCATTCAAGTTTGTAGTGGGGACCTTGTGAGCGCAACTCCTCCTACAGTTTTATACGATCCTTCTGAAACTTCACAGGTATCTTAATCATGGTCTGAAGATATGCTTGTGATTTTTACGGAAACTTAGACTTTTTTTCATGCTTCAATACTATGAAAGTGTATATGTAGTAGGTAGGTTGTGAGTGCATCCTACAGTTTTATACCATTCCACTGAAACTATACAGATGTTTTAACCATAGTCTGAAGATATGCCTATGCTTTTTACAGAATCTTGAAGTTACTTCTGTTTTTTTTTTTACTTTTTTCACATTTTTAACTTTTAACATAAACTTTTTCATGCTTCAATACTATGAAAGTGCATATAGTAGTAGGTACCTTCTGAGCACAACTCCTCCCACAGCTTTAAGCAAATGCTTCTGAAACTTCACAGACATTTTGCTTGAGGTCTGAGGATGTACTTGTGCTCTTTGAATCTTGAAATTATGCTTATGATTTTTTTTTTTTTTTTTTTCCCCCACATTTTTTAGCTTCAAATTTTTTCCTGCTTCACTACTTAGGTAAGTGATACAGGACCAATGGTCCTCTGGTTAACTTACTCATTTTTAACAGCTCAAATAAAAATAAGGCGAGGGACATAAATTCCCTGTGGAATTTGCTTGTTCCTTCTGTTTCTTCACTTTCATTCTTGTTCCTTTTTCACAAAATGACCCACAAGGGTTGACGTGTTGTTAAACCCCAACACAATCCAAAAAAAAAAAATACATGCCTCTCTGTCACCACAAACGGCAAAATCTGACCTTCCAGGCAACGAAAGAAAAACTATTTTTGTTCCATATTTGCTCAGAGGACTACAAGTCCAGTCTGATTACATGGAAGACTAAATAAGAGTTTGAATTACATTACCCGATTTTGATATTGGTGATCAAGCCAAAATGTCAGCATGGCACCCACCTTCACTGCCACCTGAACTGACTCTCCACAACTACCTCCGGAAGATCTTACGATTTTCTTTTCACAACATGGTGTTGCACATGTGGAGATAAGCAGCTGTGCTTTATGCTCCTTTAATATAATTCCGGCGAATGTTCAGCATGCAGTGTTATATGGGAACCAGTTATTCACTCAACTGATATAAGCTTTACACAAAAGTCTTATGTAGTCTTTTTTTAAAGTGATGGTTATTCATGTTTTTCATGGGTAGTCTGGTGGTATTCCAGCTCTGATTATAGCTCTATCAACAATGTTTTTAAAGACAATTTGCAAATTATTTGCAGTTACAATGCACAATGCTTTCCCTTTACCTATGTTGACAATACAGGCTTTCAAGCGGGCCCTACTTTTCCTACTATTCCTGCTTTTCCCTACTTTATATTTGTGCTCCTACTTTTCCCTACTTTTTTCTGAAAATGCCCTACTATCCCTACTTTTTAGTCCAAAAATGTTTGAATTGGCCAAAAATTGTAAATTTTTCCACGCTGACTTTGCTCGCTCGCAGTTTCTAAAAATTAGATCAACTTAATCTGAGCAGCCACGATGCAGAAATAATTTTACTTCAGTTGTAACTTTTTTTGGAACATTTATTTTGATATTTCATTTCCCTGGTAATGCAGTGTTATTGTTCAGTGAAAACTTTACTTGCTTAGTTTATCTTTTTCTAAGTCTTAAAACACACAGAACATCCCTACTATCCCTACTTTTCATGATTAAAATTCCGTCTTTTTGCCCTACTTTTTCAAAATTTTGAGCCCTACTTTATCCCTACTTTTTTGATGGAGGGCACTTGAAAGCCTGATAATATTTCTTAATTAAAACCAGTATTGGTGCGTCTTTCACAGGTATTCCTGTATTTTTCACAGGTATTCCTGTAAATCCTGTGACCCCACTAGATGACTAAGCCTACCCAGGTAAAATGTGGGAAGGTGAAGTGACTGGCTCATCAGAACCGTAACTGTTGACTGGGCATTCAAACTCCAAATTAAAACCAAAAAAAGGGTGGCAAGACAAAAAGAAGTGATGGTCGAAATTTTTCATGCAGAGGCTAGGAGAGGCAAGGCTCTGAGAGGGCAAGATACTATCTATCATGTTAGGGAGAAATGCATGTTTTTGAAAGTGGTGAAATGTTGTGCCAGTTATGTATATCTCAATATTTTTCTGCAGTGTAAGGGGAAAAAATGGGAGCCATGTTACGATGTACCAGCCATATTCTGATTTTCGCTGTGAATTGATCAGTGAACTGCAATATATATTACCTAGTTCCTTAAGTAGTGCCAGCTTGGCTTGAAGACATTGCCACTCATGCCAGCATTTCATTTTGTTGCAGATAGCTGCTAAAATCAATCAGCCAGGACAAGGCGGTGGGGATGGTATGCCCCCTGGTAAGAGGCCATTAGACACAGATCCTAATAACTTTGGTGAGCACCATTTATTGAACCTGATGCATGAAAGACATAGCTCCAGATAAGCTGGAATACCCACCTTTATATTTCATATTTACAAAAATCTCAATGCTCCTTTAAGGGCCTTGGTCAGGTACTTCTAATGAGTATCTACATCATTTGTTTTTGAGAAATATGAGAAATATCAGTAATTTTTGGTTGAAGATGTACCTTATCTGGAGCTACCACAGTTTATTAAAATGTCACTGGTATTCTTATTAATAGATCTTTATCACAAAGATCTTAGGCTAAGGGAGAAAAGATACAAATTAGGACCCATAATCCTGATTTGTGCTGTTCAAATCTATCAACAATGTTATAAATATTTCATTCCAAGGGCAATAGTACAAAAAGTCATTCTGAGGAATATGATTATGGACAAGAGGCGAAGCCGAGGAAGATATTCATATTCCAAAGGGTGACATTTTTTATTGTTGCCCTCTCAGGAATGTAATCTTTATTATATAGAACTGTATGCGCACCCTCTGCTGCACAGGTGATATTTTACTATTGCCCTATAGGGAAATAGTAAAAAATATTACCTTCAGGCCTATGGGGATTTTGTATTGGAATTTCAAGCGAGGTATAATAATATAATATTACATGAGCCCCACTTAGCGAAAAATGTGCTTTTCAGACATACACTGAAAACAAAGGCCCTGATCAGACTGCGAATGTGCAGTCTGATCAGGGCCTCCACTGTCCGCTAACAGAATCGCTGGATATTACAGAATGAATCAATGAATAGCATAGGCCAGGATGAGACTGTGCATGTGCAGGATGATCTGAACCTGTGCATTTTCTGCGCATGCTCGAGGGCTCTTCTTTTCTCTTGGTGCTGCCGACATTTGAATTCCCCCCCACTCCCACCTTCACCACCACCCCTCATCAAAGGCTGAGCGTCGGCGTAAAACTTCTTGTCCGCTCTGTAACTTGAATACCCTTTAGAATATTTTGATGATACTTGGTAGAAATGTAGGTCAGGACGAGATGACGTGTCACATACAAGATTGACATAATCTCTGGCTTTCTTACGTTTGGAGTTATCACCCTTTGTTTTATTTGAAAAAGATTTTGTGTCCACTCTGTAACTCAAATACCCTTTGGAATATTTCAATGGTACTTGGTAGAAATGTAGAATAGGATGAGACGACGTGTCACGTACAAGAAAGACAACTCTGCCTTTCTTATTTTTGGCATTATCAGGCTTTCAAGCTGGCCCTACTTTTCCTACTATTCCTACTTTTCCCTACTTTTTTTGTGTTCCTACTTTTGCCTACTTTTTTCTGAAAATGCCCTATTATCCCTACTTTTTAGTCGAAAAATGTTTGAAGTGACCAAAAAATGTAATGTTTTTCCTCGCTTGCTTGAAGTTTGTAAAAATTAGATCAACTTAATCTGAGCAGTCACAATGCAAAAGTTTATGAAATATTTTTACTTCAGTTGTAACTCCTTTTTTGGAACATTTATTTTGGTATTTCTTTACCGTGGTGATATAGTTTTATTGTTCAGAGAAAACTGTTTTCTTATTTTATCTTTTTTGTAAGTCTGAAAACCCTCAGAACATCCCTACTATCCCTACTTTTCATGATTTAAATTCCTACTTTTGCCCTACTTTTTCAAAATTTTGAGCCCTACTTTATCCCTACTTTTTCTCGCATTATCTCCCTTTGTTATATTTGACAGTGATAATACATTGATTTTGTGTCCGCTTTGTAAGTTAAAGACCCTTTGGAATATTTTTATGATACTTGGTAGAAATGTAGAACAGGACCAGACGACGTGTCACATACAAGAGTGACAACTCTGCCTTTCTTACTTTTGACGTTATCTCCCTTTGTTATGTCTGACTGATTCTCCATTGATTTCATGTCCGCTCTATTAGTCAAAGACCCTTTGGAATATTTTTATGATACCTGATAGAAATGTAAAACAGGACCAGACGACATGTCACATACAAGAAAGACAACTCTGGCTTTCTTAATTTGAAGTTATCTCCCTTTGTTTTGTTTTAAATAGATTTCTTGTCTGGTCTGTTACTGGAATACCCTTCAGAATGTTTTGATGGTACCTGGTAGAAATGTAGAATAGGACAAGATGATGTGTTCCTTAAAAGAATGACAACTCTGTCTTTCTTTTGCTGTTATCTCACTTCGTTATATTTGACAGTGATTATGCATTGATTTTGTGTCCGCTATGTAAGTCAAACACCTTTTGGAATATCTTGATGATACTTGGTAGCAGGGCTTCCATTAATTTCCAGACTCAGGAAGTCCCGGACTTCCTACCCCTCAAATTTGGAAGTCCCACAGGAAAATCTAGGAAGTCCCACTTTTTTCTGTGCTGTGGCGGTCTGCCCTTTCTTTAGTAGAACATAGGTTCTTATTTCAATGTCATACATAATCATGATATACACTTCTCTCAGATGTGTTTTAAAAATGTCCTTATCGCTTATTAAAATTCAATCGCATCCTTTTGGAAAGCCTGCACTTGTATGTCGGACCTTAGAGAAAGCAACTTCGCATTCGTTTCAAAGCCCTGAGAAAGAAAAAAGAAAAGAAAATACATAAGAGAAAACACCCAAAACATGTTTTCTTAAAAATAAACTATGCTTCTTAAAAATAAACTATGCTGAAAGTATTTTGCAGAAATGCATTTAATGAAATACTTGTTCGGATTGAAGCTGCTCAACACAAGCGAACGAGTTGCTTACTTCACAAAATTGCGGGAAAACAGCGCCGACTCGTGCAACAACAAACAAATAAAAGGCAGCTCTCGATGAAATACCAACAGCAATATATCAGTTCGCGGAGAAAAGCAAGCAAAACCATCGCAAATTGCCTATATTTAGACTTACTTTTGATTCTTTTCCGTGCTGGTAAACAGCGCAAACCGGAACAAGGCTACGCATTTAGAAATGGGTTTTCCGAAAATTTTGACGAAAAATATGTTTTCTTTTCATTTGAAAAATGGCTTTTGTTGTCATGACAAACATAAGCTTCTAAATTCGAATAGATTTCAATTTGTGTTCTGTGCATATTGATCTTTATTTATTTATAGAATTTCACTCAGTAACTCCCGGAAGTGTTGAGGTGCTTTCAGACGACACACATACTTAGCAAAATAACAATTTAAGATTTTAAGGCGTGCATATTAAAAGATAATAATGACTTCATATAATTTCACCGAATATTTTCAGGTTTCGCAGGAGAAAGTTTAATTATACAAACATCAATTAATCAACTCAGCACGCTTGACAAATACACGCAGTGATCAGGCAGCCATCAAAAGGGTGCCACGACACTTGACACGGCTGTCAATAAAACTCCCGCAATCGGAAAGTGGGACGTCCTTAAAGCACAGTCAACAGAGGTAGCGAATTTCAGATAAGTAGGCGGGGCAAACATCATACAACTCATTAAAAGTGGGCGGGCTTTTTGACAATTTTTGGACGTCTCGGGTATCGATTTCGGACGGACAAAAGAAATTTCGGAAGTCTGTGGTACGTCTTTAAAGTTCAATTTGGACGTCTGGTGGCAATCTCAGGGCATAATATATGTCGTATGTCCGCTTAACGGAAGCCCTGCTTGGTAGTATAAGAACAATTTTATTATGCCCCAAACTTCGAAGAAGTTGGAGAAGCATATTGATTTTGGGTTGTTCCTTTTTCTTTTGTTACGCTTAGCATACGGTCAAGAATGGTTAGAGATCTTGAAATTTTAAACATAGAATGAGGATGGAAAATAAGCAGAGCCATATTTTTTTTTATTTTTTTTTTCTGTTGGACGTAGTTCTGGAGTTGTACCCACCTTTTGACTCATGCATTGTAAGCCTGTGCAATGAAATCTTTTGAGCAAGAAAGTATTTGAGCTAGGGCCTGAAAACTTAGTGAGCTTATTAGGGATGATGAGTAGATCGCCTGGTTAACTTTTGAGAAAAATCAGGTTAATATTATCAGTTGTGCCCCTTTCCAATTTTGGCATTTTGTATGGACAAGCCTGTAGTTGGGGGCAGTGTTTTACTAATACATTTCTAGTTATTCCTCATAAAATTCATTCAGGTAGTCTGCTCTTTTCTGTTTTTAATTTGTTCAGTATTATCAGGTAAGACCATTCTGATGGGATGATGTATGTTTGGTAAAAAATGTTAAAAAGTTTTCAGTAATTGTACATCTCCAAAATTACAATTTAATACCTAAAGCCTTGTAAGTATTATTGTATTCTGGCACATTTGCTCTGTGATGATTTTTTTTTCCAGCTCACTCTAGAATTTTTAGTTTAATACCCTTGAAGACAGTGAACTAGCAGTCAGAAGCAGTTCTAGAAGATTGTATACAAATGCCTTTTTTTTTTTGTTTTGTTTATTGTCTACTTCAGATGAACCAGACTTTAAAAAGAATCCAGCTATGATGATGCACGATCGTATGTCTTTTTATGCTAACCCTCACATCGCAGAGGCCTTGCTATATATATTAACCATGTTATTTTCACCCATTAGGGCAAGGGCAACAGTGTCAAACATAGATTCAACTCTTCATTTTATTTGTTGATGTTTACCTAGGGCTTCAGATAAAGTCTTGTCTCATGTAAACATGATGCATAGTGTGATCAGTACTTTCTCTGGTTATCAATATATTTCATGGTGTTCTTGTTGTTTTATTCTGAAGTGTCCATTTATTCGATATACAGTGAAGATTGGGCCACTTGAATGTACATGCAGGTCTGAGTCTTAGTTGTCTGCAATATGACATAAGTGCTCTCCCCTTGCATTGTGTATCATACAGTCTGGCATCTCAAAGGAAAAAGCTCGCTTTCTGTGGGATCTACCTCTTTCCTTTAAAAGAAGCCCCCACCTTTTAACGGTTGCAAGCCGTCCTTGCTGGCTAAATCGGATACCCATCTGACTGGTGATCGGGAGGTTGGAGATTTGATCCCTGCTGGGTCCAACAACATTCTTTGGTATTGATAAGGAAATATTTTCTATGGTCATTCTCTCCCTTCTGCTGATTCAAGAAGGGCAGTTGTCAGTTTCTGGTGAAAGAATGTGCACAAATCATGATTAAAGAATGTGCACGAATCATGGTTAACCGCTTAGAGAACTAAGCCTGTCGAGGAAAAGTTGTGTTAGGTCAACTGACTGGCTGGACATGACCCTAATGGGCTGACAGGGCCGTATAACAACATTCGGTCATTTTAACTGTTGCCGTCCTCGGTGGCTCAGTTGGATACGCCGTCCGACTGGAGACCAGGAGGTCGCGGGTTCCACCCCCGCCGAGGTCGGTAACATTCTTTCGTGGAGATTGACCATGAAATATTTTCTACGGTCATTCTCTCCCTTCTGCTGATTCAAGAAGGGCAGTTGTCAGTTTCTGGCGAAAGAATGTGCACAATACTGGTTAACCGCTTAGAGGACTAAGCCTGCCCAGTAACGTGTGGTTAGGAAAACTGACCGCGCTCGACATGGCCCCATTGGGTTGACTGGGCCGTAAAACCTCAACACATACAAACATTTTAACTGTTTGAAATGTTTCAGAGTCAAATACCTGTCTACATGACATCAGCTTCTTTGCCAGAATAGCACCTTTGTTTTTTCATTGTATCCGTTTCCCCCTTAAATGTAAATTAAAGCTCCGTGCCTTTTTTCAGTCCAATGCTCATCATTTTTCTGATTTCTCCTTGAAAATGTGCCCACAACTTATGCATTCATGGAGAAATAAGAAAAATATTTATCTGTATATTTCTTATCTGCAGCTGTGATAATGTTTGAAAAGAACTTTATCTGAAGTCCTGTTTACCTCTGTACAACTTTGCATACTCACAATTATTCCATTGCAAGAGCCAGAAGGCTTCTTTCTAACCTTAGTGTACTTGAAATGTTAGCGGACAACAGTCAACAGTGAGTCTTTTTTCCAAGAGAAGGGCATGACATTTCGTTTGGGTTCAAAAAATGATAGGTATGGGACATAACCTGTCAGTGCAAGAAACAAGATAGCTCACTGTGCCTTCAGGTTTGACAAGGATGCTTTTCTGAATATGATTATTGTCAACAACTACCTGTATTGATTATACCCCCGGCATACGAAATATGTCGAGAGTATATAGTTTTCATCTTTCTGTTCATCTGTATGAATGTACGTTCGTCCGCCTGTTATTTAACATCTATGTCAAGGTTTTGCGTTAAAGTTTTCAAGAACTTGTATTTTCGAAGCCATAGATGGATCTGGTTTATATTTGGTATGATGATAGATTTTGGTCTAAAGTTTTATTCACCACTGTCCTCAATCCTGCCCACGACCTTAAGGTCAAGGTCACAGACAGAACTTAAGGCAATTTTAGCAAGCTTAAGAGTTTTGTTTGACAATCTATTTTAACTAATTGCTAGAAAGTTGATATATCAAATGTGATTATGTATGTGCATGAGTCTAGCAGTAATATTTCAGATCCTGCTGGAAGGGAAAAGGAACTGGGTTTGGTCTGACAGTCATGGTCTAGTGATTTTACTTCATATCATAGTACTATTTGATGGATTGCCATCATAATTAGAATATTTGATTGTCAAATTAGGTCAAGGTCATAGTGACCTATATTTTATGCTTTATTGATTTTGCTTAATATCAGAAACACTATATGAAACACTATATGTCCCATTATCATTCAAATGAAATTGGCATAAATCATGAAGTGCATTTGGTATTTTTCTGATAAGGCAGTGCAGCCAGCCAGGGTGTATGTGAGTTCACTTGCTTGAGTTGAAATAGCAGACATGTCGAGCTCTGGAGGTGTGAAAGTCCATTTTAGGCATGAGGTTGGGATGAAATGGTTAAGGTAACAGGATACACTTTCAGGGAAGCAGCTCCATCAAAATTGTTGTACCTCCATTCTTAAAAAGGGGTTGAAAAGGAAAGAATTTACACCCATTACTTTCCTTTTAGAACAGACCACTGTTTAGAAGGGACATGTTGTGCAGGTCACAAAAGCTATCTTGAAAAAATGACAGAAAATCTAGAAAGTGTATCCAGTTTTAACCCTTGTCCTGCTGAGCCCGGATATATCCTGCCTTAGCAAACAGTGTAGATCCAGATCAGTTGTCAACTGATCTGGATCTGCACTGTTTGCCATTAAGTATGTGAATTTATAGCCTTAATCAGGATCAAGCATTCTGATTGGCTGAAAATTAGAAATGGGTGTGGCATCTTAATTTATTCAGCTTGACAAGGGTTAAACTAAGAAAGAAATAGTTACAAATACATGCAGTATATATGGACTGTTACAAATGAAAATATTAAAATCCTTGTGCGAATAGTGTTTGCAGCCTCTTGATGCAATCTGATCTCTGAAGAATACATCAAGCATAGCAAACCTTGAGCATCATGATGTCTGCCTTTTAGTGTGCCTGTGGCAGATGTTATATACAGTAATTTGGCCAGTACCAGATCAGATTTTACTGCACAATTATTTCCGTGTCTTAGAGAAAAAAAAGAAAAAAAAGAAAAGAAAGAAAATCAGCAGTTTTATTGACTTATTGAACTACCATTCCTTTAAACTGTTTGATTAGTTTTTGTTTTTTTCAAGTATGTCATACGTCAGCTATATGATGAATGTGAATACATCTTCATTTTCCCTCAGTTCCCTGTCATTTTGTCAGTTCTGGATCATGGGAGCTAATTCCAAAAATGATGCTTTTGGGTTTGTAAATAGGTAAAATATTCCGTAAGATGCATGATTGCTTTGTATAGTCCATATACACATTTTTAAAAAAAAAAATATATGGCTTATCCAATAAAGCATATGTCAGTTTCGAAAGTGAAATGTAAGCTCATTGTTAGCACAGCTCCAGATAAGAGGGGATATCCACATAAATATTTTTATTTCTCCACAAAGCCTATGTTGTTGGTACTGAGTAGAAGCGCTTCAGCGAATGAGTACCCTCAACATAGGTGTCGTAGAGAAATAAGAAAAAATACCAGTACTTTTTGGTTGGAAAAAACACTTTATCTGGAGCTATGCTGAATAAGGCAATTGCCAGTTTTCAAAGTGGAATCAAGCTCATTGTGAGTATGTATTGTTCTGAAAACTGGGCCAGAAAATTTCTTGTCCTGTAGTTCTAGCTGTTGCTTCAAAACATGAAAAATTTGATTGAAGTCTTTAACACCCATAAAGCTGCTCAACCCTAATACACATCTAGATCATAGTGCTTTATTGTAAGATCATCATTGTTTCATTGTTGAATCTTTCCATTGTTTGGTGTGAAAATGGCTTAGTGTGATCTTAAATATATTTTCATCAGAAATGTTGACATAGGTAAAGGCATATGCAGACATACATTGTATTGGCTTGTATTCAAGTTCAGCATTCTTTTTAAGCGGTGTACATTGGTTAGCATAGGAGGTTATGGGGCATGTTGCATCATATGGCTCACTTTTTTTTGAACAAAATTATCACAGCTGCCATTTGTCCTTTGCAATACTTCATTGTGCACTCATTCACGGGTAAGCCTCAAGGGACCAAATGCTTTGTCTTTAAGTAGATGTAGGCTCAGTAACATAGCTCTAGATACATGTTGTTTTTATGCCGGCTTCAGTGGCTCAGTTGGATGCGCTCTGACTGGAGACCAGGAGGTCGCAGGTTCAACCCCTGCCGAGGTAGGCAACATTCTTTCATGGAGATTGATCATGAAATAATTTCTACGGTCATTCTCTCCCTTCCGCTGATTCAAGAAGGGTAGTTGTCAGTTTCTGGCGAAAGAATGTGCACATTACTTAGAGGATTAAGCCTGCCCAGTATACGTGTGGTTAGGTAAACTGACCACGCTCAACATGACCCCATTGGGTTGACTGGGCCGTAAAACCTCAAATCAAACAAACATTGTTGTTATTATCCAAGAAAATATCTTTTTGTGTACTCATTGCACACTTTAGATAAGAGGGGTGTCAGGTAAATTTTTTTTTTTTATATATATATCTCCATGAAAACATTGTGGGTATTCATTAGAAGTGCCTTGGTGAGTGCTTCTAATTAGTACCCACAACATGTTTTGTTGATTTATAAAAAAAATATCAATACTTTTTGGTGGAAAAACCTTAACTGGAGCTGTCTTGCAAAAGGCTTTTTCATGGCCATTAGTGAGTACTCATACTGGGCCCAGTTGTTCAAAGCTAACGATGTCGTTAGTTAACGATTCGTTAAAATTTACATCGAGTGATACGCAAATATGTTGAAATTTTTTGCTGAAAAAATGTGAGTAGCTTTTGCAGTGCAAAAGCTACTCACATTTTTACAGCAAAAAATATCAGAATATTGTGTATTGAATCCGCTAAAACAGTTAACGAAATGACCCTTAACGAGCTCGTTAAGCTAACGACGCTTTGAACAACCGGGCCCTGGTTTTTTTTTTTGGAGAAAAAAAAGTGCCATATCTAAAGCTGAGCTGAAACATCTTTTAAACAGCATTTATTAGTGTTCCTGTGCATTGAACTGTTGGGAGTTGTGAATAAAATGTTGGTTCTTGCCCCCACTTTCTCTATCTATTCCTTAATTATTTCTGACTTTGGAGTGAAAGGTGTCCAGTTACATGCTAAGTTACTATCTCCATTTGGGTACTGTGTTGTTTTTCAAGCCAAGTTGCTCATGACTTATTGTGTGTTCTTTGGAGGCTTTACTTGTCTGTGGTTTTCAAATTTACCATATTGAAACTTGGTTTGCTTCTCAAACATATATAATCTGAAGCTATGCATGTGATATTGTCAGTATTAACACTTAGCACTCTATGGGCAACTTCAGCAGATGACAGATAGGTGATATTGTTCTTATTTTTCCCAGAAAATAGGATTTGACATTTCATGCAAATTTTCTCCAGGAGATAATTTGCATGAAATGTCAAATCCTGTTTTCTTGGAACAAGTAAGAAAAATATTTCAAAATGTCTCCTGTTCAAACCTTTACCCATCATGCTTAGTGTTAAAGACTGAACTTATAATCGGGAGGTGTATATGTGAGCTTTTGATCATTGATTGCTCTGGTTAGTCAGCTGATGCGGGGTGAATTGGAAAAATAAATTAAAAATGTGGTGTGCAATGTCTGCAGATTTTGACCTCTCAAGAAAACTTGGCACAAAATCTTTTGTTTTTTGCCGTAATGACCCTAAGTATTGGGACAGAAATCAGAAATGCTGGAGCAAACAAATGTAGAACAAATCAGATGATGCAGTACACTGCATCTGATCAAGGTCTACACAGTTTATCGCTTATCCAGCAGTTTTTATATGGACACATTCAATGACTGGACAAATATGTTAAGGAATTAAGGTGTCTCAATATTTCGGGTAAATACGGTGTCTTGTGTTCACTAGTTTGAGCAGTTCATTTAGTACTAACATCTATTATACGCACAGTTTAGCTAGCCTTTCTTTAGAGCTTCAAATGTCCTTCCTTTTCAGAGGAGAAAATTATGCCCATTTGGATATTAAATATTCTGGCCCAGTACTTTACGATTTCTAGTACATGTATTTCGTATTGACCTTGTATTAAATATGATCATGTGATTGTTTGCATACATGTATGTTTGAAATTGTGTATCACATATCGGTGCAAGTTTATTGTTTTGTATCTTCATTTGGCATATGTTTTCTCCTCTGTTTTGTTTTTATTTAACACTTCTTCATTTCTTTGTTCATTTGTTTTGATTATCTTTCTCTGTATTGAAGAAAAAAAAAATCCAGCCTTATTTTTTAACAGATCTGTAAAGTTTAAAAATGAAATAAGTTCTTGCATTTAAAGCAATTTTGGCACAATGATAGACCTGATTAACATTAATTTAGAAATAATAAGCTTTGCACTGATAATGAATAAATATGTAAATACAATGTATGTAATTTGTAAATTAAAAAAAAAAGAAAATTTTCTTACAGTGTTAGAGATGGAGCCTCCAAACTCTGATGATATAAAATGTGCCACTAATTATAAACTCATAATTGTGTTTATATTTAACTTGTTCATTGACATCGGTATTGATAATTGACAAAGCATGTAATTGTATAAAAGTAGTACACAGTATAACCATGTTTAAGTTAAATTTTTTATCTGTGATGCCTTGTTTCAAATCATCTGTAAATCATACTTTGTTGCAGAGGATTACATTTTCATTCTGTGGAAAACACACATATCCTGCAAGTAGACAGCAAAGACGCAGGCCAAACTGTAAGGTCTTTGATATTCACATCTTAGCTCTAGTTAAGAGGGAGTATCAGGCAAATATTTTTCTTATTTCTTCAAGAAAACTTGTGGGTACTCATTTTTAGTGATGAGTACCACAACATACATTTTTGGGGAGAATTAAGAAAAATATCAGTACCTAACCCATTGTAGTCCGAAGACCCATAAAAGGGTAATTGGCAAACAGTGCAGACCCAGATCAGATGCCACAGAACACGGCGTCTGATCAGGGTCTCCACTGTTTGCAAATAGTTTAGCCATTTTTCTCTAGGAATATTTAATTCTCATAACAGGATGTACCTAAAATTGAAATTGGACTGTTCCAATATATGATGTGGGAGGGTCTATTCAGTCTACAATGGGTTAATGTTTGAAAAGGTGCCTTATGTAGAGCTATGCTCATACAGTGTAGATCAGGGACTTAGTGCTCCAGATGAGAATTCGATACAGTGTGAGTGAGTAATAATACGCCTGCGAACAAGGTGAAGTATATAGGAGTCACCATGTTGGTCTGTTGGTCAGTCGTCCATCCAAGTTTGTGACATAAACTACTGCAGTTTTTCTGAGATTTTCATAAACTTTACAGAATTGGTCAGTGATAAGCTGTGTGTGACAAAACTGTTTTCATTGTAGGGTTATCTACCCTTAACACTTAAGCCCGTCTCTCCGAAGTTTTGATGGAAGCTTCTACAGTTTGTTTCATTTTCCAAAAAAATAATGACAGAACTGATTAACAGGACGAGTAGTATTTCATGATTTATTTTCAGAGCAGGGTTGTTTGGCCTGGTATTCAGGAGCTGTAAAAATGTGTGTTCCTTATTTATTGTTTTATTTGGGAACTGATTCAATAGCGCTAGTATGAAACAAATGTTTGGGACATGGCATCATTACCACTAGTCTACTTTGTCAACAGATCTAACTGGTTACATGTTTTTCAGCTCAACTACAAGCACAAGACCAACAGAGGTGAGTACTTTGTGTACAGTGGCTCTTCATACTGCCTGTATACAGGCTATCTACCTGCACAGGTAGCAAGTGATTGTGTTGTCCTGATCAAGTATAGTTGATCATCAGTCACTTTTGCAATGTGTGACAAATGATCAGAAAAAAATTTTCAGAGTCCACTGATCAGAAAATTCTATTTTTAGTAATTCTTTTTTCTCATTTTTATTCTTCGACTGAATAGGTTCGGGGGATATTGCGATCAGCTGGGCGTCTGTCAGTAGATGCATCCTCGTGTGCTCCCTAATTTTGATACCCTTTTGAGGTATTTTGTTCATATTTGGTAGGGATAAAAAGGAGGACAAGTAGGTGCCGCATGCAAGAGAGACAACTCTCACTTTATTTTGTACTTAAAATCTTGTGCAGGCCATAATTCCCATACTGTTCAAGATAACAACATTTTTTGGTAGGGACATTTATCAGGTCAAGTAGGAGTGTCTTAGAAGGACAACTTTTGCTTTGTTGCTAGCTATCTCCCCTGACCATTTTCATAGACAAAATATCATTAGAAACTAGAAAAACTACATCACTTGGCAAATATTGCAACATAATATGGCTTCAAAGTTTTGCAGATCACCTCTTCTGCAGTACCAAAATTGAACATACTCTGAAAAATTATATATACTACTTCATCATATGCACCCTAGAAAGTATTTCTGAAACCAAATAAACTCTTCTGCTATGCTAGGCATAGTTATTTTCAATCCTTGTTTGTTCTAAAATTCTTGATAGAGATTAGTCTAGACTAGAAGCTGTATCTCCCTAAATACCCATTTGAACAGTAGTAAAGGAAGTAAACCAAAGCAAAATTTTTTACCCCAATAAACATACAGTAAATACCTTTACTTTAAAAAGACATCTATTTTCACTACTATTAGCTCACATGGAGCTTTGCTCCAGGGCATGCCATGGCCTGTTGTCCATGTTCAATCTGTCTGTCATGATCTTTTCAAATTTTTGACATCTCCAGAATCGTAAATCTGGAGCTGAAACTTGGTGGGAAGCATTGGGGCTACATGGAGATTCAGAATTGCTAAAATAGTTGTGTTCTGATATCCAAGATGGCCGCATCTTGAAATTGTTCAAACGACATTCTGAACATTATGTCGGATTGAACTAAAACTTGATGGTTGGCATCGTGGGACATTGGAGGTTCAGAATTACTAAAATCGCTCTGTTCCGATATCCAGGATGGACACCTTGGCAGCCATCTATAAAATTTTCAAACCACATCAAACCACGAGCTGGAACACTGTCAGATTGAGCCCAAACGTGATGGGAGGCATTGGGGCGGTATGGAGATTCAGAATTGCTAAAATGCTTTCAATCCGATATCCAATATGGCAATGCGGCCATCTTGAAATTATTAAAACCACTTTTCCTCCCAAACTATACAATAAAGTTTTGGCTCAATCCAACTTACAGTTTGGGAGGAGACATTGTTTGAAGACTTTCAAGCTGGCCACCGTGGCAGCCATTTTGGTTATCGGAACTTAACGATTTAAGCAATTCTGAATCTCCATGTCTCCACAATGCCTCCCACCAAGTTCCGGCTTAATCAGATTTACCATTCACATCTGGTAATCTCGTAAGGGGTAGGCAGTAGTTATGCACTCAAAATCTTTATGCGAACTTCCGGCCATGACTTAGATTTCCAAATGTCAACAAATGGATGTTCTCCCGATTTATTGATTTTTAGTCAATTTCATAAGACATGTTTTGAAAAATCGGACAATGCTGTTCCCAACAACTTTCATTATTGCGTCGGAAATGATAGGTGTGGGCTTGAAAAAAACAAGCTGCCAATTTTTTATTTAATTTCACCTGGAGAAGGGTAGTCCAATATTCCTGTTTTGACTTTTTTTTCCAGTGCAAAATGGAAGGTATTTTCAGCCATCTGGGCAATGAAATTCTTATTTAACATATCTGCATCTGTGTTTGGAAATTGCAATACAGAAATTCTTTGACAAGTTAGAAAATACAGAAATCCGTAAATGCGGCCGAAAATGACGCGGCAATCTCTGTAAATGGGGCCGAAAATGACTGGACTGATTGACAATTTTCTGTTTCTCGAGCCCTGCTGTACAAATAATATAAAGTTATCACATCAAAATTTGTCCCTTGTGTCTTTTTCTGGTATTACGAGGCTTGCAGAGTGATGCCAGACTGTGATCCCAACAGAGGGATATATCTATCTGCCCCTCACTCATGATATTCTTTTTCTTGCATACCTTTCATTTCTGAATGTTAATTTTTATACGCCCGTTTGAAAAACGGGATGCATTATGTTACGGGGTATGGCGTCTGTCCGTCCATCCGTAAACTTTTTCGTTTCTGGCTAACTCCTCCTACAGTTTAGATCCGATCAAGCTGAAACTTGGTATATAGTTAGACCATGATGTGGCGCAGCGCATATTGTTTCGGGGTTACAGTCCACCAAATGTTTGCAGAGTTATGCCCCTTAGAAAATTTCTGTAAACTTTCATTTCCGGTTAACTCCTCCTACATTTTACATCCAATCAAGCTGAAACTTCATATATAGTTATACCCCCGACATACGAAGTATGTGGGGGTATATAGTTTTCGCTTTTCCGTTCGTCCGTTCGTTCGTACGTACGTTCGTTCGTTCGTTCGTTCGTACGTTCGTTCGTTCGTTTGTTCGTTCGTTCGTCTTTCCGTCACAGGGTCAAAGTTTTTGCGTTAAAGTTTATAAGACTTCATATTTTGAAGACCCTTTGATGGATTTTGTTCATATATGGCATGATGGTAGATATAGGTCTAAAGTTTTTATCAGCACCATCCCCACCCCGGGGTGACCTTGGGAACAAGGTCACGGACTTTGAATTTTTGTAAAAAAGTCACAGGGTCAAAGTTTTTGTGTTAAAGTTTATAAGACCTCATATTTTGAAGACCCTTTGATGGATTTCATTCATATATGGCATGTTGGTAGATATAGGTCTAAAGTTTTTATCAGCACCATTCCCACCCCGGGGGTGACCTTGGGAACAAGGTCACGGACTTAGAATTTTAGTAAAAAAAGTCGAAGTTTTTTGTGTTTAAGTTTATATAGCAATATCATCAAGACCCTTCAGGAATTTCATTTATATTTGACATGTTGGTAGATGTCGGCCTAGCATCTTACTCCGCATGATCCCCACCCTGGATGTGACCGAGGTCAAGGTCACGAACTTAGAATTTTCATATAAAAGTAAAAATATTTGCATTTAAGTTTATATTGCCATATCATCAAGACCTTTTATTAAATTTCATTATCCCCTAACTGAAAGGTTGAGCTGATATAGCTATCAGCAAGGAATCTGTTCGTCTGTCCGTCAGTCCGTTGAAGTATTATTCGTTCATACTTTTTTTTTTGTCTTAGGGTCAAAGTTTTTGCGTTAAATGTTATAAGAACTCATATTTTGAAGACCCTTTGATGGTTTTCATTCATATTTGGCATGATGGTATATATAGGTCTTAGGTTTTTATCAGCACCATCCCCTCCCTGGGGGTGACCTTAGGGTCAAGGTCACAGACTTAGAATTTTCATAAAAAAGTCAAAGTTTTTTGTGTTTAAGTTTATATAGCTGTATCATCAAGACCTTGAGGAATTTCATTTATATTTTACATGTTGGTAGATATCGGCCTAGCGTCTTACTCCGCATGATCCCCACCCCGGGTGTGACCGAGTTCAAGGTCACGACCTTAGAATTTTCATATAAAAGTAAAAATTTTTGCATTTAAGTTTATATAGCCATATCATCAAGATCTTTTATTAAATTTCATTATCCCTTAACTGAAAGGTTGAGCGGATATAGCTATCAGAAAGAAATCTTTTTGTCTGTCCGTCAGTCCTTTGAAACATTTTGTTCATACTTTGTTCATATTTTGAAGACCTTTTGATGGAATTCATTCATATTTGGCATGATGGTAGATATAGGTCTAAAGTTTTTATTAGCACCATCCCCACCCCAGGGGTGACCTTGGGGTCAAGGTCATAGACTTAGAATTTTCATAAAAAAGTCAAAGTTTTTTGTGTTTAAGTTTATATAGCTATACCATCAAGAACCTTTGAGGAATTTCATTTATATTTGACATGTTGGTAGATATAGGGTATGACCTTCAGGTCAAGGTCACAGACTTAGAAATTTCATATAAAAGTAAAAAAAAAATGCATATAAGTTTATATAGCTATACCATCAAGACCTTTTGTTGAATTTTATTTTCCTCCTACAGAGAGGTTTAGGGGATATAGCTATCAGCATGGAATTCATCCATCCTACCATCTCCAGAGTCAAAGCTACATATTTTGTGCTAGTTAAAAACTGGCGATAGCGCTCTTCGGGGATATACGTGCCCCACTGGGCACTTTGTCTAGTTAGACCATGATGTGGAGCAGCACATATTATTCGAGGTTACAGTCCACCAAATATTAGCAGAGTTATGCGCCTTTGAAAATTTCAGTAGACTTTTCGTTTCCGGCTAACTCCTCCTACAGTTTACATCCTATCAAGCTGAAATTTTATTTGTAGTTAGACCATGATGTAGAGTAGCACATATTGTTTCAAGGTTACAGTCCACCAAATATTAGCAGAGTTAAACCCCGTTGAAAATTTCTATTAATTTCTATTAATTTTTTGTTTCCGGCTAAATCCTATAGTTTACATCCGATCAAGCTGAAATTTGATCTGCAGTTAGACCATGTGGGGCAGCGCATATTATTTCAAGGTTACAGTGCACCAAATATTAGAAGAGTTATACCCCTTCGAAGGTTTCTGTTAATTTTTCGTTTCTGGCTAAATCCTCCTACAGTTTACGTCCAATCAAGCTGAAACTTCATGTACAGTTAGACCATGATGTGGTGCAGCGCGTATTGTTTCGTGGTTACAGTCCACCAAATATTAGCAGAGTTATGCCTCTTTGAAAATTTCAGTGAACTTTTCTCTGGCTAAATCCTCCTACAGTTTACATCCTATCAAGCTGAAATTTTATTTGTAGTTAGACCATGATGTAGAGTAGCACATATTGTTTCAAGGTTACAGTCCACCAAATATTAGCAGAGTTAAACCCCGTTGAAAATTTCTATTAATTTCTATTAATGTTTTGTTTCCGGCTAAATCCTATAGTTTACATCCGATCAAGCTGAAACTTCATAAATAGTTACACGATGATGTGGAGCAGCACATATTATTACGAGGTTCCAGTGCACCAAATATTTGCAGATTTATGCCCCTTTGAAAGTTTTTGTAAACTTTTCGCAGCATATTGTTTAGAGGTAATAAATAGTGTGCAAATTTTATTTTATAATAGGTATATTTTTTGCAAATAATTAAAGTTTTGGTCATATGGGCAATATATTGATTTTTTTTTTTTTTTTTCTTCTTTTATTAGATTTGCAAGGAAAGGTTGCCATTAATAAATCTTTATGAATACATAATTCTTGTTGGATTTTTTTTTTTTTTTAATACTCTTCTGATTTGGCTCCCTTGAAGAACAAAAATAAAATCAGTATTAAACAAGTTAAAGGTTTACAAAAAAATTTCTTGCAGCATTTTTTTTTTTTTTTTTTGGTTGTTTATTTTTGTTATTGTTTGGTCCAATATTGAAGTATAGGAAAAACAAATCAGCCAAAGGCTTATATGAGCTTATAATATAGTCATGCTCCTGTGGTATGTCCTCTGTCAGAAAGCACTTCTCCCTAGAAGCAGCAAACTTCTCCCTTTTTTCCCAGGAGGGAGGGAGAAGTCACTTCTTCCTTAATATGATATGCCCCAATGAAATTTAAAATTTTTTTTTTTTTTTTTTTTTTTTTTTGTAATTCCACTTACAGTTTATATCCGGAGCACTGAATTATACAGGAGCCAGTTTTTGTGCTACATCATTTTACTTGCCACGGGCGTATAATGCCCCGCTTGGCGGAGCTCTTGTTAACCCATTGTAGACTGAATGAACTCCCATACACTATATATTGGAAGAGACTAATTTTGGTATGTCAGGCTATTTGATTTAGATATTCCTAGAGAAAAATGGTTGAACTATTTGCAAACAGTGGAGACCCTGATCAGACCCCGCATTCTGATCTGGGTCTACACTGTTTACCAATTACCCTTTTAGGGTCTCCAGACTACAATGGGTTAATAATGTAATCACTTCGATCATGACGTCTGCCATATTGTGATGAAATGACGGTGACGTTTAGTGACACCAAATACATTCCGTGACATTAACTTTAAAAATGGCGCATGTGACTTCCTATACAACCAGCGCACATCAAACGTTAGAATTCTCGATTTTTATCTTACTTGGGTAGGACAAGAATTTCTATCCTTGAGTAAAATCTCGGATTACCTTATCTGGTGTGCAAGAAATTCTTAGCCTACCCAGGTTGTCCTATCAGTGGGTAAGATAAGGATCGATAATTCTAACATGTTTGATATACACTGGTTGTATAGGACGTCACATACTCCATCGTTAAGGTTGACATCACTGAAGGTAATGATGTAACTTAATGTCGTGGTAATGTCATCACAGTATGGTGGGCATCTGCAATCGAAGCGACTGCATCATTAAAAATCCATGTTCAGAAATGAAAGGTATGCAAGAAAAAGAATTTATCATTGGTTTTAGGGGTAGATAGAAAAATTCGTCCCTTGGGATCACACAGTCTGGCATCATAAGATAATCTTGTGATGGCAGACACTGACCCTCGGGACTGATTTTTCTATCTACCCCTCACACCCATGATAGATTCTTATATTCTTTTGCAAGAAAAGCTGAAGCTTGATTCTTATATTCTTTCCAAGAAACCCTGAAGCTACTGCTATTCTTCCTGGATATTTTGTGAACATTTAATAACAACAAAACCAAGCGGAACTCTGGTTTATCTTATTTCTCCATGAATACATATGTTGTGGGTACTCATTAGAAGCACTTCATAGAAGCACTTCTTATGAGTACCACAACATCCTTTTTTGTGGAGAAATAAGAAAAATACCAATAATTTTTGAATGAAAAAAGAAGCTTATCTGGAGCGATTGTATGTTTTAAACATTGCCAACATTTACAGATCCATTGAAGCACAGCAGGCGGCAGCAGCAGCAGCAGCAAAAATAAACCAACAATTGGGTGTCTCACAAGGAAACAAACCAATGATCCCAGGAATGAGCTCGCCCCCAGGGCCTAAACCAGGCATGCCTGGTCTAGGAATGGTGGTTACAGAAGACTATGCTGTCCCAGACAAATTAGTGGGATTAAGTAAGTATATTTGGGCTGCTTAAAGAGAAAAAGTGCCTTCAAGCATGTGCAAAATGTATGGATTCACATCATCCTGCATATGCGCAGTCTCATTCGGGCATTTGCTCTCCGTTGAAGCATTCTATAGTATCCAATGATTGTTAGTGGATAGGGAAGGTCATGATCTGACTGTTTTCATATGCAGGCTGATGTAGACACATTTTGGCAGGGCACGACCCATTTGTTCACTAAATTGTATAAAATTTAAAACGTAATTTGATTGTGGTAGTTTGTAAACCTGTCATCGGTATTTCTATCACTGATTAGTGAAAACTCAAAGGGGGTGGTTGGGTGGTGCGAAAGTGTCGTGTATCTTAGGTTACTGGGGCGTTCAACTGATCTTGGCTTACAGTTGGGCAAGGCTTGCTATACTTGTAGCAGGTAAGGGTAACTGGAGCTTGTTTATATTTCTTCTGTTTCTTCACTTTCATTTCTGTTCCTCTTTCTTCCCTGTCCCTCTCTTTCATCTCCTCAACTATCTCTTCTCCCATTCCCTGGGAGACGACACAAAATGACTCACAAGGGTTGACGTGTCGTTAACCCCAACACAATAAAAAAACAACAACTGAAAACTGAAAGAAAACTTTTGTATTTGTATCTGGAGACATGAAAATACTATCCCCTGCCTAAATAATAAGGGTTGGTGAGGTCAGTACTTAAAAAAGTTCAACATAGGTCTAGATAAGGGAGGGTATCCGGTAAATATTTTTCTTATTTCTCCAAGAAAACATACGTTGTGGGTGCTCAATAGAAGCGTCTCGGCGTGAGTACCCACAACATAGTTTTTGTGGAGAAATAAGAAAAATATCAATACTTTTGGATTGAAAAAAAGCGCCTTAACTTGTGCTATGGTTCAAGGCTGATCCTGTTTTGTTGCAATGGACTAAATTATAATGTTGTCTGCTACAAATTTTGCTTGGCACTGTAGAGTTAATTGAGATTTTACTGCACTGCTTTCCTGCTTGCATTCAGTATAAAGTATGTGTAGTATTTTGTATACATGTTTATATAGAATCTGTATGTTTTCCTGTCAGCAGGGTTGCCACCATCAGGGAACAGTCAGGGAAATATGAAAAAAATTTAAGATCAGTGAAAAGTTGGAAATTTTGAAAAAAGGTCAGGGAAATTTCAATTTTAGCAAAGTCATGGAAAAGTCAGGGGAATTTTGTAATTAAGGCCAAATTTTTTGATGCCCATGGCAATTATTTTGTTATTTTCCAAAGTAAAAAGCTGAAATATTCGAAAATAAGCAAGTGATCTAACACTAGACATCTCTTAAAACTAATGTTCCTAACAGCGAAAAGCATTGTACGAACATCAAACTAAATGCACTGAAGTATTGCACTAATACTTCATGATCCTGCAAGAAGAGAAGCAGAAGATTAAGGTGGCAAATTAGGTCAGTGAAAACTGCTGTCAGGTCAAGGGAAAGTTCAACTTATGACCCTTGCTATCAGGTGGCAAATAAGGGCAGTAAAAACTGCTATAAGGTCAAGGAAAAGTCAGGGGAAAGTTTGACTTGTGACCCTTGCTGTTAGGTGGCAAATAAGGGCAGTAAAAACTGCTATCAGGTCAGCGAAAAGTCAGGGGATAGTTCAAATTGTGACCCTTGCGATTAGGTGGCAAATAAGGGCAGTAAAAACTGCTATCAGGTCAGCGAAAAGTCAGGGGAAAGTTAAAATTATGACCCTTGTGGTTAGGTGGCAAATAAGGGCAATGAAAACTGCTATCAGGTCAGGGGAAAGTTGGGAAATTTTTAAATTGGCTAAGTTTTGGCAACCCTGGTCAGTTCATCAGATTGTTTCTCTCTTTGCAGTAATAGATTGTTTCTTTCTTTGCAGTAATTGGTAAAGGAGGAGAACAGATCACAAGAATACAGGCTGAAACAAGTTGTAAAATACAGATTGCTCCAGGTGAGTGCGGAAGTATTAAAATGTTTGATGATTGAATATGTCCTAAACCTACCACTATCCAAAACTAAAAAAAAAAAAACACAGGGTAAATGGTGAAAAGTGGAAATTTCAAAGGTGTAGAAACTTGATGCACAAAAAAAAAAAAAAAAAATTGTTTAAATCTGATATTATTGACAACATGAATTACAATACAATGGTTTACATAGTATATTTTGGTACTGTGACTCCTATTGTAGTGCTGGTGGAACTCCATTTTTGTTGTACCAGAGTTAGTATGCGTGACTTAGGCATGCAAGTGTCTATTAGTCCGTGTTCTTGCATCCACCCTAGTGACCACCCTAAATGAAGTCTACACTGTAAGCATTTCACTTCACTGATTATGTTTTACCACACAGAGCTTAACAAGGATCCCAGCTCTCGCTCTTCTGGTGTTTGTTTTCACATTTTAGTCTGCAGGTGTGACATAAATTCAATGAAGTTCTTTCTATTTTTTATATATTCAGTGAACCCTCGTTATAACGACAGCATTTGTTCCCCAAGATGTTGCCATTAAAATGAATTTGCTGTTGTACAGAATACTTAATGAGCAGAATGATATGTAAGAAATGTCTTGTTTTATTCTTATTTCCTCATAGAACATATGTTTTGGATGTTTGTTAGAATTGCCTTACTGGGGCAATTCTAACAAATATCCAAAATATAAGTTTCTTTACAATAATCTTGCATAATTTGTAACTAATTGTTACCTCTTAAGTGAAGTTTCATGACAGTCAAATTGTCATTATAACAAATTTTGTCTTGGTATGGAGTGTCGATATAAAGAGGATTGTCTGTATGAGTCTTCAAGCTTGGCCAAGTGGTTAGGGTCAGGAGGTCCAGGGTTTGAATCCTGCTGGAGGTGGAATTCAGATGACATGTATGGTGTTTTATTGCAGAGCCTTCCATCATCTCGATATAATTTAAAATAATGTTGAAAGGGACATAAAGCATCAAATCGTCATCCTGTATGAGTCCTGAATGCCTCAAATCCTATTGAGAACATCATGCAAGCCTGTTTGAAATTAATGAAATACTTATTAATTTTTCAGATAGTGGAGGTATGCCAGATAGACCATGTACACTTACAGGCACTCCAGCTGCTATACAGTAGGTTTATGCATTTACCCTAAATGATAGCTCCAGATAAGAGCGGGTAGCCACACATTTTTCTTATTTCTCCATGAAAACACAGGTTATGGGTACTCATTAGGTCATGTTTACTCATTAGAAGGGCCTCAGTGAGGTGCTTCTGTTTAGTGCCCACAACCTCTGTTTTGCGGAGAAATATCAGTACTTTTCAGTTAGAAAAAAACAACAACTCCTTATCTGGAGCTGAGCCTATATATTGGGACCCCTTAGCTCCTCACTGTACTGGTCCTCAAGTAAAACAAGTGGATTTTACTAATTGTTTATGTGTCTAAAACTGCTGATTGAGTGATATACAGTGGGGACACTGATCAGATACTGTACTCTGCATTGTCTAATCTTGATTTACACTGCTAAAGCCTGTCTACTCAATATAAGTGTTCTGTCAAGATTTTTCTCTGGTGGGGCCATTGGCCCCATGGGTCCCAAAAAATGGGGCCATTTTCCAGGAATATGGGGACAATACTTCCTCGGACATATTTTTGCATAATATAACAAACTGGTGAAAGGCACTTTTGAGTTATCCCTTATGGAGTTGATGTATCAGTTTAGACAAAGAGAGGTTATTTACTCATTTAAGACAATTTTTATGACTACCGGTAGTATTGTTATAACTTTATCTTAACTTTTAATAATTATTGCATAGCTACAGATAAGAGGGGGTATCCACATATTTTTCTTATTTCTCCACGAAAATGTATGTTGTGGGTACTCATTAGAAGCGCCTCGCTGAGGTGCTTCTAATGAGTACACACAACATACATTTTCGTGGAGAAATAAGAAAGATACCGACATTTTTTGGATGAAAAAAGCGTCTTATCTGTTGCTATGTGTTGAATGTTTACTTTAACCCTTATCCTGCTATGGGAATCATAACTACTAGTTGCTTCTGGTGCTGAGTTTTATGAAACTTTTGGCATACCAAAGCAGATAAAAATTGAGTAAAATTAGACTTTTAAAGACGGGCATGTGGAACATAAATTTCTTGCTTAGTGTCTGCTTTTCTGTGGAATATATTAAAAAAAAAAAAAATTACAGAATAGGGAAAAAAACGGGGGAAACCAAAACAAGAATTTCTACCCCTGCCTTTCATGGCCTCATTTTTGTCACCTGAAAAAAGTATTATATTTCACATTAGTAATCATATTTCTACTATATTCTGTCCTAATTTTCAAGTTACTCAGCGTATTCTTGAAAGGGCCATAAAACCCAAATCAAAAAAAAAAAAAAAAAAAAATGAATAGAATTGCCTCAGCAACATGTTTTATGAGTGCCTACACCATGTTGGCCTGGAGAAATGAGAAAAATGTGTCTTTACTGAGTTATGTTGATACAAGTAATAGGATATTAATCCTTAAAGTACTAATCAAAACGGAAGCAGCAGGCATTTTTTTATGGCTCTATTATTCAGAGACAGTAAGGCTTGACATATAAATAGAAATGTCATGGTAAGAAATATCAAGCCTTATTTTCTCTGAAAAATAAAATTAGAGTGTTGTCTGGAACAAATAAGTTACTTTAACGTATAGTAATGTAAATAGAATATGGTGTAAACCAAAAATTAAGAACCAGTCTGACACAGTTGCTGTTAGTCACTTGCCTTGGATGTAATTTAAATGAAACAGCACTGTAGAATATTTAAAAGTAAGCTTTGAATTTCCTGTTCCAACCAAAACACTGACTTGATACGGCCAAGATAATTGGAAGTTGCATTAAATCAGAGTTGTCTGTCATAAACACACTAATGTCGGACGGTTGCGGGTTCAATCTTCGGCCGGGTCATACCAAAGACTTTTAAAATGGTACTAGTTGTTCTTTCGCTTGGCACTCAGCATTAAGAGAGCTAGGAATCAGAACTGGTCGGCTCAGTGTCAGTATAATGTGACAACCTATTAGAGGATGAAGCCTGACCAGGAAAAGGGCGAGGGGCGTAAAACTGTAACTGAAAGAGTTGACCAAGAATAGATGATGCAAGATCATCTTGCATTGTCTGATCAGGATCTACATTGGTTACTAGCCGGCCTCGGTGTTGGATGCGCCGTCTGACTGGAGACCAGGAGGTCGCGGGTTCAACCCCCTCTGAGGTCAGCAACATCATGTCAAAGTGTCTGGGACGTGATATTTCAGTGAGGCTGCACTCTAAAAGTGAGCATTGAGCTCCCTGCCACATCCAGACAAATCAAATCAAACAAAACACACTAATGTTATATAATAGTGGGAGCTGTCTGATAGCAAGAGATTTCAGCTTACTTGTACTTTGTGTTGTAGGAGTGTGAAAAATGAACTTCAGAATATCATTCAGCGGGCAAATATGGGCCAGAGTATGGGTGACCCAATGGGTATGGCCATGGGTGACATACAGCAGGGAGGTATAGAGATGATGATCCCAGGAAATAAAGTTGGACTTATTATTGGAAAAGGTGGCGAGACCATCAAACAGTTGCAGGTGAGTTACACTGTTACCAAATGTTGCTGGTTTTATTGGTAATGCTTAGCATTCTGGGTAAAATTTCAGCATATATTTTTTATTTTTCCATGAAAAGGTGATTTGACATTTCATGCAAATTATCTCAGTGGAGACAATTTGCATGAAATGTCAGAGACAGTTTGCATGAAATGTCGAATCCTGTTTTCTTGGAAAATAAGAAAAAAGATCACAAGTTTTACTTCTGCTGAATTAGCCAAGAAAGTGATAAGAAATGGTCACAGAAAAGTAGTGAGTTGTTATTCTGATGGAGTAACTCAAGACTTGATGGCTCTTTACAGAATGCTTAGATAAATGTCTTAATTTCGCTGTCTTGTTCTTTTGCAAGAGATGTTAGTTACTATTTTTATAACCCCACCCCCCTCCCCCCCATCTGTGTTTGTTGGGGGTTCGGGTGGGGTTTGTATACTGTTTTCACATCTGTCCGTCCAATATGTTTTGGTTTCTGCTTATCTTCCTAAATAATTTTAATAAGGAATCTTCATATTTTGCATAAATATTGATCAGATGTTGCTGTTAGAGAAAAATGAGGGTTGACGAATTAATTCCTTTAGAGTTATTTCCATTCTAATTCTTGAAAAGACATTTTGGTTTCTGCTTCTTATCTTGCTAAATAATTTCAAGATCATTTAGCCGGCCTCGGTGGCTCAGTTGGATGCGCCATCCGACTGGAGACCAGGAGGTCGCAGGTTCAACCCCCGCCGAGGTCGGCAACATTCTTTCGTGGAGATGGATCGTGAAATATTTTCTATGGTCATTCTCTCCCTTCCGCTGATTCAAGAAGGACAGTTGTCAGTTTCTGGCGAAAGAATGTGCACCAGGAGGTCGCAGGTTCAACCCCTGCCGAGGTAGGCAATATTCTTTCGTGGAGATTGATCATGAAATATAGTCATTCTCTCCCTTCCGCTGATTCAAGAAGGGTAGTTGTCAGTTTCTGGCGAAAGAATGTGCACAATACTGGTTAACTGCTTAGAGGACTAAGCCTGCCCAGTAAACGTGTGGTTAGGTCAACTGACCGCGCTCGACATGACCCCTTTGGGTTGACTGGGCCGTAAAACTTCAACACAAACATTTCATATTCTGCAGAAACCTTGATATTATGTAGATGTTGCTGTTACAGAAAAATAAAGGCCTAGGGGTTAATTCCTTTAGATGTATTTACCTTTATGATTCTTCAAAAGCCGTTTTAGTTTCTGCTTTGTATCTTGATAAATATTTTCAGAAATCTTTCCGTATTTTGCATAAATGTTGATATTGATGAGATGTTGCTGTTAGGGAAAAATAAGGGCCTAGGGGTTAATTCCTTTACAGTAATTTCCCTTTGTTAATCTTGAAAAGGTGTTTTGGTTTCCGATTCTTCTTATCTTGCTAAATTATTTAAAGAGTCTTTTCCTCTTTTGCATATATGTTGGTATCGATGAGATGTTGCTGTTAGGGAAAAATACGGGCCTAGGGATTAATTCCTTTACAGTTATTTCCCTTTGTTATTCTTGAAACGGTGTTTTGGTTTCCGATTCTTATCTTGCTAAATAATTTAAGGAGTGTTAGCTTTTGCATAAATGTTGATATTGATGAGATGTTGCTGTTAGAGAAAAATATGGGTTTAGGGGTATTCTTGAAAAGGTGTTTTGGTTTCTGCTTGTTTTGCTAAATAATTTGAGGAATTTTTTCATATATTGCATAAATGTTGATATTGATGAGATGTTGCTGTTAGAGAAAAATAAGGGCCTAGGGGTTCATTCCTTTACTACACTATTCTGTGGCATCTGATCACGGTCTACACTGTTTGCCATCCATACGACAATATTTAAGACATATCAACACAGTGATTTTTTTACCTGCGCATCCCGAGTCCCGTACTCACATTTTTGCTTTGGGACTCACATTTTAAATCTCAGCGAGTCCCAGGACTCACAAAGTTATAGTGGAAAATTCTGTAATGGATGCAATGATTTTCTAGTAGGACTCACTTTATATAGCCCAAGCGAGTCCTGGGACGCATAGGTATAAAATTGTAAATAAATCACTGTCAACATTTAGTTTATACTTTATTTTATTCAAATATAATAACACAATACAACAATACAAACAGTCAACAGTTAGTAGAATAGACTACTTCAAATTTTAGGACAAGTATGGTAAGATATCCCAATACTTATGGTTTATACAGTTTGCTAATAAACTTTGCTACCATCTGGTCTGAAAAAAAAAAGGGAAGAAAAAAAACACTGATGTGAGCATTTTCACCGTGTGTTCTGAAATCGAGCGTCTTATTCCTATTTAATGGACTGTGCTTTGTGAAACTGTGCCAGTGAATATGCAGACAACAAAAGTCCAGACCAGCCTGTGCATTTGTAAGTCTCATGAGGGCCTTCTCTATCTGCAGTATCATTGGATACTCTGTGCTAAGTGTTGACAGGGCCATAAAACTCCCAACTCAAACAAACATTGGATAGTATAGAATACATGGAAGCAAGATGCCTGGATCAGCCTGTATACAGATGTTCAGGATGATCAAAATCATCACATTTTTGCACTGAATAGAAGCACCTCACTGAGGCCTTTCTAATGACAATTTTGTGTGATGCAGCCTATATGTAGGATGAATGAGCTGTGGTCTGGTAATAAAAGCTATTTGGTTGCTTTATTAATGTAGTTACCCAAAGTATTTGGACAGAACAGTGTAGACCTAGATCTGACGATCCATAGCATGAGATCTGATCAAGGTCTGCTCTGCTGTTTGTCCAGCAAGTTTAAGACAGATCAGCATATAGTAAAATAAACCTTTTTAAACATAATCCTTGGCATGCTGAATAAATTAAGATGCCCCGCTCACTTCTAGTTTTCAGTCAGTCAGATTCCCTGACCCAGATTGTCGACATAAATTCATATACTGAATGGCAATCAGTGCAGATCCAGATCAGTTGGCTTCTTCAGCAGAAGCCAGCTGATCTGGATCTGTCTTGTTTGCAAAGGCGGAGTATATCGTGAGTTCAGCAGGACAAGGGTTAAGACAAATGGTAAAAAATAAGAATGGTTGTTTATTGTAGGAAAGAGCAGGAGTGAAAATGGTAATGATCCAGGACAGTAATGTTCCCTCACACCAAGAGAAACCTCTCAGAATAACCGGTGACCCTAACAAATGCCAGGTATGAAAAATTGTCTTCAGGTGTGTAGTAAGTGGGATTTGAAAACTAGCAATTTCGGATCATTAGGCTCAGGGTTCGAGTCCTACTAGAGGCAGAGAACAACCCATGTCTGTAAAGTACTTGCTCGCACAGAGCTTTTCATTATCACCCTTACATTGTCTTAATATGATTTAAATAATGTTGACAATGACATAAAACACCAGATATTGAAAATATTGTATTTGAAAAACCGCAAATTAGTATGACATCTGATTTGTTATTACTGTACACCTTACTCCATCACGAAAAAATGCCCATATAATTTTGACCCCCCCCCACCCCCCCCCCCCCCACCCCCCCACCCCACCTTAAACCCCACTTTTATATAATAAAACTGGGGTTTACAGGGGTATTCATTATTTTTCTTATTTCTGCCCAAAAACAGAGATTGTGGGTACTTGTTAGAACTGTGTGACTGTGTCAAGTCTGTGCATTTAGCTCCATTTCTCGAACATTAAGGCTTCTAGGCTAATGAAACTTCATTACTCATCCTCCAGGATGCACCCAGCCATCGACTGTTACTGACCTTGACCAAGTTATCACTCGATGAACAATGTTTAGCTCATTTTCTTGAACACCCCCAGCAGTTGCCACACAGCCATTCAACAAATTCCTTGTTCTTTCTCTTCCTTTTTTTGTATCCCCCTGAACATAAACATACATATATTCCCATTAGACTAATGTAGTAAAGATGCAAACATACAATTTTGAGGCAAATATTTGACACATTTAACCTGAGATCATCATTAAGGACTTTCTCAGGAGGATTACTATATTATGTACTTTGTTGGTAGAAAGTGGAAGGCACTGGTCAAAAGTTGGAGATTCCAAGACTGATCAGGGCCCTCAGCTCATCTATGTTCTTATAATGTTGAAGTCTGTCAGTCGTTGATGTTTATATTTACTTTTTCAGAAAGCCAGAGAAATGGTCATAGAGTTAATGAATGAAAAAGACCAACAGGTAATAATATTTTAGAAGAAATTAAAAGACAGAAAATGTAATTGGTTTATAAAGGTCCTCTAAGCTTCAAAATAGCAGATTATCTCCAGTGCGCGCCTCTTCAGTCTGTTTCTCCAACCCCCCCCCCCCCCCCCCCCCCCCCACCACCACCACCACCACCACCACCACCACCACCACCCCCACCACCACCTCCACCACCACACATACACACTTGAGAGTTTTTCAGCTGCAGGCCCCCCCCCCACCACCACCACCACCACACATACACACTTGAGAGTTTTTCAGCTGCAGGCTCAACCGATTATATGTGTGTCAAATATGGTGGTAAATCAAATAAAATAGAAGTCTGGCTCTGCTTTTGCTTGGTGCTCAGCATTAAGAATTTGGCAGACTTTTTGGACTGATTAACTTTTGGGGAAAAAAAAATAGAGATGCATCACAGATTGATGTCAGAATAAAAAAAATACTGAGCATATTTTGTTATCAAAATGTTGTTTGTTTTGGTTGTTTTTTTGTCTTTAAAATATTTACAATATCATTGCACTTGCTTATTGGGAAATATATTGGAAAGGAATGCATCAAAGATATATTGCTGCTTTACACAGATCATATTTCATTTTCAGAGTGGTTTTGCAAATGGAATGGGAGGCTTTGGTGGCCCAAGAGGAGGTGGTATTGATGTAAGTTTATATTAACATAGTAGTCTGACATTCAAGGTCCAAGCTGGCCTAGAAATTTTAGGAGAAGTGAGTTCTCCTGCCTGGGAAAATAGGGAGAGGTTTGCTGAGTCTAGGGAAGTTTCAGACAGGACAGACGACAGAAGCATGGCTATACTATAGGCTCAGCTGGCCTCAGTGGCTCATTTGGATGCGCCGTCTGACCGGAGACCAGAAGGTCGCGGGTTCAACCCCCGCCGAGGTCGGCAACATTCTTTCTTGGAGATTGATCATATTTTCTACGGTCATTCTCTCCCTTCCACTGATTCAAGAAGGGCAATTGTCAGTTTCTGGCATAAGAATGAGCACAATACTGGTTAACGGCTTAGAGGACTAAGCCTGCCCAGTAAATGTGTGGTTAGATAAACTGACCGTGCTCGACATGACCTCAATGGGTTGACTGGGCCGTAAAACCTCAACACAAACAAACAAATAGGTAATATGACATTTTGATATTGACAAGACAGATTGTCACGGTAAGCAGAAATGATGTTGGAGAAAAATACCACAGAAAAACTTCCTTATCAAGAGATTTTGGCCGGCCTCGGTGGCTCAGTTGGATGCGCCGTCCGATTGGAGACCAGGAGGTCGAGGGTTCAACCCCCGCCGAGGTCGGCAACATTCTTTCATAGAGATTGATCATGAAATATTTTCTACGGTCATTCTCACCCTTCCACTGATTCAAGAAGGGCAGTTGTCAGTTTCTGGCGAAAGAATGTGCACAATACTGGTTAACCGCTTAGAGGACTAAGCCTGCCCAGTAAACGTGTGGTTAGGTAAACTGACCGCGCTCGACATGACCCCATTGGGTTGACTGGGCCGTAAAACCTCAACACAAACAAACAAACAAGAGATTTTGATTCCTGATCAGGAGATCCAACACTCAGGAGAATAGGACAAAATAGTGAGATGTCACATGTACGACTGCCAGAATTCCATGTTTTTCACAACCAAATATATCGGCATATTTAAAACAATTCCATGCGTAATTATCTCCTCAAAGTTTACACTTTCTAAATTGGGATACACAGTTGATAGCATGTGATATCCTAATCTGGTGTTGCTTACCTATTAAAAACACGATTTTCATTGGATTGGTAATGGTGATAGGAAGAGCATAGGGATGAGGCACAAGACCCTGATTGAGTGCCATTTCGCATCATTGTGACAGTTATTCATGAGGCGTTCATATTACTGATGCCCAATCAAATATTTATTACGACACTACCCAGCAGCGAAATGGTCAGTTGATTATAGAATCATCAGCACCTGTTTGCCGCTTTACCGTTACTGTTCACCTGGAAGGCTCCGGCAAAAATTTGTGGCGAAGTTTTTTTCGCTTTTCGAGCCCAAGTCGGAGAAGTGAGCCCCAACAGGGTGACTAGTTCACCCATGTCGCCCTTAACTTATTCTCTGGACATTTGTAGTACAGTGTATTGTTGGGCCTAGGCTGACAAATTTGTGTGAGGGTATCTCTGTTACTAATGAAGTTGTATTTCTTTCTATTGTTAGATGACTGGAGTGACATCTGACCTATTTTGTATATGACCAAAAACACATAGCCCAGTATATCTTTGGCCAGACTCTGTAGCACAGTGGGTAGCACATCTGGCTGCAAGTCCAGGGATCGCAAGTTTGAATCTCAGCTTAGCTACACAACTCTCGTGGAGATCGATCATTAACTCATTTCTACAGACCAGTCGATCATTAACTCATTTCTACAGACCAGTCATTCTACCCCTTTTGCTGACTCAAGAAGGGCAGTTGTCAGGTACTGGTAGCGCATGAGTACTGGTTAACCTATTAGAGGATGAAGCCTGACCAGGAAAAGGGCGAGGGGCGTAAAACTGTAACTGAAAGAGTTGACCAAGAATAGATGATGCAAGATCATCTTGCATTGTCTGATCAGGATCTACATTGGTTACTAGCCGGCCTCGGTGTTGGATGCGCCGTCTGACTGGAGACCAGGAGGTCGCGGGTTCAACCCCCTCTGAGGTCGGCAACATTCTTTCTTGGAGATCATGAAATATTTTCTGCGGTCATTCTCTCCCTTCCGCTGATTCAAGAATGGCAGTTGTCAGTTTCTGGCGAAAGAATGTGCACAATACTGGCTACAGCTTAGAGGACTAAGCCTGCCCAGTAAACGTGTGGTTAGGTAAACTGACCGCGCTCGACATGACACCATTGGGTTGACTGGGCCGTAAAACCTCAACACAAACAAACAAACATTGGTTACTACTCATCCAGAAGCTTCTATACACATTACCAAGTAGTTAAATGGACTTGTTCAGATTTTAGGAAAAATGTTATAATTGAGAAAAGTTGTCCCAGTATTTAATGCTTTATTTAACCCTTTTGCTGCCAAATATATAGTTAAAAGTTTTCCTCGGTGTCAAAATATATTTGAATAACTCTCTTAGGGCAGAGTACTACTAGTGAAATCTTTATATCTTGGGAACTAAAGAAGATATCATGTTCAGATTTTGACTATGGCTTTAATTTTTATTTGTGAACAAGTTGAAAATTTCATAAAGAAACTTTGGATTTTTAAGTCCCATCAACCCTGCAAAATACCATTTAGGACTTTTTCGGTAATTAGTCTTGTAATAATTGTCTACTGCAAAAACTGCAATATTTGTGCCAGAATCAATTCTGATTATTATATGCACAATATTCTACAGCTTGACACATGAAATCATCAAGATCAGCCAGTGCATATAGGAAATAAGCACTGTATAGAGGAGGCCTCTTCAGAACGGAAATGACCATGTTTATGGTGCATTTCGTAGCAAGGAAAAAATAAGGAAGCAGGCAAACATTATGCAGTGATAAAAAGAAAAACAATCAAGAAGCCTTTGTGTGTTCATTCACAGTCATTTAAACCAGTTTACACAAGGGTATATACCTTAAGATTTTGACATGCCCTATAGAACAAAGCCAAGAACATACCTCACATGAATCTGTCCTTCTTAAGCGACACGGTCACATGGCCCCTAACTTGGCCTAGAATGTTCTAAGGGCACACTAGGTTTATAAACACTTTACTTCTGAGATTGTTCGTACTTGTTTTCTTTCATTTTTTCCATATTAAATAATATTTGAATCACCTCCCTACTTGTTTAGTCCTCTTTCTAAGCCTTGTTCTCATTTTGAACCCCCAAAGTCCAAAACTTTGCTTTTCTAACTTAAAAAATAGCTTTTTCAAGTCTACTTTCATTTTTGACAACACAACATTGTCTAAACACAAAGCATAGACTATGTTTCCTGTATTCCATGAAACTTACCAGCTTGTAAAACTTACTTTAAACAAGTACTGACTTTGTCGACAAAAGTCGCCTATGGCAGTCAGCCAAGCTGTCTACTTTAGTCGCCAATGGCAGTGAAAGAGTGGAAGAGGATTCCTAACAGCCCAGGGGCCAATAGTAGGTCTCCTCACATAGAACATAATCATACAAATAAAATAAACTATACATACAGAGATGAGATCGGCAACATTCTTTCGTGGAGATTGATCATGAAATATTTTCTACGGTCATTCTCTCCCTTCCGCTGATTCAAGAAGGGCAGTTGTCAGTTTCTGGCGAAAGAATGTGCACAATACTGGTTAACCGCTTGGAGGACTAAGCCTGCCCAGTAAACGTGTGGTTAGGTAAACTGACCGCGCTCGACATGACCCCATTGGGTTGACTGGGCCGTAAAACCTCAACACAACAACGACACAATAACATCGAATATGTACACAATTACATCAGGTGAAATTTGTGTGGTAGCACACTGAAACTTGGAAACTTGAGAGAGGGAAAGAGAGAGAGGGCAATGTGATTATTTCGGAACATTACAGGCTGCATTGTGGTTGAAACACCCAGATTTATCCATAAATTTTTTATTGTCTTCTAAACTTAAATCATCTGATCCTTTTAAGAGAATGTTACAAAGATAATCCGGCATTAAAGCCATGTTAATATTATAGTTGGTTCCAGGGAAAATTACTTCAGAGATTTTTGAAAGCATTGTATGGAGTTGAGTTGCATATTTAGGACAATAAAGAAATGTGAATTCATTTCTGATATATGGTCGCAAACTTCATTTTTGCAATAAGGAGAGTGTATTATGTAATTGAAAAGATGGTTTTTAAGATGACTTTTAAATTCCATAGCTTATCATACAATGCTTAATTGTTGGCCAGCCAGGTCAGTGTGCATTCAGCTCACTACTTTTATTCCGTTTGTGCATTCCTTTTATCTTTGTAAATGTGTATGCTCTCAGATCCTTAATTTCATTAGACAGATTGTTCCACTCACATATTGTTTTTGGAAAGAAAGATTTTGAAAATATTTCCTTCCTAATGAAGGGTACAAGAAATGAATTAATTCTATCCTTGTAGCAGGTAAGGATAGAGGGGGAATGTTTTTATTTCTTCTGTTTCTTCACTTTCATTCCTGTTCCTATTTCTTCCCTGTCCCTCTCTTTCATCTCTTCTACTATCTCTTCTATCTCTTCTCCCTTTCTGTGGGAGATGACACAAAATGACCCACAAGGGTTGACGTGTCGTTAAACCCCAACACAATCAATCAAAATCTTCGAAGGTTATATGTATCAGTATTATGGGGGATCAGATAACAAAGTCTCAAATATCCCATATGTCCCAATATTTAGGGTAATTATAGGACATTTCGCTGGGTCTGTTGTACATTATATATCTGGCAATGAGGTAAACTTTGGACTATTCCAGTGAAAAACTTGTGTCTACCAAACCTATGGTACAGTGTATGCTACGTAGAAGTAAAATGACATACATTGTACTTTTGAGGTGGTGTTAGAATGTATCATGAACCTTGAAGTTCTGTAGTTTCAAGTGGTTTACAAGTAACCTAATTGGTGAACAAATCAGTGGTGGTCTGTTTCATTGACATACAGAATACACAGAAGCAGTAAAAAAGAGAAATTAAATTGGAACGTGCAGGGATCAGGAATAATTCATTTTACTAGAACTTGTTTCATGCACTTTGATCCTAGTTGATGTCCATTTATATTTGTAGATTCCAGTTCCACGTCAAGGAGTTGGTATTGTTATTGGTAAAGGAGGTGAAATGATCAAGAAAATACAATCAGAAACTGGTGCTAAAGTACAATTTAAGCAAGGCAAGTCAATTTTTGTGGTACCTCCTTTGGCAAACAGTGCAGACCCAGATCAGATGCCACATTCTTGCAGAATGCAGCATCTGATCAGGGTCTACACTGTTTGCATTAAATCCAGGAATTTCTTTAAATCATAGTAATAATAAAAATGAACAAGACACCCTGCTATTGGAAATAGACCGCTCCAAAGAGTTGTGAGAGAAGAGACCATTTGACGTAAATGGGTCAATAAACAGGTGTGACATAGGAGTCAGAATAAACAAATGAAGAGAAACTGCAGAATCTTTTATTGCCTGGAATTATTCTCCTCCTGTGGCTTGAAGTGAACAGAACAACACAGTCTTTTTTACCTTTATACACTGTAGACGTCTATTCCGTACACTATTTTTAGATAGGACTTTTTTTTTTTCCAGTTACCAAAACAGTCTGACATCAGTAGTAGATTGGTTTCAAATATATTGCTGGTGCATTTAAATAGGCTTTTTATAATTACAACATTTATAGAGAAATTAGGGAGACTGTATTTCTTATTCATACATTTACTTCAGTAATATTTAAAAAAAAGGATGGAAAGTCATGAAAATTCGTGGGACATTTTGTGATATCGTTTATTTTAGCTTGCCTGAACAAGTTCATGGAGAGCTATTGTACTATCCTCGGCGTGTAGTACCATCTTATTCTGCAGGCCCCCGTAGCCTAGTGGATAAGAGAGTTGACTCTTAACCCATTAGGTTTCTCACCGCTGTGGTTCGAGCCTAGCTCGGGTCATATGTGGGAAAGCCAAGTTCTGCTTACGGATGGTCAGGTGGTTTTTCTCCGGGTACTCCGGTTTTCACCCACCTTCGATGAACGATTGGCTCGATATAAGTGAAATATTCTTGAAAGGGCCGTTAAACCCCAATCAAAAAAAAACAAAAAAAACCCCATCTTATTCTCCACCACCCTAAGTCATGTCAAGGTCAAGGTCACAGACTTAGAATTTTCATGTTAAAATTTTATGCCAAAGTTTTTATGGCCTCATTTTTTTTTTTTTTTATTTGATTAACAATCGCAAGTTCGGGCGAGCTATCCTCTCTGGTGACTGGTCTTGTTTTTTTAAGCCTACAGGAATGCGTTTTTTTGTCGGTTACTGGCAAAAGTATGTGGACAAAGTATTGGTTAGCTGCTTAGAAGACTAAGCCAGCCCAGGAAAAGTGCTAGTAGTTTTATTGGCCAGCTTGACATGACTTAACACTTAATCGATGTTGACTGGCAAACAAATCAAAATCAAAAGAAAATTTTTGTCACATACCCTACATTATTTGCTAAAATTGCAAACTTGCATTTTGTCTGACCCTGTAGACAAAACCAACATACTGTCTTGAAATGTAGGTTGTATTTACTGGTATTCAGAATCATATAATCAGTTTAACCTTTTCAGCCCAGTAGACCAAGACAGATACTGTGCAAACAGTGTAGATCCCAATAAGACACTCATAACGAGCCTTTGCAAGATCTACTCTGTTTGCAGGTCTGTTTTTCAGACTGAAATGAAACCCCTATTTGCATCAGTGGACATGTCCAAATACAAGGATAGAAGAATCCACTTCAGAAACTCAGGGAGGAAAGGGTTAAAGAAGTACAATCAGCTTAAAGAAGTACTTCTTGAAAATGTCCTTATTTTATGTAAACATTTTATGACAGATGATGGTGAAACACCAGACAGACTATGTTCAATAACAGGATCCCCAGATAGTGTACAGAAAGCACAACAGATGATTGAAGAACTTTTACAAAACTCAAATGTAAGTCAGTCGAATTTATATACATTGTAGTGCATAGCTCTGGACAGAGGTATCCATATGAACATACAGTCGACTCTCGTTATCTCGACCTCGCTTATCTCGAATAACCGCTTATCTCGAAGTGAAATTCTGGTCCTTGTTTTAACATCGAAATCTAAGAAAAGGTAACAAAATATTGTGGAAAAGAGGAGAAATTGCTCCTAAGGAGCAATTTCTCCTCTTTTCCACAATATTTTTCAACATGTTTCTAATTTCAGGAGTTAAATTTACTTATTCATTTGTTAAATGTGGTTGTTCGATTTATTGTTTTCCTCACTTCTGCAACTCTGGTATTTCGAGGTACGGATATCTTGAAGTGTTTCAGAGAGTCCCTTGGAATTCGAGATAACGAGGGTCGACTGTATTTTCTTACTTCATGACACATACAAAATAATGTTGTGTGTACTATTTAGACATTTCTAAGAACTTAATGTCCATAACATAATTTCCCATGGAGAAATAAAAAAAAGTCTTTTTTTTTTAAATTTTTTTGACAAAAATTGTGCTTTAACTGGAGCTGTGGTGGATTGATACCCATAAGAGAATATTTAGATGTAGTAATAAATACAGCTTTTCTGGAGCATAGAGATGGCACATATTAGAGCTCATATTTCTTGTGAATTATGAGTGTCGACGTGTGCAACATTATCACCAGAGATTCGCTAGCACCACTTTTATTCCAAGAGTGGGGTTTGACAGTAGACCCTGGGACAAGAAAAGCACAGTGAAATACTATTTGTCCCACTTATGACTTACGAAAATCCTGCTTATTGACCTTAAGAAGTCTGTAAAGCATCCATGCTCTATTAAATGAACATCCCCAAGTTTGGACCTGAAAAATGGTGAAAAAGTTGTCCCTTTGTTAAAGCCCACTGTGATTTTTGAAAAAAAAAGTTCCAGTGTAATGTGTTGATAAGTCATGGTTTGAATATGCTCATTTTCTGGACATACCTAATGGTCTCCTACCTCTCCAGTTCTCACTGGAATGTGATCTATTGTCCTTTCAACATCACTCGGAAATATGTTTTTTGCTTGGCATTTTTAAATGAAAATATTTTGTTCTGTTTGACCATATCTTATCAGAAACCATTTGTCTTTTTCTGTTTCTGTGTTTGTTTTCAATATTTACCCATAAATTAAATTTACGACCAAAACTTGATCTGGCCTATGCAGTTTCTATAGTAAAGTGATTTTTTAAATATTTTGTCTAAGAAAATATTTTTTACTTTTCTTTGCTGAATTTCAGTTACTTATGTGTCACAACAATATTGTGAAAATTTCAGAAAAATTGAACAAGCAGAACCTGTTGAAAATCTGCCTCCAAGTTACCTAACCCACAGATTTCTGCATATTTTGCATTCAGTATACCCCGCCACACAATAGTGGCGGGGTATCATGGTATCACATTGGACGTCCATGTGTCTGTCCCTCCGTCCGTATTTCGTTTCTGGATGATAAATTAGTAAACATCAATGGATTTTCACCAAAGTTGGTATGTGCTTTGTTATTGTGGAAATCTGGTTTGGGATTGCTAATGGGCAAATTTGGCCAAGTTTTGGAGGAGTTCTCTGCCCGAGACACACGCATATTTTCATTTCCAGATGAGAACTTGAGTAAAAATCAAGGGATTTTAACCAGACTTGTTATATGCATTGATATTAAAGAGAATTGGTTTGGGATTGCTAATGGCTCGACACGACCCCATTGGGTTGACTGGGCCGTAAAACCTCAACACAAACAAACTAACAGATCTGTTTTGGGCTTACTAATGCCTAATTGCATCGATTTTTGACAGAGTTATCTGCCCGCGACAAATTAATGGTGGATTATTATCGTCTTGCGTTTATATTTTTACTATGGGGAAAAAGTGAAAATATTTGATTTTTTAAAAACCAATGAAGAATAAAACTTTTTGGGCATAGGTAGTTACGACAAATGGTTTTGCATTAAATCATAACAGAAGTTTACAAATTTACTTCCTCTGTGTAAAGTGCCAAGCAAAAAATTACTTTCTGAAAGATGTTGAAAACAGCAATAAATGTATGTGTAGTGATAAGTTTCTTATTAGCTCGCCTGAACAACATTCACATAGAGCTGTTGTACTATTAGACATTGTTAGTTTTGGTTCCTGGTTGTGGCTAAACTCTTATCACTGTGGGTAAAGATTTCAGCAGACGACATTTTGAAATATTTATGTCTCCCCCTAACGGGGGGAGACCTATTATTTTTGCCTCGGATGTCTGTCCGGCCATCATGCAATTGTTTCCGCTCTATAACTTGAAAACCATTCAAGATATTTTCATGAAACTTCATAGAAATATAAAGCATCATCAGATGACTCTCAGACCACAAGAACCGTAACTTATCGATACATTTTTTTAGTTATTCCCCTTTGAAATTAGAGAATGGTAATTTCGTGTCCACTCTATAACTTGAAAAGCGTTCAAGATATTGTCATGAAACTTCATAGATATATAAAGCATAATCAGATGACGTGCAGAACACAAGAATAGTAACTCTTTTCTATACAGTTTTGTAGTTAATCTCCTTTGAACTTTGACAATAGTCATTTCGTGTCTACTCTATTCTATAACTTGAAAACAGTTTTGCAGTTATTGTGTCTCCCCTTGAAGGGTGGATACATATGTTTTTGCCTTGGTTGTCTGTCTGTCTGTCCGTCTGTTTGTCCATCCATCACACAGTCGTGTCCGCTTTATTCTATAATTTGAAACTGTTCAAGATATTTTCAAGAAACTTCACAGAAATATAAAGCATCATCAGACCATAAGAACCATAACATTTGTCTGTTACATTTTTGGAGTTATCCCTCTTTACAATTAAAGAATGGTAATTTCGTGTCCGCTCAATAACTTTCAAGATATTGTCATGAAACTTCATAGAAATATAAAGCATCCTCAGACGACGTACAGAACATAAGAACCGTAGCTCTTGTCTATACAGTTTTGTAGTTAATCCCCTTTGAAATTTGACAGTGGTCATTTTGTGTCTGCACTGTAACATTTGAAAATTTAAGATATTTTTCATGAAACTTCATAGAAATATAAAGCATCATCAGACACATGCAGAACAAAAGAACCGTAACTCTATCTATACAGTTTTGTAGTTTTTCCCCTTTGAAACCCTTCAAGATATTTTCATGAAACTTCATAGAAATATAAAGCATCATCAGACAAAGAGCCGGCCTCGGTGGCTCAGTTGGATGCGCGTCCGACTGGAGACCAGAAGGTTGCGGGTTCGACGCCCACAGAGGTTGGCAACATTCTTTTGTGGAGATTGATCATGAAATATTTTCTACGGTTGTTCTCTCCCTTCCGTAGATTCAAGAAGGGCAGTTGTAAGTTTCTGGTGAAAGAATGTGCACAATACTGGTTAACCATTTAGAGGACTAAGACTGCCCAGAATATGTGTGTTTAGGTAAACTGACCGCGCTCGATATGACCCGATCGGGTTGACTGGGCCGTAAAACCTCAACACAAACAAATCAGACAATGTGCACAACAGAATAACCGTAACTATTGTCTATACATATTTGGAGTTATTCCCCTTTGAAATTCGACAATGGTAATTTTGTGTGAAAACCGTTCATTTTGTTTCCTCTCTATAACTGGTATTTTCGTGAAACTTCATAGAAATATAAAGCATCATCAGACGATATGCACACCACAAGAACCATAAGTCTTGACTACAAAGCCTTTTTTCTGGAAAAAAAAAAAATGAGAAAAATACCATCAGTTTGTCATTGCTGAGTTAGCTGAGAGTGTTGTAACGGCTAAAGGTCAAACTAAAATTAAAACAGTGGTCTGCCAGTCTCGGTAGCTCAGTCTGATGCGCACCTGACTGGTGATCAGGAAGTCACTGGTTCAATCCCTGCTAGCTCTGGCAACATGGAGATTGATTTGATCATGAAATATTTTCTACAGTCATTCTTATGAAATATTTTCTATGGTCATTCTCTCCATTCAGCTGATTAAAGAGGGTCCGTTTCTGATGAAAGACACAACTACTGGTTAACTGGTTAGACGGCTAAACCTGCCCAGAAAAAGTGTGGTTAGGTAAACTGACTGGCTCGACATGACCCTAATGGGCTGACTGGGCTGTAAAACCTCAATTCAGGCAATCGAAACAATGGTCTAACAGTTGAGTTTTACAAAAACATGATTATATAGCTCCTGACAGACTTAAAAAAAAACAACTCTTCTTTCTGAGCACTAATTAGAGCCCATCTTTCTTGTGAATTGTGGGTGTCGACGTGTGCTACAGTAACTCCAGGGTTTCGCTAGCATCACTTTTATTCCAAGAGTGGGGTTTGACAGTAGACTCTGGGATAAGAACAAGCACAATGAAATACTACTCGTCCCACTTATGACTTAAGAAAATCCTGCTTAATTGACCTTAAGAAGTCTATAAAACATCCATACACTATTAAATGAATATCCCCCATGTTTGGACCTGAAAGATGGTGGAAAAGTTGTCCACTGTGATCTTTGGAAAAAAAAAAAAAAAAAGGACTAGTACAGGCATAAGCTGCCTATTGTGTTGATAAGTCATGGTTTGAACATACTCATTTTTCTGGACATATCTCTCACCTCCCAGTTCTCACTTTAGTGTGATCTAATTAATGTGTGTATATAAGTTTTTTTTTAAGAATTAATGCTCAAGATATATTTTTATACCAACATGATGTAGTTTTTGCCACATTCTTCAACATGTAATGTTTAACCCTTGTCCTGCTGAACCCGGATATACCCTTTCTTTGCAAACGGTGTAGATCCAGATCAGTTGGCTTCTGAAGAAGCCAACTGATCTGGATCTGCACTGTTTGCCATGTGAATTTATATCAATAATCTGGATCAAGTAATCTGATTGGCTGAAAATAAGAAGTGGGAGTGGCCTCTTAATTTATTCAGCAGGACAAGGGTTAAACTACTTAGATATAAGGTGGTGTCTCTGTCAGGATATTGTTTAGCCCACTAATGGGTTGTAGTTTGTACGAGACATTTATTTTAAATGCTGTAATTCCTAGTAGCCAAGAACTAGGATACATTTCATACTCAGTTTCCATAGTGCTGGATAAGGTGATGATTTTTGGACAATTTTTTGTCACATTTTTTTTTTTGGATATGCTTCTTTTGGGTAGTCATTGGGATTGCCGTGATGGAACAATTAAGAGTACCCACAAAATAAGTTTTGGTGAAAAAAATAGCAAAAAATATCTTCTGAATACTCCTTTTGTAAATCTAGGTCACTGGTTATACAACTACACAAATGTCTATTATAATATTAAACATTATCAGTTTTGGTCCCTGGGTATAGCTATATGCTTAGCACTGGGGTAAAAATTTCAGCAGACAATATTTTGAAATATGTTTCTTACTTTTAGCTTACCTGAGCATGAAGTGCTCAAGATGAGCTGTTGTGATCACCCTGTATATGTTGTATGTGTGTCTTCAACATTTATGTTGTTCACCCTCTAGAAGCTACAGTTTTGCTTCAATCTTCATGAAACTTTACCAGAATGTTTGACATGATGATATCTCAGTCAAGTTCAAATATGGGTCATGTCAGATCAAAAACTAGGTCACTAGGTCAAATTTCTTTAAAAGCTTGTTCAACCTCTAGAGGCTAGTTTTGCTTCAATCTTCTTGAAACTTTACCAGAATGTTCTGGATAATATCTCGGTCAAGTTCGAATATGGGTCATTTCGGGTCAAAAACTAGGGATTAGGTAAGATTTCTTTAAAACCTTGTTCATCCTCTAGAGGCCACAGTTTTGCTTCAATCTTCATGAAACTACACCCGAATGTTTGTCTTGAAGATATCTTAGTCAAGTTCGAATATGGGTCATGTCGGATCAAAAACTAGGTCACTAGGTCAGATTTGTTAAAAACCTTATTCACCCTATAGAGGCCACAGTTTTGCTTCAGTCTTCATGAAACTTTACCAGAAAGTTTTTTTTTAAATGATATCTTGGTCAGGATTGAATATGGATGTTGCCAGGTCAAAAACTAGGTCACCAAGTCAGATTTCTTTAAAACCTATTTCATCCACCCTTTTGGTTGATTTGAGCTGAAACTTGTTCTGTAGCAACATGAGAGCTTCTGGATCGAAATGAGCTAAAATCATGCCGATCGGAAATCCAAGATGACTGCCACAGCCGCCATTGTGAAAATCTGTTTTGGACATCTTGCAAACCACAAGGCGAATTAAGTTGACACTAACAATGTAGCAGCAAATTAGGTTAGACGTGTAGATGAAAAATAGCTAAATCATGCTGATTAGAAATCCAAAATGCCACTTCTCCACCCAAACCATTGGGAGATTTGAGTTGAAACACACTGTAGCAACAAGATGACCTCTAGATCGAAAATAGCTATGTTATAAAAAGAACACTTGAGAGCAATGAACACACAAAGACAAAAATAGCTGAAGTGTCTAAAACTTACAGTATATGATTGAAGTAACAAAAGCTTAAAGTTACAATCAACATTTTATTCTGTGAGGTTCTTCCCTTGCCCCTATGCTGTATACATGTATAAAATCATGGTATTTTTAAACTCTTTCTCTATGCTGGCCCCCATAGCCTAGTGAATAGGAGTGTTGACTCATAATCGATTAGGTTTCTCACCTCTGTGGTTCCAGCCTTGCTCAGGTCACATGTAGGAAAGCCAAGTTCTGCTTATGGATGGTCAGGTGTTTTTTTTCCGGTTCTCCGGTTTTTGCCCACCTTTGATGAACGATCGGCTCGATATAAGTGAAATATTCTTGAAAGGGCCGTAAAACCCAAATAAAAAAAAAAAAAAAAATAAATAAATAAACACTTTCTGTTCAGAAATCAGTTGGCCAATTTCCACCAAGTTTCATGTTGATCCTATTGTTGGAAAGGGATTGAGAGTATGTTCAAATGGTCACGCTCCATTAACTGTCTTGCCCATATATGGTAAAATAATGATAATAAGCCACATTCTTCTTCAAAACCAAGAATTGCTCAAATGATGATCCTTTCATTAGTTGCAATGACAGGATTGGAATAATGTTGCATAACATCTGCATATCTGCTATGGCTTTTTCATTCAGGTGAGCAAGCTGTGGCCCATGGGCCTCTTGTTTCTATGGTCATTCTCACCCTTGCACTGATTAAAGAAGAGCAGTTGTCAGTTTCTGATGAAAGAATGTGCAGAACTCCTGGTTAACTGCTGAGAATGCTAAACCTGCCTAGAAAAAGTGTGGTTAGGTAAACTGACTGACTCAACATGTCTCTAATGGGTTGACTGGGCCGTAAAACCTCAATTCAGTCAATTGAAACAATGGTCTAACAGTTGAGTTTTACAAAAATTATGTAGCTCCTGACAGACTTAAAAAAAACTCTTCTTTCTGAGCACTAATTAGAGCCCATCTTTCTTATGAATTGTGGGTGTCGACGTGTGCTACAGTAACTCAAGGGTTTCGCTAGCAACACTTTTATCCCAAGAGTGGGGTTTGACAGTAGACCCTAGGACAGTATATACCTGAATTAACATGAACAAATATTTTTGACACTGAAGCTGGCCTGGTGGATCAGTTGGATGCGCATCCGACTGATGGTAAGGAGGTTGAGAGTTCGACCTCTACCAGGTCGGCAGCATTCTGTTATGGAGATTGATCATGAAATATTTTTGTGGTCATTCTCTCCCTCCTACTGATTCAAGAAGGGTAGTTACCAGTTTCTGGCCAAAGAATGTGCACAATATTGGTTAACGGCTTAGGGGACTAAGCCTGCCCAGTAAAAGTGAGGTTAGGTGAACTGACAGCGCTCGACGTGACCACATAAGGTTGACTGGGCCGTAAAACCTCAACACAAACAAAATTTGCCACTTTAGGTATGTCCGGTACAAATGTACAAAGGTTAAATGGAAAATATGCCAATCATTAATTTATTATTATTTTCTTCATAGTTATGTAATTCAATTAGTGTCTGTAGTTTATTAGGATTGTCTGGGTAAAGGTAAAATAAATGTTCCTGTACCAGTGTGATGCATGTTTGCAATATTTTTACTAAATAATTTGCATCAGTATTTGCTTCAGTAAGCTTGTTCATATATACAGGTTGACAAAAATTTATTGATTAAACCAGTTTATTTTTCAAACATATATTATACAGCTTTCAGTGATTTCATTTATGTTTTTATACCACATCAGTAGTGGACGTGCATGTAGTGTTTACCCTGTCTGTGCGTGTGTGTGTGTGCGTGCATGCATGCTCGTGTCATGCGTGCTTTTTTTTTTTTAACCAAAATTTGTCCTGCCCATAACTTTATTCCTCGATGGATTTTGAAATGTTAACCATCATAAGATAGTCGCAAAAAAAAAGACCCAGGTCAGTAGTTCCAAGGTCAAGGTCACACTTAGAGGTCAAAGGTCGAAAATGGGGTCCTTTTTTTTTCTGTCCAGTCCATAACTGTCATTCCTTGATGGATTTTGAAATTACTTTGCAGAAATGTTAACCATCATGAGAAGATGTGTTGCTTGCAAGATTCAGGTCCGTACCTCAAAGGTCAAGGTCTTTTAGAGGTCAAAGGTCAAAAATGTTTTTTTTTTTTTTTTTTGCGTCTGGTCCATACCTTTGTCATTCCTTGATGGATTAAAAAATATTTTGCAGAAATGTCAACCATCATGAGATGATGTGTTGTGTGCGAGACCTAGGTCTGTAGCCCTAAGGTCAAGGTCACACTTATAGGTTGAAGAAGAAAAATAGGGTCTATTTTTCGTGTTCAGTCTATAACTTAGTCATTCCTTGATGGATTAGAAAACTTTTCAAATAGAAAAATAGTGTCTATTTTATGTGTCCGGTCCATAACTGTCATTTCTTGATGGATTTAGAAGTTACCTTGCAGAAATGTAAACCATCATGAGACAATGTGTCACACGCAAGACCCAGGTCAATAGCTCCAAGGTCAAGGTCACACTTAGAGGTTGAAGAAGAAAAATAGGGTCTGTTTTTCGTGTTCAGTCCATAACTTAGTCATTCCTTGATGGATTAGAAAACTTTTTAGAATTGTTAACCATCATCAAGCGATGTGTCTTGCGCAAGACCCAGGTCTGTAGCTCTAAGGTCAAGGTCACACAAACTAGAGTTTTGTCCATAGAACATCAAAGGTAAAAAATGTTGTATTCACATTATGTCTGTCACACAACACTCATTTTTCTGTCCCATGTCACAGGATGGGGGCATCTGTGTCCTATGGACACACACAATTCTAGTTTTATTTTATTTTAGTTTTATTTTGCTGTGCGAAGGCAAAATTTATTAACAAACTTTGCATATCTGCAGTTTGGATAACTAAGACCAGCCTGTGCGTCTGCTGTCATGTCATACAAGAGCAAAGTACCCGGGTACCAAATTAGCTACAAACTTTTTTTATTCTTGTATTTTTTTTGTCCTATCAAAAAGTACTTTTTTTTTTCCACGCCAGCTTCTGTGGCTCAGTCGGATGCGCATCCGACTGGTGATCAGAAGGTCGCGGGTTTGATCTTTACCGGATACACCAATATTCTTTTGTAGAGATTGATCATGAAATATTTTCTATGGTCATTCTCTGCCCTCTACTGATTCAAGAAGGGCAGAAACTGGCAACTGTTGCCAGTTTCTGGCGAAAGAATGTGCACAAATAATTATTACTGGTTAACAGATTAGAGGACTAAGCCTGCCCAGGAAAAGTGGTTAGGTAAAGTGACTGGCTTGACATTACCTTATGGGTTGACTGGACTGTAAAACATCAACTCAGTCAATTGCTTTTCCTCATAATTTAATGAGGGCATTTGGTAGATAATGAGCGAGAGAGAATTTACCTGGATAAGGTAAACAATTTCACAGTACTTCATGTCTTAAATTCTCAAGATACAGGGTGGTCCAGGAATGGGAAGAGGTGGATTTGGTGGCCGTGGTGGCCGAGGAGGTGGACGAGGTGGTGCTGCTGCTGGTGGTGGTGGTGGAGGAGGAGGAGGAGGTGGCTTCTCTCCAGGCAGTCAAAACAGAGGGATGGGTAGAGGAGGTGGATTTGAAGGGCGATTTGAAGATCACACAACATATGCAGTACCAGCGGAGAAATGTGGTCTTGTTATTGGGAAAGGTAAACGCTTAGAATTTGAAATCTAGAAAAATGCATCACAAACAGAAAATATTGAAAAGTTGTATTAAGATGGCTCTGAGGAAATACATAGTTACATGTACCGGCCTCGGTGGCTCAGCTGGCTGCGCCGTCTGACTGGAGACCAGGAGGTCGTGGGTTCAACCCCTGCCGAGGTCGGCAACATTCTTTCGTGGAGATTGATCATGAAATATTTTCTACGGTCATTCTCTCCCTCCGCTGATTCAAGAAGGGCAGTGGCAGTTTCTGGCGAAAGAATGTGCACAATACTGGTTAACCGCTTAGAGGACTAAGCCTGCCCAGTAAACATGTGGCTAGGTAAACTGACCACGCTCGACATGACCCCATTGGGTTGACTGGGCCGTAAAACCTCAACACAAACAAACAAACAAACATAGTTACATGTATCTGGATAAGAAGGGGTATCTATGAAACCGTGTTGTTGTAAGTACTCACCAGAAGGGTCTTGGCAAGGTGCTTCTAATGATTACATACATCATGTTTTCGTGAAGAAATAAGAAAAGATAATCTATTTTTTGGTTAAAAAAAAAAAAAGCAACAGCTTATCTCTAGCTATGCTTAGAGGATTAACATGCATCCTGTAACTTTTGGTCTTGAATAAATTCACAGTTAGCATAAAAACGTTTTCTGGTTAAAGGCTCCATATTCCTCAAAAATAGACATTTCATTATCCAAGAAAGGTTTAATAAATTGATATATGGTATTAATAAAATCATAAAATGTGGCACATGATAGCCTGTAAAATTTCAATTAGTCTGTCGTTTTTGAAATGAAATGATTTATTTATCAAGTATCTCTGAATTAATATTGCCAATATTTTAAATTCAAGAGATACAATAAAAAATGAAGATTTTTTATCCAGTTCAAGAATGAGAGACTTACTGACATATTACAGACTGTCAGATGCCATATTTTATGATTGTATTAATATCATATATCAATTTATGAAACCTTTCTTGGATAAAAAAAAAAATGTCTACTTTTGAGGAATATGGCGCCTTTAACTTCATTACTTCTCGCAATGCTAAATCTTATTTTTGATGCACTGCACTCACGACGCTGATTTACTTCCGTGGTGAAGGAGCCCTGTTTAGCAGCAGATTACATCTTAGTTACCAAGTAAAAAGTACATATATAAATTTGTTTGCGTACTGATTTTTCTACAAGTTGATGCACATTTTATACTTTGCGAGTTTTTACGCGGGGGTGTATTATGTCACATCCGTCTGTCAGTCCGTTAACTTTTGTGTCCACTCTATATCTCCTTCATTGATTGATGGATTTTTTTGAAACTTTGTTCAAATGTTCACCATACCAAGACAATGTGCAGAACTCATAAATCAGTCCTGTCCAGTGAAGGTCAAGGTCAAACTTCAAGGTCAAAGTTCAAATAGCAATATTTCATGTCCGCTCTATAACTCTAAAATGGTTTTAATATTTCTTCATGAAATTTTGTACAAATATAAAGACTTATTAGACAGTGTGCAAAAAAGAATAACTATAACCCTACTTTCAGTTCTGACTTAATTTTGCCCCTTTGTTTATTTCATAAGGAGAGGTTGTGTCTGCTCTATAACTTTAAACGGTTTAAGACTTCTTCATGAAACTTTGTACAAATATAATGGATGATCAGAAAAAAAGAATCGTAACCCTGCTTTCAGTTGACGTAATTAATATGTCCCCTTTGTTTATTTCATTTAGTGAGGTTGTGTCTGCTCCATACCCCCTTCACCAGTTGAAGAATTTTTTCTGTCCATTAACTTTCTGTGTATGCTCATATCTCCTTACCGGATTGAAGGATTTTTATGAAACTTTGGTCAAGTGTTCACCATACCAAGGAGACATACAGAACTCAGGACTGAACCTTGTCCAGTGAAGGTCAGGGTCACAATTTAAAGGGGAACGCACCCTAAAAGGCATTGTGCTTTAAAGTAAAGACCTGTACAAACAATGAATTTTGACAAAAATTTGATAAAAATCAGTGGAAAAATATGTAAGTTATAGACAGTTGAACATTTTAACATTGGTAGAATGGGCACCACCATTTTGAATATTTGATGAGTTTCATAAAAATTAAAATTCATTTCATAAAGGTAGTTATTCTCATAAAGTTGGTTTTATTTTGGGGGGAAATGATTGCATGTCACTAGAATTAAAAAAATTATAAAAAAAATCTGTAGCAAAGTTATTCTTAAAAACCCTTTAGAATTTGGTTTTGCATATTTAATTTGGGCTGTGTGATGTCATAAAGCCTACAATATGGCGGCATCCATGACAGCCATTTTAAATATATTCAAGCCACCATAACTTCCTTATTTCTAGTCCGATTTTGAAAACTCTTGCATCAAAATAAAGGGCTTGTTAAGCACTTTGCTTTAAAGGGCAAATATAAAGGTTTTAATTCTACTAAATATTTAAGGGCACTTCAGTAAGGAGGTGACTGCCGAAAACCGCATCAAATTATCTTAAACGGTTTCTGAAGTATTGCGATTTGAAATTTGATATTTAACATCCAAGAGGATTGAATTCAGGCTGCCTCATTAATATTCATGAGCCTTTTTATGACATCATAAGGGATTAGTAAAATTTTAAACTTTTTTAAATTGCCAATATTTTTTGCTCTTTAATCTGCATCAATTCAGTTTTCATATTGTTTTATTTATTCAGCTCCTTTAAACTAATATACATAGGAATTTAGCTCTTATTTTCCGTTTAAAGTGTTACATTTCAAATTTAAAAATTTCATTTAAATAATTTAAAATCCAGTTACAATGCTTAATAATTAGCCAAAATTGACTTTTTTGGCATTCATTTATATGATATACACCCAAAATTCACTATTATTAAAAAAAACTTACGAAAAATTTAATATTAGTCAAGTTTTAAACATTTTAAAATTTAGCTTTAAATTTAAATAACAGATTAAATTTACTCTAACAGGAAAAAAGGTAGGTATCGTAAATTAATCACCATAACTTTTGATTGGATTGGAATTTTTTGATGGGGTTTTCAACAAAATAATTCTCTTAAAGCATTCTATCAACACCCTGAAAACCAGGAATATTTTAAAAACCTTTATATTTGCCCTTTAAGATATACTTACATTGCATTCCCCTTTCAGGTCAAAGTTCAAATGGTAATATTTGTGTCCACTCTATAACTTAAAAACCTTTTTAAAAAAGATTTCTTCATGAAACTTTGTGCAAATATAAAGCATCATTTGATGATGTGCAGAGGGAAGGAACAGTAATCTGTCGTCTAGTTTTGACGTAATTGTTTGCTAATATAATGCAAATATTCTTACTGACAAACCTCTAGTCAATGTATCATCTACTAAAATCTACTATGGGCGTATATTGCCCTGCTCAGTGGAGCTCTTGTGGTTAATTTCACTCCTGCCAGTGCATTACTTCTATCTGTCAGCCCATTTGTTTTCTTCAAATTTTGCTTTTAGCTTGTTAGTCAAGAGGCTTATTTATCCATGTTTTTCATACACCTTTCTAGTTGGCTTCAAATATGCATTGAAGACTTAAAGCAAACGTTTTTAGTTTGCCTGTACAAAAGTACAGATAGTGCTATAGCAGTCACCATAGCATCGGCAAATTGTTTAACCCATTTATGCCGAGTGGATTCTTCTTCTTGAACTCTTTGGACAGGTCCATTTCCTATATGAGGGGTGTCTGGTTAGTTTTTATTTTTGTCATGTTTTGTAGAAATATCTGAACTTACTGCAAACAGTGTAGACCCAGATCAGATGCCGCGTCTGCGGCGTCTAATCTGGGTCTACACTTTTTGCCAGTGTCCCTTTTATGGGACGTTAGGCTTATATGGGTTAAAAGTTTTTAAAAAGCTATATCTCCCAAACCTCTGGATGAAGTAGTTCATAATTGTCCTGGTGTTAGATACTGTTCTGAAGTTCTGTTCTGTACAGTCCAAACCCACATGAGAAGAGGTCAAGGTCACTGACTTTGAAAAAATGTATGTTACAGTTTTTGGTCGAAGTTTTTAAGGGCAAAATGCGATTCATGCAAGCTACGCTGTCTTGCGACAGCTTTTATTTGTTAATCACCATTTATCAATTACTTGCTATATTTTTAGGTGGAGAAACAATTAAACAGATCAACCAACAGTCGGGAGCACATGTTGAGTTACAGAGACAACCTGCTGAAAACCCCAACGAGAAAATCTTTAACATTCGTGGTCAGCCAAGTCAAATACAACATGCTATTTCACTCATCGCAGAGAAAGCAGGTCTACCTTATGTGAGTATCTGCTAAGCTCCTGGTGGCACTAGCTTTTAATTTTGGCTGCAATAAAACCATTTTCTTCATAGTTCAAGTTAAGGGGTATCGAGATAAATATTTTCTTTTATTTCTCCATGCAAATGTTTTGGGTACTTATCAGAAGTGCTTTGCCAAGTCTTACGACATGATAGCCGTAACAAAGGAATGAAGCATAGCTGAAAAAATATTCTGTCTTTCCTGGGAATCGAACCCGGTCCTCCCGGTTAAAAATCCAATGCTCTAACCACTGAGCCAAAGAGTCGACTCCCTGACGCAGTTGTCAGAGATTGAATATATACTTAGAAGCTATGCGTAATCTGCCAAGGCAGATAATCGAAGGTAGGAGTGCTCGGTCGTAACACTCCCCCCTTTCAAGGAAGTCATTTATGATGACGTGAAGCCATTTTCGGCGTATAAAGTCCAATCCCGGACCAGCCCCCATTTTACGACATGATAGCCGTAACAAAGGAATGAAGCATAGCTGAAAAAATATTTCGCCTTTCATGGGAATCGAACCCGGTCCTCCCGGTTAAAAATCCAATGCTCTAACCACTGAGCCAAAGAGTCGACTCTCTGACGCAGTTGTCAGAGATTGAATATATACTTAGAAGCTATGCGTAATCTGCCAAGGCAGATAATCGAAGGTAGGAGTGCTCGGTCGTAACACAAGGCATTTCTAAGCACCCATGTTTTCATGGAGAAAGAAAAAATATCAGCATGCTTCTGTTTTATTCATTTATGGCTGCTTGATGTGAACCCCATGATTACTGTACATCTTTATGAAATTTGGACCTCTGATCCTCCTTTTTGATGTGATTTTCTCCCTCTCCAAAGTTATATATACATGCATGTACATGTATGTACTGGCAAGGAAGTTGCGTTTCAAGGTAGTTTATTATGCCCCCAACTTCGAGGAAGTTGGAGGGGCATTTTGCTTTTGGGTTGTTTGTCTGTTCATTCATCGTGCTTTTCTTGTGAGCAAGATATCTTGTTAATTATTTGAGATACAGCCTTGAAACATGGTGAGTGTACTAGGAAGTAGATCAACTTGTTTTTTTTTTGTTTTGTTTTTTGTAGAGACGAATGTATAATTGAGGGCATAGTGTTTTACAAACACACATTTCTAGTTTCCACATAATTCTTCCCTTTTAAAAATAATATAGAGCATAGCTCCAGATAAGGCAATTTTTTCATTCAAAAAGCATTGATATTTTACCTCTTTCTTCACTAAAACATGTTGTGGGTACTCATTAGAAGCACCTTGTTCACACATTATAAGGTAATTTTCTATTTGGAGATGCTAATTGTTACATTCTCTTTATTTCAGTTTGAAGACTACAACAAAGGGGTAAGCAACAACTTTGGTTCAGAAAAACTTTCTAATATTGTAGATAAGTTGCATGGTCCTTAGTTGAGATAAAACTACCCCCGGTGGCTCAGTTGGATGCGTGTCCGACTGGTGATCAGGAGGTTGTGGGTTCGAACCCCGCCAGTTCGGCAACATTTTTTTGTGATGATTTGATCATGAAATATTTTCTATGGTCATTATCTTCTTCCGCTGATTCAAGAAGGGCAGGTTTCCGGAGAAAGAATGTGCACAATACTGATTAACTGCTTAGAGGACTAAGCCTGCCTAGTATAAGTGTAGTTAGGTAAACTGACCGCGCTCAACATGACCCCATTGGGTTGTCTGACCCAGAAAACCTCAACACAAACAATAGATGAGATAAAACAGCTTTTGTGTCGCTTGTATAGTTCAGAAGAGTGGTTCGAGCCTCGCTCGGGTCACATGTGGGAAAGCCAAGTTCTGCTTACGGATGGTCAGGTGGTTTTTCTCCGGGTTCTCCGGTTTTTGCCCACCTTTGATGAACGATCGGCTCGATATAAGTGAAATATTCTTGAAAGGGCCGTAAAACCCAAATCAAAAAAAAAAAAAAAAAAAAAAAAATCAGAAGAGACAAGTTAGCACTTCTTATCCATCTGCTTCTTCCTTTGTGTCGTACTTCATTTTTTGCTTAGTAACTTGTAGTGATCATCTCCTGACCAAGATCCATCTACCTATGAATGATGAAATCTGATATGAGTTATGGCCTCGACCCTTTGCATGCTGGGTAAAGTGGACATTTTAAAATATTTTTCCCAGAAACAGGTTTTGATATTTCATTCAAATTGTCTCCTTAGGAAGCAATTTGCTTGAAATGTCAATACATACTTTCAGGGAAAAATAAGAAAAATATCAGTTTGTCATCTGAATTAGCCGAGAGAGTGGTAAAGAATAAGTGCCTTTAGTTGTACTTTTGATAAACATTGAGAATTGGTTTTAGTGCTGTAACTAGAATTGAATATAATTTCTGGTTCAAATGAAATTGATATGATAACTAATGGCCACTAGTTCAATTGAAAAGCAACATTTGCACATTAATAATGATTAGTTCTGACACAAGTTGTGGCACCTGTTGAATGTTCAGTATTGGTTTCCATGCAGTCACTTGGCTTTCTTTCATTGGATTTAAACCATACTGATGCAGCTGACCCACATGGGTTGATGCCTGGTTAAATCTTAACTTTTTATCATTGTTGGATTTGAACATTTGTAGCATGTGTAAAAGCCCATTAACCCTTAAAGCGCCAGTCACAACTATTGTCGTCTGCTTTGTCATCAGCTTGTGATTTTAAAAGTTATTTTTGCAAACAGTGTGGACCCAGATCAGACTGCTCCTTTAGGAGCAGTCTGATCAGGGTCCACACTGTTTGCCTGTATGCAAAAATAGGTTTGAAAAGTCTGCAAGAATATTCAGCAGACGACATAAACAGATGACATTTTCAGATGCAGTTTTTCTTGGCGCTTTAAAGGTTAAACATTGGTGCTGTTCACAAACTGTGTTTATATATTAATTCTGACATGAGTTATGGCCTGTAACAATGCCTTTTATTCTTTAAGGACAACAACATGTTCCAAGGAGGCCCCGGTGGTCCAGGAGGACCAGGTGGTCCAGGAGGCCCTGGAGGGCCACCGCCACCAGGTAGTATGCCTGGTCCAGGGCCACAAGGACCAGGAGGATTTGAGCAGTATGGTGGACAACAGTATGGCGGGTAAGTACACATTTAGGTGAATTTATAGTTCACCTGTACAAAAGTACAGGAAGAGCAAACAAAAGGTTTTATGGTCAAAAAAGGTAAGAGAAAAGTCCAGGGAGTGCCACAATTACAAGCCGCAGCTCTTCCTAGACACCAAGAGGACGAGGAAATAGACAAAACTAAACAAGGGCAAATCGAACATGTGTATGAAAAACAGTAAGATTAGCTCTCTCTTCCCCAAGCAAGCTAATCGCAATGCTAAAAGGACTGAAAAACACAAGAACAAAATAACACAAGGCAAGACTTAAGAACAAATCGCCTCGTAGAATGAACCACAAAGCAACAAAGAGTAAGACTAACACTGGGACCACCACCTTAGAACGGTCAATAGAATAAACCAATGGGGGTTTAAAGCATGCTACTCTTAATACAAAAATACATAAAAATTAGATTCACATAAAGGCTCCCAACAGAGTCAGTGCATCAAAGCGAAAACAGAAAAATCAAATTAATCACTGATAAACAAAGATGAATACTCCTGGCTAATTCTACCGTGTGCCAGAGGAAATGAAAACCAATAGTTGAACCACAGCGCCCTGAACTGCGGTTGTGCAATTAAAGAGTAAAGCATAGCCATCAACAATGATATGGTTGATAACTAGGCATGCAATCTGCCACATAATATCCAGGCTATAGCCTATTTCAAGTTTTTAAGAAATCCAAACTCTTTGGTGGATTAGATCATATTTGGCGTGGCAGATAATTGGTCTGGGGTTTTATACATGCAACCTTTCCACTTGAACTTGAGGTCAAACTTGAACTTGAGGTCAAGAACATAGACTTAAGAATTTTCATGTTAAAATATTAATGTTAACCCTTTCAGACTGGACCTAAAAAAACACCTATGCAAACAGTGTAGATCCAGATGAGACGGCTTGTAATGGGAGTCTCATCAGTATCTATGATATTTGCCATTCTGTCATAGAATTTGGATTGACATCCTTTTTTGTTCGTGGAGATTGATCATGAAATATTTTCTACGGTCATTCTCTCCCTTCCGCTGATTCAAGAAGGGCAGTTGTCAGTTTCTGGCGAAAGAATGTGCACAATATTGGTTAACCGCTTAGAGGACTAAGCCTGCCCAGTAAACGTGTGGTTAGGTAAACTGACCGCGCTCGACATGACCCCATTGGGTTGACTGGGCCGTAAAACCTCAACACACACAAAGACATCCTTTGTTGTGGCAATAGGTATGTCCAAATTAAAAAATGGAGGAGTCCACTATTTGGGGATGAAGGAAAAAGAACACAACAACAAACTGTATTCCTGCACACAAGTAGAGCCCATATTTTTGTGTTGTGAAATGTGGGTGTGAAGCTGTGCAACATAAATAACCATATGCTACCGTCACCATTTCTTTAAGAGTGGTGTTTCGAGCAATCTATGGGACAGAATAAAACAGTACCTGAAAATGTTTGCAAGTTGCAAAAAAGAACATGATTTGTAGTCCTGAAATAGTTTTTTGTGGTCAGACCATATAACTGCAGGCTTGAGCTTTGGCCAATATCAATGGTCGATGATGTGATGGTGGTTCTGTATAATGTGTCAATAGAGCATCAGAAGGATAATCTGAGACTCCCCAAGTTTGGGTCATGGTACAGCTGTATATTTTTTTCAGTCTGTGTCATTTAGTTGCACACTGAGTGTCATTTAGTTGCACACTGAGTGTCATTTAGTTGCACACTGAGGATCATTGGCTAAGCCATGAGCATCAGTATGTATATCTTGTTTGTTGTGTGTGATTCTAAGCAGATTTTGGGACAAATAACATTAAATGGCGAAAATGTGACTGTGGCAGCTGCATAACTTGGTCAGTGGTCCAGCATCGCATTGGTAATCTGAGGGTTCGGAGTTTTATCCCAGGTATGGTATGGCTGTGTATTTATCTCGGGCTGTGACATGATTAGCTTGTGTATTGTCAGATTTAAGTCAGAATTGTTACCATTGGTAGGAAGTGGAATTAATATTGTCATTATATGGTAAAAAAAAACCAAACAACAACAAACAAACAAACAAAAAAAAAGGACTGTAAAGCTAGATGATGTAGAAAGAAAACAATTATCAGTAGGGGACTTTGGCATAGGTCCATGTGAGAATTTGAATGAATAGATGGGTAGGTGTTATCAAACACTGTACTGTGTCAGGAAGGCTAGCTTTTTGTGTCAGCAAGCAAATATAAAAAAGGAGTCACAGTAATAGTTTCTTGTTATTTTATTTTATTTTTTTTTTTTTCAGACAAAACATGCAGCCAGGATTTCCCCAGGGTGGTGCTCAGCAAGGCTGGGGTGGAGCAAGCAATCAACAATATCCTCAACAGCCACCCCAGCAACAACCACCACAACAGTTCAGTGCAGATCCAAATAAAACTCAGGAGCAGAATGCAGCAGCATGGGCAGCCTACTATGCCCAGTATTATGCCCAGTATGGCCAGAACTATAATCAGCAACAAGCACAACAAGCTCAGCCTGCTCAACCACAACAACCTGCCACTCAACAGCCCTGTAAGTAAATGTGTCTAATGTTAGAAATAACCTACTTGTACTGTGGTTTGACTGAGAGAGACCACTTTGATATTGCTGTTGGTAGAGCAGTTCCTTTGAATACTGCAGGTTGACTTGACCCATACCAATATAAATGAAGCTGCCCGGAAAATGCCACAATCCCAGGGCCCAGTTGTTCAAAGCTAACGACATCGTTAGTTAACGATTCGTTAAAATTTACATCAAGTGATACGCAAATATGCTGAAATTTTTTGCTGAAAAAAATGTGAGTAGCTTTTGCACATTTTTTTCAGCAAAAAATATCAGAATATTGTGTATTGAATCCACTAAAACAGTTAACGAAATGACCCTTAACGAGCTTGTTAAGCTAACGATGCTTTGAACAACTGGGCCCAGAAATATAGACAGCCTCTCCAGTGCACTGATATGAATTTGGTTCTGCATAAACTAGAGCTATGGTTGGTCTGCATGTTGTCAAGATAAAATAACTGAATGGAATATGATTCTGAATGTCATGTCTTGTATCTAGGACGTAATATATGTCCCAACATACTGAACAAAGAATTGTACTTATATCTGTCCCATTAAACAAAGCAGCCTAGTATTTAAACTTCATGACTTGTAAGCTGTGAGCTGTGGATACTCACCTATGAAGAGTCATCATAGTTCCTTTCTCCTACACGAGTCCATTTCTATTCAGATGTTGGTTAACACTGGTGTTATTTGACTTTCAAGATTGCTTCTGTTAGAGCACCACGCTTTCAGGAAGATGAGGTTAGTCATGTAATGTGCATGTTTATTTGTATTGCAGCTATTAATCCCACAACTGGACAACCAGATTACACGGCGGCATGGATAGAATATTACAGACAACAGGGACTACATTACCAGGCAGATCAGATCATGAGACAAGCACAGGCAATGCAAGGAGGTGCTGGTGGACAGCCACCAGCAGGAGAACAGCGGCAGTAAATATAAAACAGAAATTAACACATCGGAGGTAAATACACAGGATGTAATCAGGTTTCCTTTGTAGGCATGACGGTGTCAACAGCTACGACGACAGATCATCAGGAGAGGACCTTGTATCATGTCAATTTTACACATAACATTTAATCTTGTTCCCTTTTCAATTATATGAACCCATTCTTAGTTCTTGCTTAGTGTATATGTCCATACTTTAAAAGATGATTTTTGACAGAAAATGATGATAAACACATGTATGTTCCTTTAGTACAATAAATATATATAGATGTGTCAAGCATTTTTAGATTGATAAAACATTACATGGCCCTTTTATTTTCAGTATAAAGTAGATACATTTGTACTTTGAAAGGTCATTTTTCATCCATTGTGCATCTATTTTTTTATTTTGTGCCACAAGAAGTAAAAAAGTACTTTTGTCAGGTCTGGTCCAGATAAGATTGTTTCATTATTTTTGCACCAAAACATACCTTTTTGTTGGTTACTCACTGGAATCACTTGGCAACATAATTCAGTATGTACCAATGATGTATGTTTTCCTGCAAATGTAACAAACAATCTTTTACTAAATTCTGACATTTTATGGACTTTGGAGGCATAAATCCAGATAGGATAATGCCTTGTCATTTATTCAGGGTTTGCTGTTAGCTGCATAACAGATTCTTGTCTGTACAGGAAAGTCTAGGGACAGGTTGACTGGATTTGCATTATGCCAGGGTGGTTGGAGTGAATTTCACACTTGATATAGTAGCTTTTTTACTTGTCACAGCTCATTTGATATTAAAGTGTAGTGGTAACTTCACTCACTGTTTTTCTTAACATTTACTTGCCCTCTTGTTCTTCCTTTCTGTTATTCATAGATCAAAATTCTTGCAGTTCAGAACCTGAGTTGATGTCTGGCCAGATGGCTTGTCAACAGCTTGGGGGGAAAATTCTGTACTGAATCTCCTAGTATGAAGGACCTCAATTTCTATAATTGTTTTATGGTCATCTTGCCCTCACAATCATTTATTATTAATCCTGCATTTGCCCATTTTTCCCCATGAATATATCCATGAAAATAAAATATATGCCATAATGATTGTCATCATTATTTTAGTATTCATTTATTTAATTTACTTTAATATTGTAATATGATTATTACTTTATTTTAATAATGACAGTAATATTATATATATTGTACTTATTATTATTTTTATAATTTATGTTCTATATATACTTTATTATTATTATTATTATTATTATTATTATTATTATTATTGAAAGGGAAATGAAAACTTGTGAACACTGATTTTTTTCTCAACTGCTTTGCTTTTGGATCTTTATAATATCAATTTGTATGTCAGTATGCCAAATACACATGCATTACATGAACTCTAGATACATGATTGTTAATATACATATATTGAATGAGACACTTGTAAATGTATATTTTATTATTTTTCTTGAATTAGAACTGTGATACTTTGTTGTTCATAGTTACTGTTCTTGGTTATGTGCCATTAAAATTACATGCCTTTTAAATGGTCTTTTGAAAAAAAAAAGTGTTTTCCTAGCCTAGTTCCAGTATTTTATATCTCCTTCATTTTGAGGAGGAGCTTTGATGATTTTATTGGAAAAATGCATGTTTATCATTGATAAATGCTTATTTGCCAATTGTTTCATACTATATTTTGTCTTCAGTTGTCAGATGAAAAATGTTTTATTTGCATTATTTATTCATTCAAAAACTGAGAATTGCATTGCTGTTGTGAAATTGATTAGCAGTGATATTAATGAATTGCATTGTCATCTTGAATAACTTGACTTGTATGTATTTTATTTGTAAATACTTTCTATGAATTTTGCAGATCCCTGTTACAGTTGGTAGCTACCTTGAACCGACTGTGTATATATAAACGTGCATTTTAGGTAGATTTAATGATGAAATGATAGTCATATTTGCATGTGTATATATATTTTGATCAAATGTCTTGTTAGAATATTTTCATCTGAATTTGCTATTGTTGAATTGATGCCAAGAAGTTGAATATTTTTTTTTCTCTCTCTCTCTCTCTTTTTTTGGATGAAAATAATATCTTAAATTTAATACTGACACTTCTCCTATTGTTTGACATATCTTGTCTCTTGGCAATAAGTAAAATGGCATAACTGTGAACTGTGAACCATGTAGAGAGAAAACCTATCTTATGCCATATGTAAAACAGTGAAAGCCCAAAAACCATGCATCTGATCTGTAACCTTTGTAGGGTAAACATATTGTGCAGATTTCAGACTGCTTTATAGGTGTACAAGCTGGGCTGGTTCATGTTTGTATATGGGATGAGTGTTTTCTTTCAGCATGCATATAAATTTTAACCAACATGCTACTACATACTCTGGTGAAGTACAGACTGAAAATTCCTTTTATACTAGTTGCACTTAAAAGTGGCATTTAATTATATTAAGACGGATAAGAAAAATATTGTAAGCCAGTTATACACACTTTTTATGAAATAAGATGGTTTCCTTTTGGTTTAAAAGGAATAAACTCCTTTTTGCTTAAAAGGAATACACCAGTATTTGAAATAACCTGTAAATAGAGATTTTCCAAAAAAAAAAAAGAAAAGTCAAATTCATATTTCTCTCTTTGCCAGTATCAGTAACATTATTTCATTGAAGGTGCATTTTTCAACAAATATTTTGCACAATCCTGGAATATTTCTGCATGTAGTTTTAAACGTTTACACAATAGAGTAAAAACATTATGGTAAAGACATGATGCATTGTTTCTTTCTCATTCATAAATATTCCTATATACTTGTATATAAGGGATAACAAAGGTAAGTAAATCAGTTCAAAAAACAGGTAAGTAATCAAGGTAAGTATAACTTTTTGTTACAGTTAGGAACTGAATTGCAGTCATTTGATTTTAAGGATAAGGACAATTTGTATTATTCATGCCTTATTGTCATGACATGAACAATTGCTGACATATATTGAAATGTATTTGCCGCTGTTTATTGATTGTTTGTGACAACATTCTGTGCATTGTCACCTGTTTCCTATGTAGTCTATTGCAAAGCTAGGTTGAGGAGCATCTAAAGGGAAAGTTCGGGGCCACAAGGGCCGATGAAGGGGTCAAGAGGATCTGACTCCCCTTTTGTAAGTAAAACAAACCTTGAATTGTGAATTGCAATATTGTTTGACTTGTCATGATGCTATGAAGAAGATTTGACTGCAGATGTGTAATTTTATTTATTGAAAGTGTTGCTAGTGCCTGACTGAAAACGAGTAATTTTAATGAAATGTGAGTGTACCCATTGTCATTTACTGCAAGTTGCTTTGAAAAACAGTACCCAACAATTTCAACAGTTGGGATGCATAATACTAAAAAAAAACAAAAAATTTTAACACGTTTTCCATTCAGAAGTAAGAAATTATAAGAAAGTTCATTAATAATGAGAATATATTTGAAGATTATATGTGACATCAGCTGATAATACCTAAGTGGTGTAATATTTGTAAATATGTTGGTGGTTTGTAGTTCCATTCATATGTCTTCAGTGTTAGATTTATATTATCATGTATTGCTTGCTTATCAAAAGTGACCTTTTAAGTTCCCATCTTATTTTGGATGTTTTATTGTTTGATTTTTTTTATATTTTTTTTTGTGCCAATATCCATAGTGCAGTAGGTAGCTTGTGCTCAACCTGCCACTAACTCAAAAAGGGTGTTGTCAGATATTGGTGAAAGTATGTTCTCAGAGTGCTGCTTTAACACTTGAAGGACTAAACCTGCCCAGGAAAAGTGTGAGAATGTAAAATGACCGCCTCCACAGCTCAGTGTTGACTGGGCTATAAAACTTACTATTTTGGAGATGTAGTAAATGTGTCTACTGATTAACGGTGGAAATGGTTTTATAATACATAATAAATGGTGCAAAAGTTAAGTTTTCATCTGTATTTATTTCCTTCAAAATAGATATAGAGGGATTGATAATTATGTGGTAAAACTATTTCTCTTAGCATTTGACTTCTACATCCAATTTTCCTGGTAGGGGCCAGATATTGAAATAGGCACTATTAAGCCTAGATATTGAAATAAGCACAATTATGCCCATTAGTGAAACTAATAAGAGTCAAGCTGGTAAATACTGAAAGATTTATTTAGTTGGGCAATTAGTTTTATTGATGGGTGATATTTGTTAGGTAAAGCTGTATTTTTCTTAACTTTGGTTTCTCAAATTGTTATACAGGTATGAGCCAGTATTCAAAGTCATCTCTAGCCCACTGGTGAATTACTAGTAAAAAATGAATTTTAAACCGGTATATATTTCAAATTTATATATAGTTGGGCCAGTAGAAAAATTATCAAATCCTAATTTGGGTGACTGATGAGCTCTTACAGGAGTTGTACATTCCAAAATCAGTTGTGTCTCACTAACTCCGTTAGCATCCACTTTAGAACAGCGGCATACAGATTACCAGTAATTTAGTTTTTTGGTGATCCAGTTCTGTACTAAAATTCACACTGCTATAATAAAAAGTAACAGAGACCTACTTACTATGACACCTTTCCTTTTGTCATTGAGTTGATATTGGTTCCCACTTTAATAGCCTACTTACCAGAAGCTATGTAAATAAAGCTAGTGAAACACTGCTACAGTATTTACCATACATACTCGTATCCCGGAACACCTTACCATACTTTGAATGACTGTTTTACCAAAAGCTGATACATTCTTACAACCTCCCAAAAAGTTTCCAGATAAGTAGCAGTATAAACCCTGATCAGATATCATATTCTGTCCTGTTTGATCTGGGTCTGTTATGTTGCTCTGTCCTATTTCTCTGAATACATGGGCTAAGTACAATATTTAAGTGCCACCAGATAAAATTTATAATCGTTGTCCTTGGAAACAGTGAACACATACAAGAACAAAGATAGAGTCTCGGTTTCATTGAAATGTCATATGGCAGCAGCTGCTTAAGCGACAGCAAAACTTAATTTTCCAAGATATCACAATGGAATCAATGATTCCAAGGAAATAAAAACAAGAACGGCTCCATGATGAAGTGTGGGGATATTTAAGGGATGGGAAATTAAAAAAAAAAAAGATGGGTTACTTAAGGTCACTTTTGGTCCTCTCTTTTATCCTTTTAAAATACTTAATCTTTTATTCTTTTTTTTTTTTTCAATTTTGCAGGTTTCAAGATATTCAAAGATTGCTGTTCTTGTGTACACATGTATGTATCTTTGTTGTTAATAAGTCAGATCATTTGTTATGACCGCTGTAGTTTTTTTTTTTTTTTTTTTTTTGTAAAGAGTTGCTACTTATTGAAATGTTAAAAACATGAAAGTATTATGAACAATGTAAGTGTATATGTAGATGACTTTTTATTTTGAACATGCCATAATGATTTTATATTTGTTTCATTTATTGACATTTTGACTAAATTTAGTAGTAACATTCCACCATAGATGAAACTAGACAAATGCTTACAAATATGCATACACGTGTCCCTTTCATAAGTGTGTTACATAGCAATATTCTGCTCTGGAATTCTCTCAGTGTGAACATTTTGCACTGAACATACATGTACACTTGAATATGTCATGAAAAAAATGGCTTATGTTGTTCCTGTTATAACTTATATGGGTCTTCTCATAAATATGTAACATTATGTACATGCATTTGTTTGAATTTCATTATAAACGCCTGAATGTGAAGTGTTCTGTAATATTTGATATTTAAGCTGAATTTGATGTAGTAACCCTTTTAAAAACATGTTATTTGTCACTATTCAGGATTCATATTAAACTCAGTGTGGATATGTCTCATATTAAAAGTGTACTGTTATATAATCTGTGTTTTGTGTAGAGAAAGAAATTGTTAGTATGCTGTTTTTTTTTTACCATCAAAATTGCTGAATTATGTAATAATGCATCTTGGTCACCAGTGCTCCAGTAGTTATGAAACTGTTTCAAGTACATGTAGGAAATATACATTCATAGCACCAGATAAGATGGGGTATCAGGAAAATACTTCCCTTATTTCTCCTTAAAAACATACGTTGTGGGTAGTCATTGGAAAGGCCTCACCGAGGCATTTCTAATGAGACCCAGATCAGTTGTTCAAAGCGTTGTTAGCTTAACTAGCTTGTTAGTGGTCAAAATGTTAACTGTTCTAGTATTAAAGTACAATATCTAATTCACAGGTATTTTTCCTGAAAAAAAAATGTGAGTAGCTTTTGCAAATGCAAAAGCTACTCACAATTCTTTTAGCGAAAATATTATTGTGTATGCCATATTCAATGATCAAAGTTTTAATGATATGTTAACTAACGACATTGTTAGTTTTGAAGAACTAGGCCCTGATGTACTTCTGGAGAAATAAGTAACATAACGGCTTTTGGTTAAAAATCTGGCTTATTTAGAGCTATGAACATTAGGCTGGGGTCAGCAAATCATTTCTTTGGGACGTGGCAACAAATGCTTTATCAGACAGCATATAGTGCAGGTCTGTTTGTATTTCGTATACTCCAAAGCCTGTTGTTGGCCTCGGACGTGCTTCTAAAATTGCAGCGTGAACTTCTAGTCTGTTGTTTTTGAACATGATAACAATGTCAGATAGTTTGAATCATCCAGTCCATGGGTCCAGATATAGCAGGAAGTTTTGGTTACAAGCAACATCATGACAGTATCTGTCTTCAGGTTTATGCAAACTAAACCTACTTGGACCTGGGTATGCTAGTTTACCTGGATAGTAGTTGTAGCTTTTACATTTCAGGAGTGAACCATGCATGCTTCAGTTAGTTAGCATATTTTTTTCCCACTAAAAATTATCAATATTTTTCTTTTGTCCACCAAAAACGTATATAGTGGATACTCATTAGAAGTGCCATGCTGATTTACTTCTAATCATTTAGGCCTTATCTGTTAACCTCATTTAACCCCCCCCCCCCCAAAACAAAAAATCCTTTGAGGGGCTACAAAAAAATCTTTAGATAGGCTAAGTGATCATAAAAGACCACCAGAAAATATAAACTACACTATTGTGAAATAAGGGAGGTGGTGGTGGTTGTGGGGGTTGTACAAGTTCATGGGATAAGTAAGAAAATGAGAAAAATACTGATCTGGAGACCTTTATGATATAGATATGATATATGCAGTCTGATCCATGTATGTACAGTTTGTAAATGCCTGAAGACATTATTTTTTGTCTTGAGGCAACTCGAAAGTAAGCATTGAAGACCTGGGCCAGCCTATACACATACATTATAGTTTGATCGGGGTCATCTTTGTTTGCATGTTTGTACCATTTCCCAGGATTGGCCATGTTTTATGTTTATATAGATGTTTCATCATTCTCAAGTTTTAGTAGTTTTATGGTGACAGATTTTCCATTTGCTTATTTTAACTTCACAGTCATTGCTCTTTCTCTCTGAATAAAGGTTAATTATGTAGCCAGTTTCTTGTTGTTTGCCTTATTGTTAGCACTAATTGTTGGTTTTCAGCCATATTTTCTGTATTAAACCTGAAATATTTAGATTTGTGGGTCCTTGTGTATATAGATTATGTAAAAAAAAATGGAATAATGTGACTTTATGCTCCATCATTTTATTAATTTGTATCAAAATGATCTCGGCAGAGTTAAATGTGTCATTCAAATGCAGCTGTTAATATTTCAGTATTTTGAAATGCTTCACTATTTTTGACATTCTTCACTATGTTCATGAAAAGAAAAGATAATGACCGTATCAAGAAATGGTTCCATGCTTGTTTTTCTTTAAGTACTGTAGTGTAGGTTTTTACAGAGTAATAAACTTACCAAACTTGATCATGATGTGCCATTTTTCCTCTTATGAAAAACAATAGATCTTGTTTATGTAGAAATAATGAAAGTTTATTATAAATCATACAAAAGTACATGCATGTCATTTTCTTGAATTTAAATATTTTATTAACCCTTAACCTTTACCACTCTCTGGGCATTTTCAGCAGACGACAAATTGATAATATTTTTCTTATTTTTCCCAGAAACAGGATTTGATATTTCATGCAAATTCTCTTTAAGAAACAATTTGCATGAAATGTCATATCCTGTTTTCTGGGAAAAATAAGAAAAATATTTCAAAATGTCGCCTGCTGAAAATTTTACCCAGAGTGCTAAGCGTTAAAGAGCCATTGAAAAGAGTAGACAACATAGTAAAATAAATTCTACAGTGTTGTCTGCTGCTCTTGTGATCGGCACATTAAGGGTCAAAGAATGAAGTGGTTATTTGAAGATGAATGTTCTTACTTGGGATGATTTGAGGCTAGCTTTGGGGAAAAAAAGAACATTATCTCTTATCATACTGTATGTTACCAGCAAAGATCCAGACAAGCCTACCATGTAGAAAAAAAGGCAGAGGCCCTAGCCAGATGGCACAGATGTCTTTATTGGTTGCATACAGTAAATTTCTCAGAGTGGCCCATATTTGTTCATATATGTTTATGACATATACTAACCCATACTTTTAACTTGTACCATTGCACTGTATTTGAATTGATGCATAACATTTTTGTACTTGAAATAATAATGTGTTTTCTTTGTTTTACTTGACAGGAGTTTTTAAATGGAACTAATTTAAAAATCCCTGTCCTCATAAAATATTGTACAGCATTGCTATATCATGGTTTATAAACATGTTACAGCCTTAGTACTGAAGAAATAGATGACATTCTAGAAGTGTAAATACATATATTGTGACTATGATAAATCAAAAGATTGTGTATTTGATTTTGTAATACCACATGTACATGTAAAAGTTCTGCTCACTTGATTTATATTCTGATGGTTTAACTTGTTGAATTTCAAATTATTTTAATGTACATTTTATTGAAACAACATAAAGAATCTTCTTGTGTACTTGTATGCTGTAATGTTAAACTAGTGCTAAAATGATAATTGTATTATTTTGATCTTGGATTTAAAAGAATTACAGTATATTATATTGAACAAATTTCCCTCCATTTCTTCTTTTAATGTCGTTTTAATCATTTCTTTAATCATTTCTTTCATTTTGCTTTATAATATGCATTTTGTTTTATATCATAATTGCCAGATATCTTCCTTGCCAAAGTATAGCCAAACTATTGATCATGAAAGCACCACATTACATATGTTTCCAAAGGACTGTTGCATGGGTTGCAAAATACTTTACTTTCATCATTTAGTCAGGGATGTATTGTAACTTAACTCATTTATGCCGTGTTGTCTGATCAGAGTCTATACTATTTGTCAACATCACTTTTGAGGGATGCTAGGCATAAATGTGGATTAAACATGATAACTTTTAAATCGATGATTGTTTTTTGCTTCAGTAATTACCTCTTTTTGGGTTCCTCAGGGTAGATAAAATAATCAGCCAATTTTAGAAGTACAGTCGACTCTCGTTATCTCGAATTCCAAGGGACTCACTGAAACACTTCGAGATATCCGTACCTCGACATATCAGAGTTGAGAGAGTGAGGAAAACAATAAATTGAACAACCACATTTAAAAAATGAATATGTAATTTGACTCCTGAAGTTAGTAATATATATATATAAAATAATATGAAAAAGAGGAGAAATTGCTCCTTAGGAGCAATTTCTCCTCTTTTCCACATTATTTTGTTACCTGTTGTCATAGTTTCATGTTAAAACAGGGACCAGATTTTCACTTAGAGATAAGCGGTAATTCAAAATAAGCGAGTTCGATAACAAGGTTCGACTGTACTTATTTATTATGCTTTGAAATACATCATAAACTTTAATGCATTACATTTAATTCACATGTTGGAAACTACATAAATAATTTGTGCCATTCTGTAAAGAAAACATGATGTAGGCTGGTGCGACTGTGTCAGATTATATTTTTGCAGAACTTCCCATATGCTGTAATGGCTTGTGTCACAGAATGCGGCTCATTTGACAGTTAACCTAAACATGACCCAGTAAGCCATTAAATGAAATGTGATATCCTTTATTAAATACATGATTGGTGTACACTGTGGTCAGTCTCATTATGGCATTTGTGAGATATGGTCATAATGGTTAATGGTGAAAAATTGGGTTATTGCATAGTTTTAAATTTCTCAAGTGACTGCTCAAAATTTAAAACCATGTAATAACCTATACAAACAAGTGAGATGTCCAGAGAGTTCAACTGCATTCTTTTTTTCTTTCTTTCTTTTTTTTTCTTTCTTTTTTTTCTTTCAGAAAAGTCATAAAACAAAATTAGCAACAACTGACAAATGTCTTTTTTTCTCTACCAATATTATCAGAGCCACACTAGCCCATTTCAAAAGCCTCCAATTATTTTAGTTTGTTACTCCTGATTCTGCAAAATTAAAAAAGTACAGCCTTTACGTGCACAGCCATTTTTACTCGTAATATTAATTATTTATGGATGTGAAATTGTGGATTTCATTTCTAATAGTTGACATCTTGTATAGGACTTCTGACCTTTGTTATGAAAAAATCATTGTTAGGATACTTTTGATTATGTTGGTTAAAGACCATATTCCTCAAAAGTAGACCTGAAATGATTTTTTATTGTATCTCTGAATCTTAATAACATTAATTCAGAGATAGGATAAAAAATCATTTCATTTTGATCTGGTTCAAAAACGAGTAACTAATTGAAATTTTACAGGCTGTCAGATGCCACATTTTATGACCATATTAATACCATATATTAATTAATTAAAACTTTCTTGGATAAAAAATGTATATTTTTGAATATGGAAATATGGAGCCTTTAAAGACAAAAAATAGTAAATTAATGTCTTGATTTCATTTTAAGAATCACATATGTGGTCTTGTTTCCATTTAATCATGAAACCAGAAGTATTTGTAAGTTTAGCAGTTAAAATGAATTTATAAAATATGACAACAAATAAATTCTGAAAAGATAGATCCCCTTGAAAAGAACCCAAGCACATACAATAATGGAAGTAGGAGATTCCGTCTTGAATGGATAACTACCTTAATATTCATTATCAGCCTTAGGAGAGATCAGGGTGTGGTGGTGGGGATTAAGATAAATTTTTCATTAAAAAAGTAAATGTTAACCCATTACATGGTGCTTTGTGAAGTTTTCTATTATTGGAATACTTTAGATGTGGCAAGGCAAAAAACATTACCTCATTGCAATATACAAAGAATGAAAACCTGTGCTTGCATTCACATTTGATTCCCAACATGAGGAAACATACCGTCAGACGTGTGCCCAAAGGAGACTCAGGTCAGCTTATGCATTTGTGTAGTCTGATCAGTTAATTGTCTACATGAACAAACTGCACCCATGGCAGTCCAAAACTTGAAAAGGCATCCAGTGAAGCTTCTGATCAGACTTGGTGTATGCGTGGCTGATCTGAATCTTCGCTAGGCGGTCATGTCCGAAGGTAAGTTTTCTGATATTGTGGGTTGTTTTCGTTTTAAGCTGGTCGACATATACCTTGTAGAAGGTATACAGAATGGACATGTGTCTTCATACTAGTATAACATGAGGTAAGTTTTCTTTGTGTCGCTTTTCATACGAGTTGCACCTTGGGAACTCGCCCATACTCCTATCATTGTCCTAAATAGGCAGACATTTTAAGGGGAATGGCTACAGACTCGTGAGATGCAAAGGCTGCTCTGCCTTGTCAGTAGGGGTCTACTCTAAAGGAATGTATAGAATATAGATGTTTTATTACCAAATTCATATCAGTATGTCATGCCTTTGAACTGTTTACTTGATGGGAGAGGTTTGAACTCCTGTGACCTGTGTGAAGTGGGATAGTATCTCTGACAATAGCACGCATTCAAAATGCACTGATGGTGGTCAACCTGTACATGTGCAGTCAGATCAACGAGCATGTTTTGTGTATACACAATTCTTTATGTATAGAATATGAGCCACAACATCAGGGCCCAGTTGTTCAAAGCGTCGTTAGCTTAACGAGCTCGTTAAGGGTCATTTCGTTAACTGTTTTAGTGGAGTCAATATACAATATTCTGATATTTTTTGCTGAAAAAATGTGAGTAGCTTTTGCACTGCAAAAGCTCACATTTTTTCAGCAAAAAAATTCAGCATATTTGCGTATCACTCGATGTAAATTTTAACGAATCGTTAACTAACGATGCCGTTAGTTTTGAACAACTGGGCCCAGAAATGTACCTTTGGACATGTGCAGTCTTGCAGTCTGATTAGTATTTTGGATGGCCAATGATGTAAAGTTTCTTGATGTGAACAAAGACTGATCAGACTGCACGGATGTGCAAGGTGATTTGAGTGTCCGTGGGTGCATATCTCGGAACATAAATTTTCTCAAGCTGTGGTTCATGTTGCACAACACAAGAAAAAGGGTCCTTTCATGAGGACATAGCAACAGATAAGGCGCTTTTTTCATCCGAAAAATGATATCTTTCTTATTTCTTCAAGAAAACATGTTGTGGTACTCATTAGAAGTGCCTCAACGAGGTGCTTCTAATGAGTACCCACAACATATGTTTTTGTGGAGAAATAAGAAAAATATTATGTGGATATCCCCTCTTATCTGTAGCTATGTGAGGAGCATGATGTTCAGGCAGAAAGGCCCAGATCAGCTTGTGCACCTGCATGCTGATTTAAGACCTTAGACCATAATTGTGTGAGGTAAAAGTATTAAGCCGTTTTGCATCATACTGTAATAACCCTAACACTGGAACGGACGGGCCTGAGAAAACCATGTAGATCCAGATAAGACATGGCAGAACATGGCATCTAATTGGGGTGTACATTGGTCTGCCACTCCAGTAATATTTAGGCCCATCAATAGGTAGTCAAATGGACGTTCAAATTTTAGGGTATGTTAAGGCATCCTTACATTTAGGGTAAAGACAATGTAAGGAGCTGTAGGTCTTGATTAGGCTGCATGTGTACAGGTCAGTCTAGCAGTTGCTTATTATATAAGGGATATTATATAAGGCATTTAGGTACATCTTAGCTGGTCACACTTGCCATCCTCGGTGGCTCAGTGGGATGCGCGGCCAACTGTTGATCAAGAGGTCGCGGGTTTGATCCCTGCCGAGTCGGGCCACATTATTTCATGGAGATTGATCATGAAATATTTTCTTTGGTCATTCTCTCCCTTCTACCGATTCAAGAAGGACATTTGTCAGTTTTGGGTGAAAGAATGTGTACAAGTACTGGTTAACCACTTAGAGGACTAAATATGCCCAGTAAAAAGTGGTTAGATAAACTGACTGGCTCGATATGACCTTAATAGTGTTGACTGTGACGTTAACTCCAACCCAACCAACTTAGCTGGTCACAGTTCATTTAAGCTACATGTATAGGGCACAATCAAAAAGTTATAATTAAGTTGCAGTTTTAACCTGGTAAATAAGTGTTAAGTCACCTTCATTGTATTTGTACATTATGTTACAAAAATTCTCGAGATTTGCTTTGGGAAAACTACATGCAAATAGCAAAGAATAGGTTAATCTTATATTAAGCTTTTGCAAATTCATTACAGATCACCATTTGATGTTTAATTTTCCTTTTTTTTTTTTTCTCAAGAAAATAGAATTTAAATAGGTCCGACTGGAGGTCAGGAGGTCGTGGGTTCAACCCCCATCGAGGTCGGCAACATTCTTTCGTGGAGATTGATCATGGAATATTTTCTATGGTCATTCTCTCCCTTCTGCTGATTCAAGAAGGGCAGTTGTCAGTTTCTGGCGAAAGAATGTGCACAATACTGGTTAACCGCTTAGAGGACTTAGCCTACCCAGTAAATGTGTGGTTAGGTAAACTGACCGCACTCGACATGACCTATTGGGTTGACTTGACCGTAAAACCTCAACACAAACATTTTATGTGAATTTCCTCCCTTCGAGACCATTGGCTTGAAATGTCACTATTTTCTGGGAAAGTACAAGAAATATTTCAAAATATTGACTGCTGAAAATTACATCCATCTTGCTACATATTCAGTATTGACATTATTTTACACAGACCGCATTTGGCGTTGATTTTTGCATATGTGATTGATGTTATTCGCAAAGCATGTTCCAAGAGTATTTTGTGTCTCTATTCTCAAGTCATATCATTTATCTACAGAAAACTCTTGTGTCGCAATTTTAATTTGTGGGATGTCATAATCTGTTCCGTGAAGTTTATTGTTTATTACCATGCTGATTATCAATGAATATGTAGTAATGCAGGGATACTTTTTGATAGGAATGCCAATTAACCCTTGTCCTGCTGAACACGTAAATACCCTGCCTTTGCAAACTAGATCCTGATCAGTTGACTTCTTCAGAAGCCAACTGATTTGGATCTGCACTGTTTGCTATTCAGTATTTGAATTTATATCAACAATCTGGATCAAGAAATCCAATTGGCTGAAAATTGGAAGTGGGCGTAGCATCTTTATTCAGCAGGACAATGGTTAAAATATGCAGCAGCTCTGGTGTAACACTTCGTAGTCTATGTGTGAACAGTGAATACCCAGGTCAGGCTTTGCATTTCCTGTATCATAATTCAGATAGTTAATTTAGATAGTTTTTTTTTCTTTCAAAAGGTATTAAAAATTGTCTTATTTCTCCACAAAAATGTGCTGTTGCTCATTAGAAGGCCTAGATATGTTTTTATGAAGAAAAAATATCTTGATTTGCTTCTTACCAAAGGCTATGGGGCACTATTGCCATTTATCTTGAACAATTTTCTAAATTTACTCTTTCCAGGAGGTCGCGGGTTCAACCCCCGCCGAGGTCGGCAACATTCTTTCGTGGAGATTGATCATGAAATATTTTCTACGGTCATTCTCTCCCTTCCGCTGATTCAAGAAGGGCAGTTGTCAGTTTCTGGCGAAAGGATGTGCACAACACTGGTTAACCGCTTAGAGGACTAAGCCTGCCCAGTAAACGTGTGGTTAGGTAAACTGACCGCGCTCGACATGACCCCATTGGGTTAACTGGGCCGTAAAACCCCAACACAAACAAACTTTCCGTTTGAATACAATTTTGGATTTCATATGTAATGAAACCATGCTACAATGAACTATTAACACTTAACAGGCTATGGGCAGATTCAGCAGACGACAAATTGGTGATATTATTCTTATTTTTACTAGAAAAAAGGATCTGACACTTCATGCAAATTGTCTCCTTAGGAGACAACTTGCATGAAGTGTCCGGTCCTATTTTCTAAGAAAAATATTTCAGAATGTTGTCTGACAGTTTTACCCAGCATGCAAAGTCTAAGAAGTTTCTGTGTGTTGCTGCTGTTAGATGAAGATATTGGGAATCCTGCTTTGTATCATTTAAACTTAACAGCGTCATGGGCAAATTCAGCAGACGACATATAGGTGATATTTACTTTTTCTCCAAAATAGGATTTGACATTTCATGCAGATTATCTCCTTAGGAAATGTCAAATCTTATTTTGGGGGAAAAAAAAAAAAAAAAGATATTTCAAAATGTTGTCTGCTGAAAATAATATCCAGCATGCTGAGAGTTAAACATTTTGTGCATTACTGGCTTATTCATTGTATGATGTAGAAGTATTCTGTATGCATGCATGTATTTTCTGTACTGGTTACTCTGCCATCCCATTTCACACAGACATGCACACAAACACACAACAATTAAAACATTGTTACAAGTTGGAAGACTGCAGGGTACTGACTGTTCAATGCGGTACTGGACCAACTTAGTAACCTGTCAGTAAATAATCAGGGTGTACAGTTGATTTGTATAACTGAGTGGTGCCATGAAAGGTCCGACTTATACTACATATATGTGACTGGTGCATGCCAGGCTATAGTTCTTACTAAAACGGGACTTGTCAAGAAGTATTTGGTGATATTCTAGGACAGTTTTTCTGATTTCTCCATTAAAACATAAATTGTAGGTACTCTTTAGAAGCATCTCGAAAAGGTGCTTCTAATGAGTACCCGCATGTTTTATGGAGAACTGCAGGAAATTATCCTAGAACTATCACAACCCTCCTTTAATAACAACTCCCTGCAAAAGACTAGACCTTTTTTTTTTCCGTTGAAAAATTGTGGTTATTTGTCTTCATGAAAGTATGTTGCATATTCATTGGAATCACTGTGTGATTCTGTTGAGTTCTCAACATACATTTATATATTTGGAGAAATAAGAAACGCTTATCTGAATGCCCCTTTTAGCAAGAGCTTTTAGGCCAGCACAACCCATGTCAATGCAATTCTGGTCAGGAAATCATTTGCACACAAAACTATTCCACAAAGTCTAAGCACCTAAAGCTTGAACAACAAACTTTTATATGCGGCTTAAGGCAGGGTTCTTCCATGGCATGACTGATGTATTTCTCATTGGGTCTTTGTGATGATGGGGGTTGGGGCATGACAAGATCAAACGTGCTGCATTGTACAAAAGGAAGGCTTTAATGCATATGGAAAAAGTGACAACCAGGATTAGCACATCTGCTTAACCTGACCATGTGGCAGTTAGAAATAACAGAAGACATGAATAGGCCATTCAGATGTGTGGGCTGATCCAGACTGTCACTCTTTGTACACATGTTTGGTCTTTTTAATGTGTAACGGCTCAGATCTGGTGCACTTTGTAAACTAGCAGTTAGTGAACGACTCAGTCAGTCTCAATGTGCTGGTCTGTTTATAACACTTTACTGACCCATTTATAGTGTTTCCAAGAAAGGAAGGCAGACTCCAGATTGACTGGCTGATACAAGCCTTCACTGTTCCCTTAAGGAATAAAATAGTTTCTCTTCAGTGCACCAGAAATGATCTTTTCTGTTGAAATTTTCACTCATGGATATTTTCTTTTCTTTCTAAATTAAATGATCCATAGTACTACCTCATAATCACCTGAGAATTTTTAAGCCTGAATTGTAGTAGTATTACCTGTGATATTTACAGACACAAATGTGAGCCTTTCCAGACAGAAATTGACAGTATGACATATGTAGCAGCATAGAGACTTATCAGTGCATTATCTGTGCAGTCTGATTGGGGTCTACATTGCTGAGAGAATCTTTAAAGTTTATACAGTGTTGGCAACCAGGGCCCAGTTGTTCAAAGCTAACGATGTCGTTAGTTAACGATTCGTTAAAATTTAAATCAAGTGATATGCAAATATGCTGAAATTTTTTGCTGAAAAAATGTGAGTAGCTTTTGCAATGCAAAAGCTACTCATATTTTTTCAGCAAAAAATTTCAGAATATTGTATTTTGAATTCACTAAAACAGTTAACGAAATGACCCTTAACGAGCTCGTTAAGCTAACGACGCTTTGAACAACTGGGCCCAGTGTAGACCCTGATCAGACTGTCGATTTGAAGGCTGATCCAAGCTCATTGGTTGCTTATGTCATAAGGTGTTATATATTATCGTGAGAGGTTCATATCTAGTTAGAAGCTCCCCTGCTTTTGTACCCAGACACATGAATTCTAAAAGGAAAATCAATAATGTGAGCAGATACTCGATAAAGTCTACAAAACAATATATGAGCCAGCGCACGACAAAACCTACAGTAAGACCTGTGTAACCAGCACAGACTTGGATCAGCCTGTACACCCACCCAGTATGGCAGGTGTACTCGTTTATCCCTCTTTGGTTACCAGGATGCAGTTGAAGGCCCATGCAATCAGTGAAGACTGATCAGACTGGATGCTCAGGCTCATCTGAGTCTTCACTGATCACACTATTGTAGGTTTTGTCGTGTGCTGGCTCATTCTGTATTTACACAGAATATTCAGACACCTCAACTTTTTACAATATTTGTCCTAAAATTTGAGCATGTCTGTTTCACTACCTGTGGATATGGATGAGTTACTGTTTGTCTCTGATCATATGCCACCTATTGATTTAGGTCTGCACTCTTTGCACAATCCTGTCGGGCCCAATAGATGTACTTGGGATAAAAAGTATATGCAGTGAATGTCTAAGACTTTACATACGTAGTAACCATTAAGGGTCTTGGTTTTATACCTTATACATGTAGACTCTGCAAAGCATTGAAATTTTAACCCTTAAAGTGCTTATCACAACTGCAGTAGACATTTTGAAAAAGGAAATCAAAGAAAAGCCTGACATTTCATGTGAATTGTCTACTTGACAGACTATTCACATGAAATGCCAACTTATTTTCTCTGGGAAAAAAAATGGAATGTCTGTGACAAATTTTGCATGGCGTTTTAAGGGTTAACTTTTTTTTTTCTGATTATAATGGTTGACTACTGTTTGTCATAAGATTTTCAGGAGGTCTTAGAAATTATGAGGTCAATAGTTGGTGGTACTTCAGATGTCTGCAAATGTCACATACAATGTATATTGTTTACATATGTCATTTTTATCAAAATTAGTGGACAAGTTTGGCAAAAGGTAGAGAGTTAATCATTTGAAGTAGGTTAATGAAAAGATGAAACATTTTGTAGTGCAGTATAGCTTACTGTAAAGATACTTTATGCTAACTGCAATGATACTTTATGCTAACTGTAATGATACTTTATGCTAACTGTAATGATACTTTATGTAACATATTTTGCTGTAATATGTATCTATGTGTTTTGAAATGGTTTATTTAACCTTTACCACTCTCTGGGCATTTTCAGCAGACGACAATTTGATATTTTTCTGATTTTTCCCAGTAAACAGGATTTGACATTTCATGGTGAGGATACAGTTTGCATGAAATGTCAAATCCTGTCATATGGGAAAAATAAGAAAAATATTTCAAAATGTCATCTGCTGAAAATTTTACCCAGAGTGCTAAGCGTTAAAGTGGCATGTAGCTGATTTTTCAGCTTGTATACCACAGAGAAGCTCTTAACCATTAAAGTGCCAAGCAAAATTTGTAGCAAACATTCTTCTTTTTTTTCACAGAAAATAATTGACATTTCATATGGAGAGTCAACTAGCACAGATCACATGAAATGTCAAGTCTTATTTACTCTGAAAAATACCAAAACAAAAAAAATCTGAATGTTTTCTGCTGTTGTTGTGATCAGGCTTTAAGGGTGCCATTTAAATTTGTAGCCAGTAGTAGCAAGCAGAAACAGGATACTTTTCTCTTAGTTGGCATTTAATTGGGTTTATTTATGCAGGTGAGATAAGTATTTGATGTGTAGTGTGTGAAAATGGCCCTTATGCCAAATATAATGTACTAACAGCAAAAGCTCAGATTAACCAACATGTCTTCAGTCTGATCAGGACCTACTCTGTTGACTTGCAGTATCCATCAATTCTGTTAGTGGGCAAAGAAAGCCCTGATTAGATTGAACCGCTGGACTAATCTGGGTTTTGTTTGCTCAGGGCTTTATTTTTTTTTGCATCTTGCACATCATTTTATTTTGTTTACTGATTGTTGTCTGCAGCAAGCTAGAAATGAATTACGGTATGGGAATTTTGCCCTTAAAGCACTACATGCTACATTCTGATTTTTTTTTTTTCAGAGAAAATAAGATAACATTTCATGTGAATCATCTGCCTAGCAGATGTTTCACATGTGGGTAGATGATTCACATGAAATGTCAAGTCTTAATTTCTCTGAAAAATAACAAAATAATTGTAGAATCTAATTGGCTGCAAATTTGCTTAGCACTTTTAGGGTTATTGCAACAGTCCTTTTCTGTCCATTTCAAAGCATGTGAATGCTTATTATTAATGAGCTGTGACTTGGGTTAATCTGCCTTGTTTCAAAAAAGTATTTAAGGGCAATAGATACAGTTGCAAGGGCAATAACTCTGACATTGAAAATATTTATTTCCATTCTGATTGGGAAATGCGCTTAAAGGAAAGATTATGCTTGCTTTGGGAACAAATCCAACAATAACCTACATTTTATAAAAACTTATAATACAGGGTAGGTAGATCCTGGTATCCTTACTAGTGTCCATTGACCCCTTGCAAAGTCTTTCAAGGGTGTCGATTCACTAAATCCGGATTATTTTGCAAGATGACCATAGCAAATGATGAGTAGTGATAGATTGACGGTCTATTCTCATTCATGTAATCTGAATGCAATATCAAACCCTAGTTTAAAGCAAAACCCCACCACACTTTGATATTTGTTAAGGCCTTTGGTTGGGGGAATAACAAAAAAACAACAACAAAAAAAAAAAAAAAAAAAAAAAAAAACATGAACACATTAAATAATAAAAAAAAAAAATATTTTTTAACCATATTGTGCTGTTTCAAAAATGTAACCGACACCATTCTACTTTTTTTCTCTTCTAATTTTTCAGTGAAAGCAAGGCTTGATATTTCATGTGAATCACCTGCAAAGATTAATACAAAATGTCAAGCTGTGTTTCTTGGAAAAAAAAAAAAAAAAATGCTTCTGAAATAAGGCGGTTTTTGTCCTGCTGCAGCTCAGTGTTATAGCAACTGAAGTTGTATGTTGAACCCAAATTTCCAGTTTGCAGAGGTATGATGTAGAAAAATGATCCTGTTTTCATATGTGAACATTGAAGGCTAAGATCAGCCTGCACATCTATGCATTCTAATAGGCCTTGGTTTTTGTATATCGAGGGTTGAGCGCAAGACTAGCGTAAGTCAGATGGTTGTTTTTCCCCAAACCTAATCTCCTCACCATGAAGGCATTATGAAGATTACGACATTTCTTTCTGTAAACAATGAAAATTTAGGTGCCATTGCTCGTATGAGCAATGGCACCTAAATTTGCATTGTTTACAAAGGGGTCCAAGTTGCCCCTAAACAAGGGTTTCAAAAATATGTTTGAGTTACCATAGTCTTGCGCTCAACCCTCGCTATTCAGTCCGCATTCGTATAAGCAAGACTGGGTGTACAAGCTGATCTAGGCCTTCATTGTCTGCAAATGTGGTGGGGCCATTTTTTTCACTTTGCCCATCATTTACAAAGCCTGTGTTTTTAGTGAGCAACAAACCACAGACTTGGGGGTGTTCAGAGGGGCTTTGCATACACGGAAATGTTGGGTTTGAAATGGAACTTCTTACGATATCATGTAAGTCCATATAATGGAACCATTACTCTATTGTACATATTCGGTAAAGTTTTTAGTTCGTCCTGAAGCTTGGAGCTGAATAAAGAAACATATTCCAACATGCTTTTCTCTTTTATATCGCCCCTGATTATGCATGCTGGAATGCAGCATACTGAGACTTCCAAAATGCTGTATTAGCCTAAATATTTGGATAAGGCACCTTAACCCTTGTCTTGCTGAGCCCCGATATACCCTGCCTTTGCAAACAGTGTAGACCCAGATCAGTTGGCTTCTGAAAAAGCCAACTGATCTGGATCTGCACTGTTTGCCATCAAGTATGTGAATTATAGCAACAATTCGGATCAAGCAATCTGTTTGGCTGATAATTAGAAGTAGGTGAGGCATCTCAATTTATTCAGCAGGACAAGGGTTAACTTCTTACCATGTTTTCCCTAAAGTTTGAACAAAGAAGTATATATGTCCAGGAAGAGCCACAGTCACAGAATTTGTACCAATGACACCAAGAGAAAATGTGCCACACACCAATGAAAAGCAAAGCAACCAGTCCTGTCCACCTTCCCCATTGAGGCGACAGTGCCAGACATGACCCACCAAACACAATGATAAGAACAAAGAGGACAAAATACTAAAAAAAACTGCAGTGAGCGGCCCCAAAGAAGGAACATCAGAACAACCATCTTTGAATGGGAAGTAGTAAAAACTACATGACCGTTGGTATTGGTGTTGTGCTAGGTTCAAATGTAAAACCTGTGTATGGAAGCTCTCTAACTCAAATCAGCAAAATGTTGGAGAAAAATCAAGTCGCTGTAATGAAATGAGGATGGGGACTGCTGATAAACACTTCATTGATAGCCAAAGCTTAAGAAAACTAAACTATTTGAACTATGGAGAACCCGAACAAGGGGTGCAATGTATGATTGCTTTTACCATCAATAGGTAAAAAAATATGTTTTTGTCAATGATGGTGCCAGAACAGTGATTTCCCTGGATTTTCATTCGTGCGTTTGAAAAACGGGACATATGTTATGAGGTCTGGCATCCATCAGTCCATCTGTCCGTAAACCGTTTTGTTTCTGGCTAACTCTTCCTACAGTTACATACGATCAAGCTGAAACTTGGTGTATAGTTAGACCATGATATGGAGCAGTGCATAGTGTTTCGGGGTTACAGTCCACCAAATATTAGAATGCCCCTTTGAAAATTTCTGTAAACTTTTCGTTTCCGGTTAACTCCAACTGGTGGTGGTTGGGAGAGGCAAAGGTGTCGTGCATCTTGCTTCAACAGGGCATCCAACTGATACTGGCTCACAGCTGGGCAAGGCCTCCTGTCCTTGCAGCAGGTAAGGGTAGAGGGGGAATGTTTTATTTCTTCTTTGCCTTCACTTTCATTCATTTTCCTCCCTCCCCTGTCCCTCTTTTTCATCTCCTCTACTATCTGAGGCTCTCTTTATCTCTTCTCCCTTTCTCTGGGAGATGACCCACAAGGGTTGACGTGTAGTTAAACCCCAACTCGATCTGCCTAGGTTAAGGTTAGGTCATACTTTGTCATTTTCAGCTGTGTTTTAAGTTTTGAAAAGTGTACATAGTTGCTGAAGTATGTAAGATATACCGGTAGCTTTCATATTTCGTCCACACCATGTTTGTTTATGTTGAGGTTTTACGGTCCAGTCAACCCAATGGGGTCATGTTGAGCGCGGTCAGTTTACCTAACCGCATGTTTACTGGGCAGGCTTAGTCCTCTAAGCTGTTAACCAGTATTGTGCATTCTTTTGTCAGAAACTGACTACTGCCCTTCTTGAATCAGCGGAAGTTTGTCCACACCAACCTAAGGGATTCAGCATGGAAGGTATAGCTTTCATATTTTGACCACCAACCTAAGGGAAGATGTTTCAATGGCATATACCCCATCCCTCAGTTTGACATTCTTCTGACACCAAAGTCGGGTCACACTCCGTCATTTACAGCTATGTTTAAGTTCTGCATTTAATCTTTAATATTTAAAGATTGTTTTCTTATCCGATGAGCCCTTTCCAGCGAGCTGCATTATCTTCTGACAACTCGTTTTTTCATCATCTTCAAGGGGTGGTCTGGTGTGGCGAGGGTGTCGTGTATCTTACATCACCGGGGCGTCCAACTGATACTGGCTTACAGTCGGGCAAGACTTGATAGCAGGTAAGGGTAGGAGCGAATGTTTTTATTTCTTCTGTTTCTTCCCTTTCATTCCTGTTCCTCTTTCTTCCCTGTCCCTCTCTTTCATCTCCTCTACTATCTCTTCTATCTCTTTTCTCCCTTTCTCTGGGAGACAACAAAATGACCCACAAGGTTTGACGGGTCGTTAAACCCCAACACAATAACAAATTTATCATCTCTTATTAGATTTGCATGGAAATGTTGCCATTAATAAATCTTTATAAATTCATTAAAGAAATAGAATTAATAAGTTCGACTAACCTCAAAACTTAATATGAATTTAATAGGTGCTAGCTATATCCGTGCGTACGAATTATCAATACATACTTCATAAGTGGGTTGGTCAGATCTAACTGAATTGATTTCAGACCATGCTTGACTTTTGAATCCACTGCATGAATTGCTATATAATGTCCAAGTCAACAATATTTCAGTAGTTTAGAGACATTGCCTCCAAATTTGTGGGACTTTTACCCAACCCGATCACATGAATTCAGGTCCTGCTTAGTTACTAGCAGCTCTGCCATGGAGGCTTAAGGCAGCCCATCTGTTTCGCGGGCCCCAATGTGCGGGGGCCATGCTTTCCGAAAACTAGTGTATGCCGGTAACAGGCACAACGACATACACTACCGTTCACTACCTGAAATCCATTTTACTGCTTCAGTAGTTTTCCTAAAGATTTTTGACCGTTTGTGCGTTTTTGTCTGTTTCTTTTTTGCCCTTTTATTGCGAGACTACACATGAAAAGCAGAAAAAAAAAAAAAAAAAAAAAACAACATAAAAATAACAACAATTTACATGATTTACAAACCGGTTGAACAAACACATTATTGTGTCTAAGTTTTTCAGATTATCATGTGAAAAGAGCGTACAGTCTATGTGTTGTCAAAAAATCTATATCAAAGTGTACCTTATGCACAAAACGAATCATGCTTAGCTTATAAAGAGACTGAGAATGGATAAAAATAAAATTCGAAGTGGAGACAAAATTCAAAATGGCGGCAATCACAAATTTTGTAGGCTGACATCATGAGTCACGTGATTCAACCCCCTGCAATTGGAATACTTGGCGTTATTTGCTGTTTTGTTGCTATTGTCGGCACGGTTGCTGTGTCAATAGTCTCAGCCAAATCATGGAACGCTTGTTTTTCAGGATAAGCACCGAACCACCCAAGCGTTTTTTGGACCAGTACATTTGTGGGTGGTCACACATATCATTGGTCACATAGTTAGTCTATAGTAGTGCATCTGCCGCCGCTGATTGAAAATTATGTTTCTTTACTTCAAAATTTTATTTCACCCAACATACAATGCAAAGAAATCCAGTGTCCATAGAAAGTGGAGGGCGGGCAGGGATGGGGAGATGTTGGGGGGTGGGGGGGGGGGGGGTGGGGGGGTGGGGGAGGGTTCGATTGAAAATTATTTCTTTACTTCAAAATTTTATTTCACCCCAACATACAATGCAAAGAAATCCAGTGTCCATAGAAAATTTAAGGTATCGTCAGAAAATCCCTCTTACTGGAGTAAAAGATGGAAAACTGGGAAGCTTGATTCAACAGAAAAATCAACCTCAAAAGGGTATTCCTGTTTACCAACAAGAACAGTCAAGAACCACAGCAAGAAGCAAAAGATCACTTTTAATAAAATGTTTTAAACAGCTTATATATATATATATATATATACATATATATATATAAATATATATATATATATATATACATATATATATATATATATATATATATATATATATATATATATATATATATATATATATATATATATATATATATATATTGTTCCAGTCTTGTAAAACTGTTTTAGGTCAAATGCAACCAGAAAAAGGAAGTAATTTCAGCTCATTTCTATATGAAAACATGGGTACTCATTAGAAGTGCCATACTGTCAGAGGTGCTTCTACTGAGATTTGCAGCATATGTTTTCGTGTAGAAATAATAATTGTGTGAGTTGAGGTTTTAAGGCTCAGTCAATGAGATGTCGAGCAGGTCAGTTTACCTAATCACACTTTTCCTGGGCAGGCTTAGTCCTCTAAGCAGTTAACCAGTATTTGTGAACATTCTTTTGCCAGAAATTGACAACTGTCCTTCTTGAATTGGCAGAAGGGAGAGAATGACGGTAGAAAATATTTCATCCATAAATGCCTATAGAAGAAGCTATATGTACAAATATAGAGGTTGAACATTGTTGCAAAACTTATTAACCTTGTCCTGCTGAATAAATTAAGTTGCCACACCCACTTCTAATTTCCAGCCAATCAGATTACTTGATCCGGGTCATTGCTATAAATTTACATACTTGATGACAAACAGTGTAGATCCAGATCAGTTGGCTTCTTCAGAAGCCAACTGATCTGGATCTACACTGTTTGCAAAGGCAGGATATATCCGGGTTCAGCAGGACAAGGGTTAAATTAGATTTTGTATACTGAAGGCTTTATGACATCATAAAGCTTCACTTAAAATTCCATTACTAAAACATGCCTAGTCAAACATATTGAAATTTTACAACCAAAAAAGGAAAACTTTCAGATAAAATTATTTGATATTTTTCATATTCCTGCTCAAAACATAGCTTGTGGATACTGGTTAGAACTGCCTAAGCGAGTTGGTTCTAATGAGTACCCTACAATCTATGTTCTTTAGCAAAATAAGAAAACTAATGTATACCCCTGTAAACCTCAGTTTTACTATATAAATGTGGGGTTTAAAGGGGTCAAAATTATATAGGTGTGTTTTCATGATGCAAAATTGTGTTGCTGATAAAAGCAGTTTTGATAGCTTCAAACCTTGACAACTTTTTCATCTGAATTAGATAAAAAATGTGCAGTTTGTCAAGATCTTGTACCTCAGATACATTCTTTACCAACATTGCTTTTCCCTTTAAGAAAAAGTAAATCTCGATGACAAAATAAGAATAAAATGAACAATTTATGGATCTACATGTATAATAAACAGGGTGTTAGAATATGAACAAATAAAATACTGTCCCTAAGGTATTCTCTGCAGGGGGAGATGACCCTATTAAAATTGTTTCGACTCACTTCTGAAAAAGGGTCCACTATATAAGGAAATTTATTCCCCCTTGGCAGCAAATTATTTTTTTAATAACCCTTGTCCTGCTGGACCCGGATATACCCTGCCTTTGCAAACAGTGTAGATCCAGATCAGTTGGCTTCTGACTTCTGAAGAAGCCAACTGATCTGGAACTGCACTGTTTGGCATTCATTATGTGAATTTATATCAACAACCCAGTTCAAATAATCTGATTGGCTGAAAATTGGAAGTGGGTGTGGCATCTTAATTTATTCAGCATGACAAGGTTTAAAATGGACTCCTTGATATGTAGGAAACATACAGGCAAATTTAAACTCAACCAACTTTTGGCCGACTTTCAAAATTCTGTAACTTACTGACTGGACGACTATTTACAAACACAGTGTCCAGGCCAGGTGACCTAGTTAGAAATTATAACTAGGCCCGTTTCAAGCCAATCCAGGAGTCCAGTGAAACTAATCCAGATTTATTCTGGTGTAGCCCCTATGTGACTCTTTTGCCTGGCTACGTTAAAAATCTGGGAACAGTTGTTCAAAACTAACGATGTCGTTAGTTAACGATTCGTTAAAATTTACATCGAGTGATACGAAAATATACTGAAAGTTTTTGCTGAAAAAATGTGAGTAGCTTTTGCAAAAGCTACTCACATTTTTTCAGCAAAAAATATCAGAATATTGTGTATTGAATCTGCAAAAACAGTTAAATAAATGACCCTTAACGAGCTCGTTAAGCTAACAATGCTTTGAACAACTGGGCCCTGATTGATTGATTGTAGGAAACAGCACAGGAAGTCACAGAAGTTGTCCTTTGAAAAAAAATGGCGGATAATCTGCCTGCCATTAGGGATATGGTGGACTCTTACTGAGATGTCAGCAAACATCAAGAAGGACTTAGCACTGGTAGCAAGCAACAGAATTAAAGATGAACTAAATGTGTGAACTGTGTGTCATTTCTTTCCTTCCACCATGATGACATGATATCCAAACTTCGTTTTAACAGGAGGATCAGTATAGACTGGTTTATCACAAGTGCTGTTAGCCAGTTGAAATGCTGCATCTTGGAATGGACCAACCATACTACCACGGGTCATCCAGCCAAGGTCACCCTGAAAAACAAAAAATAACAGACATGTTTAACCTTTACCTCTGAGCTAATTAGCTGATAAACTGATTATATTTTTCTTATTTTTCCCAGAAAACATGATTTGACAATTTGGAGACAATTTGCATGAAATATCAAATCCTGTTTTCTGAGAAAATAAGAAAAAAATATTTCAATATGTCATCTGCTGAAAATTTTACCCAGTGCGCTAAGTGTTAAACAATCAAGTAAATGATATTTTAGCCCTTAACGTCTTCAGGCCCAAATCATCAGATAAAGATAATACCGGTAAATTGTATATTTTTTCTTATATTCCGCAGAAAACAGCTGTTGGTTTTTAGCTCACCTGAGCTATGCTCAGGATGAACTATAGTGATACTTTTTGTCTGTCGTCCGTCTGTCAGCAAACATTTTCAAACGACTTTTCCTCTGAAGCTACTGAGCCAATTTTGCTCAAATTTCACATGGAGCCCCCTTAGTTTGGGGGAACAAAAGACTGCTAAAATGTTAGCGGTATGTTGACCAAGATGGGTGCCATGCCCAAATGTGGTAAAAACCTTTAAAAATCTTCTCTTCCAGAACCGAGGACGCCTTGTGGCTGAATCTTTGCATAAATCATCAGGGACGGGAGGTCTACCAAAGTTGCTAAAATGATGGCTGTACATTGACATTTGACCTTTTTACAGTGAAGTCAAGTTTGCTTCCCTGAGCATTTGTATGGGCCCCATATATTTGTATGGGAAAAATGTTGAGAATTACAAACGACTTCTCCTCTGAAACTGCTGGGCCAATGTTGCTTAAATTTCAAGTGGAGCCTCCTTGGGGCAGAGGAACAAAAAAATTGCTAAAAGGGTCAGTCCACTGATCAAGATGGCTGCCATGCCCATATATGGTAAAAACTTTAAAAATCTTCTCCAGAACCAAACAAGCCCTGGGGCTTAATCTTTGCACAAATCGGGGACAGGAGGTCTACCAAAATTGTTAAAACGAATGCCCTACATTGACATTTGACCTTTTTACGGCGAGGTCACATTTGCTTCCCATGCATTTGTATGGGCCCTATATATTTATATAGGAAAAATGTCAAGAATTCATATTTTGGACATCTCTATAATCCAATTGAATTGAAACTTGATGAGGAGCATTAGGGCGCCTAGTAGACACAAAATAACTAAAATTGAGCTGATCGAAAATCCAAGATGGCCTCCACAGCTGCCATATTGAAAAACAATTTTTGACACCTCTTCCCAAACCGCTGGTCCCTTTGAGCCAAAACTTGCTCTGTAGCAACAGGATGACTTCTGGATCAAAATGAGCTAAAATCATGTCGATCAGAAATCCAAGAAAGCCGCAACGGTTTCCGCTCCACTGACCAAGATGGCAGCCAGAGCTAAAAATAGAAAGATCTTCAAATAACATCTTGTCCTAGGCCAATTGCCTGATCTCAAAATATTTGCACAGAAGTGTTCCTCCAACGGCCCTCTACCAAAATTGCTATAACGGTTCCACATGGCTGAGCAAAATGGCCGCCAGAGCTGAAAACACTGCCAGAGGCCCGATTTCAAAGTAATTTCAAAGAAGTGTTCTTCTTATGGCCTTTAACCAAAATTGCTAAAACTATTCCGCTCAGCTGAACAAAATGGCCGCCAGATCTAACTAGAGGCCCAAGTGGGCCAGAATCGCTCACCTAGATTAGGCTGATCATGATATGTTACATTGTGCCATAGGTGCCATCTTGGCTATCAGATCTGATTGCCTTTAGCAATCCAGAATCTGATGTTGTTTGAAGAGTTTCAAGATTGCCACCATGTCCGCCGTTGTGGCTATTGGAACTGAGCCAATTTAGCAATTCTAAATCTCCATGTCACCCCAATGCCTCCCATAAAATTTGGGCTCAATCTGAATTACGGTTTGGAAGCAGACATGGTTTGAAGATTTTCCAGATGGCCACCGTGGGGGCCATCTTGGGATTTGGAATGGTATGATTTTAGCAATTCTGAATCTCTATGTTGCTCCGATGCCTCCCATCAAGTTTCAGCCAACTTGCAGTTTGGAAGGAGATGTTGTTTAAAGATTTTCAAGATGACTGACATGGCGGCTATCTTGGATATTTGAACAGAATGATTTTAGCAATTCTAAATCTCCATGTGATCCAAATTCCTCCTACCAAGTTTGGGCTCAATCTGGCTTAGGGTTCGGGAGCAGATGTGGTTTCAAGATTTTCTAGATGGCTGTCCAGGTGGCCATCTTGGATAGCCAAAATGGAATGATTTAAGCAATTCTGAGCCCCTATGTAGCTCCAATGCTGCCCACCAAGTTTCGGCTCAATCCAACTTAAAGGTTTGGGCGATGTCATTTGAAGAATTTCAAGATAGTCACCATGGCGGCTATCTTAGATATCGGAATGGAATAAGTGTAGCAATTCTGAATCTCTATGTCGCTTCGATACCTCCCATTAAGTTTTGGCTCAATCCGACTTACGATTTGGGAAAAGATGTTGTTTTAACAATTTCGTTGGCTGCCATGGCGGCCATCTTGGATATCGGAATGGAAAGATTTGAGCTATTCTGAATCTCTATAATCCTACGATGCCTCCCATCAAGTTTTGGCTCAACCTGACTTATGGATTGGGAGATGTCATTTGAGGAATTTCAAGATGGCCACCATGGTGGCCATCTTGGATATCCGAACAGAACGATTTTAGCAATTCTGAATCTCTGTGTTGCTCTGATGCCTCCCATCAAGTTTTTGCTCAATCCGACTCATGGTTTGGGTGGTGTGTCATTTCAAGAATTTCAAGATGGCTGCCATCTCATATCAGAATGGAACCATTTTAGCAATTCTGAATCTCTGTGTCACTGTGATACCTCCCATCAAAATTTGGCTCAATCTGAACTACAGTTTTGGAGATGCCGTTTGAAGAATTTAAAGATGGCCGCTGTGGCGGCCATCTTGGAAATTGGAATGGAACGATTTTAGCAATTCTGAATCTCTGTATCTCTGTGATGCCTCCCATCACGATTTGGCTCAATCCAAATTATGGTTTTGGAGGAGTTGAAATTTGAAGAATTTCAAGATGGACGCCATGACGACCATATTGGACATCGGAACGGAACTATTTGAGCAATTCTGAATCTCTATGTAGCTCCGATGCCATCCAACAAGTTTCGGCTCAATCTGAATTGCAGTTTAGGAGATGTTGTGTGAAGAATTTCAAGATGGCAGTCGTGGTGACCATCTTGGATATCAGAATGGAATGTTTTTAGCAATTCTGAGTTTCTGTCACTGTAATGCTTCCCATCAAGTTTTGGCTCAATCCAACTTATGGTTTGGGAGGAGATGTTGTTTGATGAATTTCAAGATGGCTGCCATGGTGGCCATCTTGGATATCGGATTTTAGCAGTTCTGAATCTCCATGTTGCCACAATGCCTCCCACTAAGTTTCAGCTCAATCCAACTAATGGTTCTGGAGGAGATGTCAATGAAAATGTGAAAAGCTAACGACCGACGGATGGATGACAGACACCAGGCCATGGCATAAGCTGACCAGGAGCAAAGCTCTAGGTAAGCTAAAAATAGAAAAACTTTTAAACAACATCTCCTCTTTGGCCAGTGGCCCAAATTCAAAATGATTTCACAGAAAAGTCCCTCTTATCCCCCTTTACCAAAATTGCTGAAATGGTTCCGCTCGGCTGAACAAAATGGGTCGCCAAAGCTAAAACTAGAAAAACTTTTAAATGACATCTCTGTGGCCAGAGGCTGGATTTCAAAATAATTTCACAGAAATGTTCCTCTTCTGTCCCTTTACCAAAATTGCTAAAATGGTTCCGCTCTGCTGAACAAAATGGTCGCCAGAGCTAAAAAAACAGAAAACCTTTAAAAGACATCTCAACCACGACCAGTGACCGATTTCAAAATAATTTCACAGACATCCTCTGCTTATGTCTTTTTACTAAAACTGCTAAAATGGTTCCACTAGACTGAAAAAAAAAATGGCTACCAGAGCTAAAAATTGACAAGAAACAAGCTCTGCAGCATCTTTTGTCCTTGGTCTTCTTTCCCTGCTGGTGCATCACATGGTCTTCTTTCCCTGCTGGTGCATCACATGGTCTTCTTTCCCTGCTGGTGCATCACATGGTCTTCTTTCCCTGCTGGTGCTTCACTTGGTCTTCTTTCCCTGCTGGTGCATCACATGATCAGCCTGTGTGAATCAGGGCCTGTGCTGTCTACAAACTGCTGATGGAACCTTTTTGTGCATTGCACATCATGTATGTACAGATTTTACTGTTTCGGAAAATGCACCATTGCCACTACTTTTCAAAAGCCCTTCATAAAACCCTTTTTTTTTCTGGGAAAAAAAACAAAAAAAACAACAAAACTCTTTTTCCTGGAAAAAAAAAAGAAAGAAAACTATCATCTATTTGTCATCTGCTGAATCTGTCCAGAAAGTTCTAATGATTAAATTACAGTACTGCAATAACCCTAAGTATTGGGACAGATTGGCCTTTGCAAACAGAATGTGGCATGTGATCTGGGTCTACACTATTTGCCATACATACAGCAATATTTTAAACAAATGAAGGGGTAAAAGTACAGACAATTTCAAATTTTAGGACAAGTCGAGGGTTGAGCGCAAGACTGGCGTAAGTCAGATGGTTGTTTTTCCCCAAACCTAATCTCCTCACCATGAAGGCGTTATGAAGATTACAACATTTCTTTCTGTAAACAATGAAAATTTAGGTGCCATTGCTCGTAGGAGCAATGGCACCTAAATTTGCATTGTTTACAAAGGGGTCCAAGTTGCCCCTAAACAAGGGTTTCAAAAATACGTTTGAGTTACCATAGTCTTGCGCTCAACCCTCGAAGTATGGTAAGTAGATAAGATGTCCCAATAAAGGTAAATACAGTAATCTCAAGAGAAAATAACACTCATTTGTTGACTGGGCTTACTCAGTTTCAGTAACCCAATGTTTAGTTGGATATATTAACCTTTACCACAGCAAATTCAGCAGACAAATATTGGATATTTTTTATCATTCCCAGAAAACAGGATTCGACATTTCATGTAAATTGTCTCCATTTGAGACAACTTGCATGATATATCAAATCCTGTTTGAAATGTCAAATCCTGTTTTATAGGAAAAATAAAAACATTTCCATAGGTCTAGATAAGGGAGGGTATCTGGTAAATATTTTTCTTATTTCTCCACGAAAACATATGTTGTGGGTACTCATTAGAAGCGCCCCGGCGAGGCGCTTCTATAAGTACCCACAACATATGTTTTTGTGGAGAAATAAGAAAAATATCAATACTTCTGGATTGAAAAAAAAACGCCTTAACTAGTGCTATGAATTTTCAATATGTTGTCTGCTGAAAATTTTACCAAGCATGCTAAACATAGAAACCTACCCCTGATCTGGCCTTGTCTTCGCTATATGATGCTGCTACTTCATTAAATTTCATTCCACTTTTTAGCTTCTCTATTGCTTCAAGAGCCTTTGATTGCTTCTCACATAATATGTGTCGTACCTGAAAAATAAAATATATTACCCTTAACCCTTTCATCCCCTAGTTTCTGAAGTGGATTCCATCATTGAATTTGGACATTGATGCAAATAGAGACTTCAGTCTAAAATCCAATACAAAATGTCAAACAGTGTAGATCCTGAGATTGATCATGAAATATTTTCTACGGTCATTCTCTCCCTTCCGCTGATTCAAGAAGGGCAGATGTCAGTTTCTGGCGAAAGAATGTGTACAATATTGGTTAACCGCTTAGAGGACTAAGCCTGCCCAGTAAACGTGTGGTTAGGTAAACTGACCGCGCTCGACATGACCCCACTGGGCCGTAAAACCTCAACACAAACAAAAGATCCTGATGAGATGGCTCATTAGGAGCCATCTTATCTGGATCTACACTGTTTGCACAGTATCTGTTTTGGTCTGCTGTACTGAAAGGGATAACCCATTTTAATCTGGACACCCCCAAAAGGGTAACTGGGTGAACAGTGCAGACCCAGATCAGATACCTCAGAATGCGGCATCTGATCAGGGTCTCCACTGTTTGCAAATAGTTTAGCCATTTTTCTCTAGGAATATCTAAATCCCCTTGCCTGATATACCTAAAATTGAAATTTGACTCTTCAAATATAGTGTAGGGGAGTTTATTCAATCTAGAATTAGTTTAAGCACTAATCATAATTTCAGCAGACGACATTCTGAAATGCAAATGTATTGCTTTTGTTCTGAACTTGGAGGCTAAGTTTACTAATTCTACTCTTCCAGTATGGTCTTCTACTTGTTAAACAGGTCCTTTATAAATTTCTACCCTTTATCTATGCATTTTAGCCTCCTAATTCCAAACTAAATAAAAAGGCTGGTCTGACTGGACTGGTGAAATGGCGCTGCCTCTATGCGACTCCCTTGCCTGGTAGCATTAAAAATCTAGACAGATAGACTGGTGAAATAACTATAGAATAATTAACCCTCACAGCACTATTCAAACTGTAGCAGATGACATTTTTATTTGATTTTGTTTTTGTTTTAGAGAAAATAAGGCCTAGCAGATGATTCACATGAAATGCTTGATTTTATTTTCTCAGAAAATAAAAAAGAAAACAAAAAACAACAACAAATTAAAAATGTGAAATGATAATACCCCACCATTATCATGTCGCAGGTTGCTAACTCGATCAAAAATTTATGAAATTTGCCCAGTAGCAATCCCAAACCAGATCTCTACAATATCAATGCACATATCATGTTTGGTAAAATCCATTGGGTTATTGTCCTGAAACTAAAATATGGATATGTCACAGGCACATAACTGTCAAAAATTGATGAAAATTTCTCATTTGCAATCCCAAATCAGATCTCCATAATATCAATACACATACCAAGTTTGGTGAAAACCTACTGATATGTACTCAAGTTAACATCAGGAAACGAAAATATGGACATGTTGGGGGCAAGTAACTCCTTCAAAAATTGACGAAATTTTCCCTTTAGCAATCCTAAATCAGACCTCCACAATATCAATGGAGATATCAAGTTTGGTGAAAATCCATTGACATTTACTGAAATTATCATCTGGAAATGAAAATATAGACCAGCCCCAGGAAGACAACTCCTTCAAAAATTGACAAAATTTGCCCATTAGCAATCCCAAAGCATACCTTCACAACATCAATGCACACACCAAGTTTGGTGAAAATCCACTGATATTTACTGAAGTTATCTTCCAGAAATGAAAATTAGGATGTGTAACAGACAGATAACTCTGTCAAAAATTGACGAAATCTGCCCATTTGCAATCCCAAACCATATGTTCACAATATCAATGCACATACAAAGTTTGGTGAAAATCCATTGACATTTACGGATTATTGTCCGGAAACGAATCTACGACAGACGTACGGACACGAGGATACCAACTTGAAACCATAATACCCCGCCAACATCGTGTGGTGGGGTATAAAAACAATGTTGCCTGCTACAATTTTGGTTTGAGAGAAACTAGTTTTATTGTAGCAAGTAATATGTACAGTCACTGGTAAAGTGTAAGATCTGACAATTAGTACCCCTTCAGTGCTTGCATTAAGGGAACTCTGGGAGTCAGAGACTCCCAAAAATCGCCCTGGGACTTCCAAAAATCAATGCCAGGAAGTCTGGGACTCCCAACTTTTAAAGATATTTAGTCATTTATAACAAAAATTTAGAATGAATTAATGTGTTATTTAGCTTAAGAATGGCAGTTTTACTCCATAAATGAGAATTTAAGAATACTGAGAGTGAATTTCTGAAAATGAGTGAAAAAATTTGATCACCAGGACTTCCAGCTATTGGAGCTAGGAAGTCCTGGGACTTCCTGATTTTGACAGTTAGTGCAAGCACTGCCCCTTAAAGTGCTAAATGAGTTCAAATGTTGAATTTGAGTTCTATGGCCTAATAAACACTGTTAAGGTCATGTCGAGTCAGTTTTAATGCTAATCACAACTGCAGCAGATGACACCTTGATTTTTTTTTTTTGATTTTTTCAGAGAAAATAGGGCTTGAGGGTACATGTAATATGAATCTTTTTTTTTTTTTTTTTTTTTAATCTTTTATCTGTCATAACTTTTTTAAATTTTTAAATGGTTGTTTGATCAAGAAATTTTCCCCACATTTTTATTACAGTGTTATCTTTAAGAAAATGCACGTTATAATGTATTTTACATTTCTGCTTAAGATACTACCAGTAATATTTATTTTTTTGGGACATGAAAATAGGTCCTTATTTGCACTTGGCCATATCACACATTCCTAATCAGATTTTTCATAGCTCATCACGAAAACATGCCTTTATAATTCTGACCCCCTTAAACCCCACTTTTATACAGTAAAACTGGGGTTTACAGGGGTATATATTATTTTTCTTATTTCTGCTCAAAAACATAGATTGTGGGTACCCGTTAGAACTGCCTCGCCGAGGCGGTTCAAACGAGTACCCACAATCTATGTTTTGAGCAGAAATATGAAAAACATCAGAATTTTTATCTAAAAATTTTCCGTTTTTTGGAGGTGAAATTTTCTACATATTTGAATAGGTGTGTTTTCATAATGCATGCATTTTGAAGCAAACTGGATCAAATCTATATAAAAACTAAGCAAGTCAATGACATTTAAATACCTCAACAGTGTTTTAATGGGTGCCACCAATATGAATATTAAATAAGGTTTTTAATTTTTTCTATATTTCACTAGAATTTTACATGTCCCTGTTACAGACACAATCTTAAGTATGCTATGCTGATCATGTAACATCTCTCACTTTTCAGTATAATACTCATTTTCATTCCCCAATAACTAAACTACAAAGGGAAGTAACTCCATCTATAAAAATTTTAAAAATGTAAATAAAATTATTATTCCAAAATATTCTTCCAAACTTGGACATATTATCTGTTTATATATTATTTAACAGTGTATATGTCTAAACTTACACAAATCATGGTAAACTTGATAATATAGTTGGATTTCGGTAATTAATACTAGATTTCTGTAAATATTGGATTTCTGTAATCCCAAATACCCCGTACATGGTCCGTTGAAATACCCTGTACAAGGTCCGTTGAAATACCCCAAACCACCCCAAAAACTCATATAATGGGGAGCAGGGTGGGTTAGGATAGATAGAGTAGGGTAGGGGTAGATGTAGGGTGGTACAATATGATAAACAAACTGGGTAACGTATGGTAAGAGACATGTCACTGCCCACTATCACAACGGACCAAAGACAAATTTACAAACCTGCTGACCCCTATTATAGACTAATAACATTTCTAAGACAAGTTTGGTTCCTTTTCCCTCCAAAACTGACTTTAAGATGTCACTGAATATTTGGTATCGTCAAAGTAACCCCTATTATGAATAAAAATCGGGGTTCCTATCAAATGTCTCGTTATAGGAAGGAGGAGTGTGACAGCTTAGGTATTTGATACACTTCTTCTGCCTTGCTCCAAAAGCCGGCTTTTATAGTGACGTGGTAGAGTGCAGGACTTTGGATCCTGCGGACCAGGTTTGATCCCCGATCGAGGAAAAATGTGATTTGCATTTTTTCTCCTTTCCTATTACACATATAAGGGTGGTTTGGGGTGTTTCAACGGACAACCCCCCCCCCCCCCTTTAACAATCATTACGCCTGTTTTTTGTTTGTTTGTTTTTTCGTGTTGAGAGTAGTAAGATAGTTCGTAGTAGACGCATTTTTAATGTTTATTTAAAAGAAAAATTTAAAGGGGAAAAAAGAGAAAGAATGTAATAAAACAGTTTTTTTTTTTTTTTTTTTAACGGGCCGATTTGTCCTGAACCCGTCAGATATTTACTTTAACAGCAGTTCCGCCCTTAGACTGTTTGGGTTGTGCATCTCCTCCTTCTGCTCCTTTGGATTTTGAGCCTCCCTTAGCCCCACCACCGCCTTTATTCTTGGGCATCTTGATAACTGTTGACTGTTGTTGTTTGTATTGTGAAATTAAGCACGTGTACTATTTGTAACAACACAGCTGATTGGATTAGTATAAAACCCGTCCGCTGAAGCAATGAGTATGGCAAGCCGTTTTACTATTTATTAAGCAAAATAGATCTTGTATATTATATCAGATATCTTATATAGGATATAAGATATCTAATATAGGATATAAGATATCTTATATACTAATTCAGATATCTTATATCCTATATTAGATATCTTATATCCTATATAAGATATCTCTGATATAATATATGAGATATCTTATTTATTTCTGCATATAAGATATCTAATTTACCATATAAGATATCCTATTTGTTAAATAAGATATCTTATTTACCAATATAGATATCTAATAAACTAAATAAGATATCTGATATACTAAATGAGATATCTTATTTGATTGAATAAAGGAGATATCTTCTTTAGTAAATAAGATATCTTATATCATATATGAGATATCTTATATAGCATATATCTTATATGTCAATTCAGATATCTTATTTAGCATATTAGATATCTTTATTGACATATAAGAGATCTATTTTATATAAGATATCTGATATAGTATATCAGATATCTCATATATTATATAAGATATCTGATATATTAAATCAGATATCTGATTTATAGAATAAATAGTAAAATGGCTTCGTGCCGATTTGTAAAATACTACAATCCGCAGACGTCGCCCAAACAAGTTGGAGCAGTGAATATAAGATCATCTGTGACCAAATTCTGTCAACCTCTGTATGGACTAATATACATGCCTTGGAGCGATGATAAATCTCATAAAATGGTTATTTTTGTCAATTCTTTTGATTCAACTTTTCCTTGTATGCATTTTAAAAACATCTTTACAAATATTAATATATGATCTTAAAGTTCACGCCAAAATCAGGTTTGGAAAATCAAAGGAAACCGTCTCTGTTTAGAATAACAATTTGGTAGAATTAATGATATACATTTCTATGGCAAGTCGTTTTACTATTTATTAAGCAAAATAGATATCATATATTATATTAGATATCTTATATAGGATATAAGATATCTAATTAGGGTTATAAGATATCTGATATATTAATTCAGATATCTTTATATCCTAAATTAGATATCTTATATCCTACAAAGACATCTGATATAATACATGAGATATCTTATTTAATTCCGCGTATAAGATATCTAATTTACCATATAAGATATCTTATTTGTTAAATAAGATATCTTATTTATTAATATAGATATTTAATATACTAAATAATATATCTGATATACTAAATGAGATATCTTATTTGATTGAATAAATGAGATATTTTCTTTAGTAAATAAGATATCTTATATCCTATATGAGATATCTTATATAGCATATGAGGTATCTTATATAGCATATTAGATGTCTTATATGTCAATTCAGATATCTTGTATAGCATATTAGATATCTTAATTGACATATAAGATATCGATATCTATTTTATATAAGATATCTGATATAATATATCAGATATCTTATATATTATATAAGATATCTGATATATTAAATCAGATATCTGATTTACAGAATAAATAGTAAAACGGCTTGCTTGCAAACCATTATACTATTTATTATGCATTATATCAGATATCTTATATAGGATATATCTAATATAGGATATAAGATATCTGAATTAGTATATCAGATATCTTATATCCTATATAAAATATCTTATATCCTATATACGGTAAGATATCTAATATATCATATTAGATATCTTATTTAATTCCACATATAGGATATCTTATTTACCATATACGATATCTTATTTGGTAAATAAGATATCTAATATATTAATATAGATATCTGATATACTAAATAAGATATCTGATATACTACATGAGATATCTTATTTAATTGAATAAATGAAATATCTTCTTTAGTAAATATCTCCACCTCCACTAAGCCGGAATCCAGACAAAAATGCTCCAGAATGTTATACCAATACACTGTGTTGATCTGTTGAATGCCGGCTGCCCCTTTTAGCATTTCAATATTGTTGTACCATGGCTCATCCTACTTGCTTGTAGGCAAGTACGATGAGCCATGGTACGATGCTTGTAGCCCCTTGATGAGTAACCAATGTTTGTTCTCCAGGTGGTCGATGAAGAAGGCCGGGAGATCGATCTTGATTGCTTTGTCTTCTCTGGGCTCTCTGGTGGCTTCTAGGATGACCTTGTTTGTGGTGGCGTGGACGTCCTGGAGGTTGTACTTCTCGAGTATGGGGTATTCATTCTCCATCTTGACGTGGAAGTACTGTGTAGATAGTCTTGTCGTGTACTTCTGGCGATGGCGTGATCTCTACTGTCTGTGGCTTGCGTCGGTGTCTGATGGCGGAAGTTGTTGATGTCTGCAGTGTCTGGACGGCCGGTGGTGATGTCTCCTTCGGCATGCAGGCGTAGATCTGGTCGTCGTCGTCAGTCTTCTAGCAGCTGTGGGCTGGCGAAGCCACTCACCAGCAGAGGGTGCGGGCTGCCTTCTGCTTTCGGCCCTCTTCTTGACTTATCTTGTAGTTGGTTGGTTCTTGTGAACGGTTAGTTCAACGCGAACTAGATCTTTTCTGTCTGATAACCTCCACAGTGGAACTCCAACAAAGTTTAACTCTTTCAGTGCGTTCATCAGTACAGACGGAATCATGGTTATTCGTTTGTTGTTGACTCTTCGGAGGTAAATGGGTATGGAATGAATGATGAATGTTGAATGGTACGGAACTTAAGTCATGGGTTTTATTTAAACCTAGACATCAGAAACCAATCAGAAAACAGTTTACTTATAGAATTCACTTCCGGTATTATGGGGAATAATATGGTGACTCTGTCTACTTTCAGTTTATGAATCAAAAGAAAATTTAGTGTTTCTATTTGCAAACTTTTTATCAATGTAAACATACCAGTACGGGAGAATCATATGTCCTTTTCAAGCCTATTTGTTGAGAAATCAAGTGAATAATGTCAGATTCTGATGATTCATACGGACCCCCACTGCCTCCTGGTAATGTCCATAATGTGAGCTTATTACCGACTATTACCAGTCATCGGTGTAAACACGCATGGTCTAAATAAATAATAAAAATAGTAATAGTTGGAATTGTCTGTGCTTAGTTACTGCTCAAGTGTTAACCCAGTGAACAAAAGTATTTGTTACATTGTGACGTCACTGTTTAAAAATCAGAGTATATTAACGGTTTGTAAAATTTATTGTTGCGCATTTATTGATTTTTAGATCTGTTTAGATTTTAAAATAATTACCCAGCTGAAATGCATATATAGTATATATGGTTCCGAGACAGTTCACCGACACGTAATTTGGAGACAGTTCACCGACAAAATTGGAGACAGTTCACCGACACATTTGAAGACAGTTCACCAAAAAAAAAAAAAATGTTTGTGAAACTTAAGATAAAGAAAAATGACATGTGTTTGCATATACTTGTAAAAAGGAAGATATTTGTATTCCCAGAAATGATGTCATTTCTCGTCTAGTATGTCACCGAATCCTCGGCAAATAAACAGCAAAGACAGTAGCTTCTGACATTTCTTTCTATCTCCTTTAGTGAAAATCTTATTATTGTATTTGAAAGCCACCCATTTATTTTCTTCATTAAAACCCATAAAATAGTATTTCTGTGTAGGTGAACTGTCTTCAAATTTGTCGGTGAACTGTGTCCAATTTTGTCGGTGAACTGTCTCCAAAGTACATGTCGGTGAACTGTCTTGTCGGCGAACTGTCTCGGTCCCGTATATATGATTGAATCCCTGCCATTAGTGTCAGATAACACAGTTAATAGCAACAAACCTGTTGTAATCAATAATTGTCTATTTATTTTGAACCGATGATCAATTATGATGCTGGCTTTTATTATGTGATGAGCAGACTGATCAGGGCCTTCACTGTTTGCATATATGACATAATAGCCTTTTTCTCGCATTTCACATCACAGGTACACGGTACACCACAGCCACTTTATACATGTAACGCTTGCTGGATTCAGACCAAAATCGTGTTTGTTAAACAACTGTATTGTATCCTAACAAAAATGTATAGATTATAAATGGTCATGTCTCTATATAATCTATATACATTTTTGTTAGGAACATAGGATATAACATTTTTGGTGTCCACCTTTAAAGCACGTTATATCCAAACCCATGCTATAATGAAGCATGTTATGAAGAGGTTCCTGTGTATTTTCTTTATTTCAGGAATTGCATCACAAAACAGAGAAACGTCTTCAGATGATGAGGAATCTTATGGCCCTTCACTACCACCCGAAAAAGACAATAAAGTAGCTGGCAGAAACATATCACAGCCATCTTTTGGACCAGCACTGCCTCCACATCTTGTAAACACTTGCAGACAAACATCAGAAAATAATGACAGATATATATCACAGCCATCTATTGGACCAGCCTTGCCTCCACATCTTGTAAAAGCTAACAGACAAACATCAGACAATAATGACAGAAATATATCACAGTCATCTATTGGACCAGCACTACCTCCACATCTTGTAAAAACTAACAGACAAACATCAGACAATAATGACAGAAACATATCACAGCCATCAATTGGACCAGCACTGCCTCCACATCTCATAAACACACAAAGACAAACATCAGACAATAATGAAACAGAAGATTCTGAAATGTCTGATAGATCCATTGGCCCAATCTTGCCTCCTCATCTTTCCAAAAACAGATCTATAGCTTCTTCAGCAGAAAGTACAGACTCGAGTCGAGTGTATGGACCAGTACTGCCAGGGTATCAGGATGATAATGATGACAGTAGTGATAATGAACCACTTGTAGGGCCAAGTATTTCCATGAAAACAAGTGGACAGGAATCCTCTGCTATAGAGGATTTTGAATCTCGAGCTCAAAAAATGAGGGATAAACTAACTGGCAAAGTAAGTACATTGGTTACTGGCTTACTGGGTAAAAGTATTCTGGGTAAGTTGGGTATGTCAAATAAAAAGGACCTTTTGTGTATCAAAATTGTGTAACCTTTATAAAGATTTTGTATCACCATACAGTGAATTTTATGTATCAGAACTGTGTTAAGGTCATAGCTCCAGATAAGAGGGAGTACCCGCATAATATTTCTCCATGAAAACATTTATGTTGTGGGTACTCAATCGTAGTGCCTCGGCTAGCTCTAATGAGTACACACAACATATGTTTTCATGAAGAAATAAGATAAACATCAAAACTTTTTGGTTGCATAAATGCCTTATCTGGAGCTATGTAAGATGTTACCTGTTAGCAAGTTAGAAATAACCAGACCTTTACAGTTTTTGTATTTTTTTTTTTTTGAAGTTCACATGTATATTTTATATGCTGCTTTTTTACCCCACAGTGAGCAAATGAGGTACCCACCTCACAAACCTTTCTTAGGTGCAAATGTTTCTTCAGAATCATTTGTATGCTGCCTTCTGATATGCCAGTACAACGGCTTATATCTTTCACTTACAATCAGACATACTGTTCCTCACAGCCTTTATAGTGTGATGTTTGCCTTGGTAATAGAGGTATCAGGTCTAACAAGGTAAGTTTCATCTTTGACAGACAATTTCCTGGCTTTACAAGCCTTAACCCACCTAAATACTGTGCTCACAGAAATGGACTGAGGTCCATGTTATATACATTGCACAGTTCATCAAGTATCTGCTTTGCATCTGTATCAAGCCTAGTGTGGCATTTTATATAGACACAAATTTAAGTCTGTTTGTCCATGATACAAGATGACATCTAAAGTGGTCATTTTATATGACTACATCTATTTCAAACTTAAATATCTCAGTATTTGAAAATCAATTTGCACCGAATAAATGGGAATCAAAACCGAGTTGAATTGCAGTGAAGCAGTTTAAAATATACATGTGGTAAAACTGCAGAATCCTATCAGTGACAAAACTTTTTGCATGACCCTCATACTAACCTTTCTTGACTGTTTGCTATCCTTTAACAGGCTTACCTATTGTGTAGACAAACAACAACTTTTCAGACTGCTAGATTTCAAGAATTACTCATGGAAGCTTTAATTAGCATATTATCCTAAGTGTATCACCTTAACTTCTTACCATACTTGTCCTAAAGTTTGAACAAGTCCATTTTTACTACATCTTGGTATGTCTGAAAACTGCTAGATCAGTGGCTAACAGTGCAGACTCTGATCAAACACTACATTCTGTCTTCTGATTGGGGTCTCCACTGTTTGCTCAGGCCTGTTTGTCCCACTACATTGGGTAAAAAGTACCTTAGTATATATAGTAAGTAAAGCAGATAATTATTGTTATATAAAACAATGAAAAGTAATTGACATCATGGTAAAGATCACCCTTTTACATCTGTAAGTTGGTGCTGTTTTTTGTTGTTTTTTTTTTTGTTGTTTTTTTAACCCTTGTCCTGCTGAACCCGGATATACCTTGCCTATGCAAACTCGGATATACCCTGAAGAAGCCAACTGATCTGGATCTGCATTGTTTGTCATTAAGTATGTGAATCTATATCAACAAACTTGATCAAGTAATCTGATTGGCTGAAAATTAGAAATGGGTGTGTCTTCTTAATTTGTTCAGTAGGACAAGGGTTAATGTCAGTTCTGGTGAGAAAAAAAAAGAGGATAATTGTATGGAAAGTAGCAAGGATCTGCAGATTTGATGTACTGCCATTTTGCCACTTTTGAGAACATTCTTGCAAAATTATATTTTCATGGCAGGATGTGTAGTTATGCATGATTTTTCTCAATATATGGTGGCATATCAAGTCTGCAAATATAAATATATATACCTTAGTCCTTACTACCTTATCCTTTTTTTCTCATCAGAGCATTGAAGAGAAAAACAACAATGATCTACTGATTTTCATCCTGATTTAAGGTCTTTTTCATAGTTTCATACATGAATAATGTAAGTAATAACTACCTTGTTAACCCTTAAAGCAAAATTTGTAGAGACGACATTCAAATTTTTTTTTTATTATTTTTTTCAGTGAAAACAAGTCTTGGCATTTCATGTGAATCATCTGCTTGGCAGACAATTCACATGAAATGTCAAGACTTGTTTTCTCTTAAAAATAATAATAAAAAAAATTGTCGTCTGCTGCAGTTGTGACTGGCGCTTTAAGGGTTAAAGCAGGAGTAGAATTGCAAACCTTTTTGAAGATGAAATAATATTTAGGTGATGATCTTTAAATAATCAAAGAACAATACAGTATCAAGGAACGATCCAGGATTTTTAATCAGGGGTTCAGTTTTACAGAGGGGGGAATTTTTAGACAAACTACATGTATTCAGGTATTTCTTAAGAATTTTTTGTGAAGATGAAATAATATAGACTTATGAAGAAAAGGTTTGACTGAACCATACAAACTACTCTGGCTCTGCCACCTGATTATATACTGATTGTACCGATAGGAATTTACATGGCCAAATTTTAATTATACAGGATGATGGGAAGGAAGAGCCCGTAGAGAGAGAAACATGGATGACTGAATTGCCTCCAGAGATGGGAACCAACTTTGGTCTAACCAATAGAACATTCAGAAAAAATTCTGCACCAACTGGAGACCGGTCAGGCTGGACAGACACACCTGCCGACAAAGAAAGAAAGGAGAGGGTAAGGACCTCTGACGGTAACATGGGCAATCTGTCTATTTTTCAGCGGGTTGTCACAGTTTCCATGATTTCTCCATACTGTTATATTTGGTGTTTTTAGGAAGACACATGTTCTATAAAGTAGCAGAATTAGCCAAATTGTAAATATTTGTAATACAGAAGCAGTATTTTATTTATATAGGAGGTAGGGGTAACATTTCTAGAAAAAAAATTAAATTGATCCAGATTTGGATTTTTACATGTAGGTGAATGTTTATGCATATCCTTATAAAATACGCTTATACATGTATTTTTTGGTATACTATATATAATAGCCAGTTATTAACTACAATTGATAGTATTAAGTAGAAATGTTTGGATTACTTGGGGATAATTCTGGGATAATTTTTCTTATTTCTCCTTTAAAACATATGTTGTGGGTACTTATTAGAAGTGCCTCACCAGGAACTTCTAGTTAGTACCCACAACATATGTTTTTGTGGAGAATTGGAGAAAATTATCCCAGAATTATTATCAATTACTCTTCCTTAAGGAAAAGGATATTTTTTTGTATTTCTCCATAGAAAATGTAGGTACTCATTAGAAGTGCCTCAGTGAGACACATCTAATGAATACCCACAACATACACTTTTCTGGAGAGCTAGGGAAAATTATCCCAGATTTATCACCAATTACTCCTTTTCATCAAGTTCTCTGATTGGAGCAGCAGTTTGAGATAATGTACTTACAGAAATGTGCACCCAGTGAAGACACATCTTTGCGTATTCCATCATTGATCATATTTAACCTTAAATATTTGGAACGAATACAGCGGGAGATGTAGCTGCCATTTTCCATAAGGGAGACGTCTTTTGTGAATTCCTGTCTATTTTCCTGCACACCAACCCCCTTTTGAAACTTAATTCTATGCATATAGAGTAAAATTGTGGGACAAAAGGGGACAGAAACAATTTTGATAGAGTTGCCTCCCCTGTAAGTGTATTCATTCCCCTTAACTCCATTCCATGCTTATCCTAAAATTTGAGAGTACATGTTTTAATTTGAAGGTCTGTTTGTATGTTTGAAAAATACTGGCATAATGGCAGATAGTGCAGTTAAGAGCAGTTTGATCTTGATCTACCTGGCCCCGAGGTTATAAAACTTTTTTTCATGCTCAACTCAGCTGAGCATGAAATTTTCTCTGCTAATAAATATGAAAATGCCAAAAATCGTTGGTATTTTCATATTTATTAGCAGAGAAATTTTCATGCTCAGCTATGTTTAGCAAGAAAGAATTTGGACTTGTTAGTAAGTTGAGATTTATTAGCAGGACAAATTTCATGCTCAGCTGAGTTGAGATGAAAAACAGTTATATAACCTCAGAGCCTGGTTTGATCAGGCCTGTTTGTTTGAATATTTAGGGTAAAAAAGGTACAAACAAACCTGATGTAAAGGCCTGTTGTATTAAACAGTCACCTGTTTTTGTGTCCTGTAAAAAGCAAAAAGTGCACATTAACCTGTATTAAGCAAGCACCTGTCTTAAGCGACCATTTTTTAGCTTTTTGAAAGGTTCTGAACCTTAATAAAGATTTCTTGTATATTAGTACCTGTTACTAAGAATATTAAAGCTTTCAAATTATTCTTTTCCACTTGTATTTGGCTTTAGAGGTAATGCTTCAGTGTAGAGCTCTTGAGACATATGTCTTCCATTTTTAAGTTTAAAAAGGACCTATATATTATTTGTATGTATTTTAGGAAGGCCATAAGAGAAAGCGGGAGAAAGAAGAAGGCTACATACCATCAGAGAAAGATATACAAACTGCAAAAGAGATTGAAGCTTACAATGTGAGTAAATGCTGTTTTTTTTTGTTTTTGTTTTTTGAGAAAATTACCTTGTTCTCCTTATCTGAACAGAGAACATCCAGGTCAGTGTGTACACTGATACCATCTACACAGTGTTTGCTTGGAGAAAATCACCATATCTGAACAGGGAGGGGCCAGATCCAGATACACTACAACCTCTTTATAACACAGTTCATTATAACACATTTTTGGATATAACACAGTTCAAAGATGGATCCCAAAAATGTATAGTCATTTTAATGTAATGGTCATTTTTCAATATAATCTACACATTTTTGTTTGGATATAACACGGTTGTTTATCTAATACGGTTTATGCTATGGACCCCAACAATAGTGTTATACAGAGGTTGTGGTGTAGTTATGTTTCTGTGAAGAAATAAGAAAAATGTCTACCTGATAACCCCTCTTACCTGGAGCTATGTTCTTTATTATTTATATTCCAAATCAACCAAATACCAAAGACCCTAACCAGAATTTACAGCTGCTTACTAGGTGACACTTTTGTTAAGCAAAAAAATTCAGGAGAGTCTCATTGTATTGCTAATCATTGTAATGTTACATGTATTTTGTATTGTAGCTCCAGATAAAAGCGGGTATTCAGATAATATTTTTTTTCTAATTTTTCCATGAAAAGATATGTTGGGGATACTCATTACAAGCTCCTCGCCATTTTTCTTATTTATCCAAGAAAAGATATGTTGTGGTTACTCATTTGAAGCACCTCACCAAAGGCACTTTGAATGAGTAACCACAACATAACTTTTCTTGAAGAAATAAGAAAATTGTCAGTACTTTTTAGATGGAGCTATGATTTTGTATATAAAGGTATCAGGATACTGTATTTATGCTAAATACATGTAATAGGACAGCATAATTCCATATTGTACTTGTGTATGATTTAAACAATTAAATTTTACTTCATATTGATACAGTGGCTGATCGCTTCCTATGCAATTTCTGTCCTAATACCTAGTTCCATAGCTCTAGGTATGGGGCTTTTTTTTTTTTTTTTTTTTTTTTTTTCATCCAAACAATCTTTTGTTTTTATTATGCCCCCAATGTTGCCCCCAACTTCAAAGAAGTTGGGAGGGCATACTGCTTTGGCTGTGTCCGTCTGTCTGTTCAGCAGTCCATACACTTTTGAGACCTATCATATCTTTGAAACCATGTATGTGAGGATTTTGAAATTTCATATATGCATTCCTCTAATATTAATAATTAGCTGACTCTTTTTTTTTTTTTTTTTTTTTCTTTTTTGTCAGATTTTTCTTGGTGCAGTTATGGCCCCTTTTCAGACTTGGGCATTTTAGCGTAAGAAAATCTTGTAAGCAAAATATCTAAGGAACCACTTGAATTAGGCTCATGAAATTTTGCAGACAAGCAGGGTTCATTGTGAAGATGTGCTTTTTAACTTTTGGTGAAGTTTTATAAATATTTATCCAAATTATGCCCCTTTTCAGACTTAGGCATTTTACCAAAGGAAAATCTTTTAAGCAAAATATCTCGTGAACCCCTTGAACTATGTTCATTGAATTTTGCAGGCCATATTTATAAGAAGTTCCTCATCCAGGCCCATTAGTACCAGCAACATATGTTTTCAAAGAGAAATTAAAGAAATATTTATCTGGATACCCCTAGTATCTAGAGCTATGTGCAACCTGTAAAACTTTAACATAGTAGATTAAACCACAAAAATGAAGGAATATTTTATTTATGCATGATACAAGTATCTAAAATATTAAAGTAATTTTAGAAATCCACTTTTTGCAAAGCTGGTACAATTTGTGATTTTAGGATATGTCCAGAAATTATTTTGGGCAAAAATATTAGGGGTTTGAAATTTTAGAGTGTACAAAATTTTAGAACATTTACTATAATAAATTAAGCATTTTTCAAAATGTGCTAAGTGTCGATTTATGCTCAGGTCACATAGATACATATGATTAATAGATTTTCTTGGACTAAAGGCATTCAGCAGATTTCATTTTTTTTTACGAGAGGGTGGAGGGCGGGGGAAAGGGGGTATTTTTTTTGTTCCTCTGTTTTCATTTATTTTGGCATTCTTTTTACAATTAGACAGTTCTGTTATTTTTTCTTTTTTTCAGTGAAATACTTCATGATGTAATTTTTCTTTTAGAAAGCCAAAAGACCAGAATCTTTGCTGGAGATGCACCAGAAGAAGAGGAAGAAGAAAAAGGTTTGTGCTTGGGTTTATAATTACACGAATCATGTTCACTGTTACAGGTGACAGACAATATGACCCATCTTGAAGGAGGTACCATACTATATCTGTTAATCCTTGTCCTGCTGAACCCAGATATGCCCTGCCTTTGCAAACAGTGTAGATCCAGATCAGTTGGCTTCTTCAGCCAACTGATCTGGATTTGTACTGTTTGCCATTAAGTACATGTATATGAATTTATAGCAGTAATCCAGATCAAGTAGTCTGATTGGCTGACAATTAGAAATGGGCGTGGCATCTTAATTAATTCAACAGGACAAGGGTTAATGTGTAACACATGGTTTTTTTGATTGGTTGATTTGAAAGAATTGTTTTTGTGTGCATCTCAGCTGTTGTCAGTTTTTTCCCCAGAGAGTGATAACATAAAAGAAAAACACTATGTGTATAAATCAAATACAGTGGTTTAAGCAGCCATAATGAGCTACAGAAGTGGTACTATTATCTTTAATGCTTAGCATCCAGGGTCAAATTTCAGCAGACAACAGTTTGAAATAAGAAAAAATATAATCAGTTTGTCATCAAATTGCTTTCAGTCGCTACAGGCCTTCTTCAGAGATTTAATAGAACTTATTTACATTTGGGAACAAATTGAAGACGATATATCCATTTGACTTGTCATATATCCTTTCACTTGTTTGCAGAATTATGTTTTATCATCCTGAGATTATAAGAACCTGTCATGGGTGTTCGGCGTGTATAGAAAAATCTGCCTTTCTATCCCCAGCAAAAACTTTGAATTTCTTTATCTGCTATGCAAGAAAACTATTTTCTCAGAAATCTTGTTAGAGAGGTGTATTTGTTGATAATTCTGGGATAATTATACCCCTGGCATATGAAGTATGCAATGGGGGTATATAGTTTTTGTCTTTTCTGTGTGTCTGTCAGTCTGTCTGTCTGTCAGTCTGTTAACATTCATTTTGTGTCAAAGATATCTCAGGAACTACTTCACCTAGAAACTTGAAATTTTGTACACATGACAAGTATGACTAGTTGTATTGTGGGAAAGAAAATAAGGGCCATGGGGTAAGGTCCCTTAGAGTTATTTCCCTTTGTTGTTCTGGCTATACTGATGGCCATAGCATTTATTTGTGTCAAAGATATCTCAGGAACTACTTTACCTACAAACTTGAAATTTTGTACACATGACAAGTATGACTAGTTGTATTGTGGGAAAGAAAATAAGGGTCATGGGGCCAGGTCCCTTAGAGTTATTTCCCTTTGTTGTTCTGGCTATACTGATGGCCATGGCATTTACTTGTGTCAAAGATATCTCAGGAACTACTTTACCTAGAACTTGAAATTTTGTACACATGACAAGTATGACTAGTTGTATTGTGGGAACGAAAATAAGGGCCATGGGGCCAGGTCCCTTAGAGTTATTTCCCTTTGTTGTTCTGGCTATACTGATGGCCATGGCCGGGGGTATTAGTGAGCATATGCTCACTTCATGGTCTAATTTTTTCTGAACTAGTCCTCGAAGAGGACATGCTAGTATTGCTTCTGTTTCTGCACTGTGATTCACTGTTTCCTGCTTCCTCCACTGTTACTCTCTTTCCTGTTCTATGGCAGCTTTTGAAAATTGTGGGATGATGTCATAAAGGTTCATTTATATGGCAGTAGGCTTTGTTAACACTTAGTGCACTGGGTAAAAATTTCAGCAGACAATACTACCCTTGGCGGCAGCGTTGGCATCAGCGTAGGCGTCCAAAAGTTTTCATTAAAGTTTTTAAGACCTCATTATTTCCTAACCTTATCACCAATTTGATTCATCTTTAGTATGATTATACATATTGGTCCATAATTTTGCGCAGTACCATCCCCAACACCCTTAGTCACATCATGGTCAAGGTCACAGACTTAGAATTTCCATGTTAAAATACCAGCACAGTGGCTCAGTGGTAGAGCGTCCGCTTTGTGACCGTGAGGTTGCAGGTTCGATCCCCAACCGGGTCATACCAAAGACTTTAAAAATGGTACTTACTGCTCGTTCGCTTGGCACTTAGCATTAAGAAAGTAGAGCTAGAACTGGTCAGCTCAGTGTCAGTATAATGTGACTGGGTGGAATATCATGTCAAAGTGTCTGGGGCATGATATTTCAGTGAGGCAGCACTCTAAAAGTGAGCATTGAGCTCCCTGCCACATCCAGACACCGTCGCAATATGACTGCAATATGAAAGATTGTTGAAAGCGACGTTAAGCCCAAATCAAACAAACAAATCCATGTGAAAATTTTACATCAAATTTTTTTTTAAGACCTCATTTTTTTTTTATTTGATTGACAAGCATGAGTTCAGGTGAGCTTTCCTGTTTGGGGACAGGTCTTGTTTTTTTTTTTTTTTTCAATTTTCCCCAGAAAACAGCTTTTGACTTTTCATGCAAATTGTCTCCTGAAGAGACAATTTGCATGAAATGTCAAAATCTGTTTTCGGGGGGAAAAATAAGAAAAATCTGATTTTTTAGCTCGCCTGTACGAAGTACAAGGAGAGCTATTGTAGTCACCCCGGTCGTCCGCGTTTGCGTTTGCGTTCCCGTTCCCGTCACACTGCATTAAAGTTTTTCAAATGCTTATGTCTCAACAGTCACTCCTCACAGAGGCATCAAATTTGGAACTTAGGTACCTTGGAGGGTCTTCTGAGATTCCAAGAGAATAAACCCCTGGGTTCATGCCCCTGGGTGGGGCTAGGGGTCAGAATCTAGGACACCTTTGTAATACTGTGTTAAAGTTTTTCAAATTCTTATATCTTGACTTTCACTCCTCATAGAGCATTCATATTTAGAATTTGGGTACCTGGAGGAGTCTTCTGAGATTCCAAAAGAACATACCCCTGGGTTCATACCTCAGGGTGGGCCTTGGAGTGGGGCTAGGGTTCAAAATCTTGGACACATTTGTAAAATCTTATATGCCTACAGGTTATAGACACAACTGGTTATACATCAGCTAACTATGTGACATTGGTTTAAGTGTAAGAGAGTGAAGGTCATGGTGACCTACATTTTACAGTCCAGGTCACCTAGATTTCACGGTCCAGTGATTTTGCCTTATATCTTGAATACTATTTGTTGGATAAATGTCACACCTGGGATATTACTTCCATGTGACCCAATAAATGACCACTTACTATATCTAGGTCATTGTGACCTATATTTCATGGTTCAGTGATTTTGCCTTATATCTTGAATACTATTTGTTGGATAAATGTCACACCTGGGATATTAGTTCCTTGTGACCCGATTATTGACGTCAAAATATATCTCTGTTCGTGTGACCTATATTTCATGGTTCAGTGATTTTGCCTTATATCTTGAATACTATTTGTTGGATAAATGTCACACCTGGGATATTAGTTCCATGTGACCCAATGAATGACCACTTACTATATCTAGGTCATTGTGACCTATATTTCATGCTTCAGTGATTTTGCCTTTTATTTTTATTACTATTTCATGGAGAATTGTCATACCTGGATTATTATATCTATGTGACAAAATGATTTACATACAAATACATCTAGGTCAGTGTGACCTATATTATATGGTTGAATGATTTCGCCATATAACTTGAAAATTATTTCATAGAAATATGTCATACCCATTTGACTTAATCATTCTAGGACACTGTGACCTATATTTCATGGTTCACTGATTTTCCCTTATAAAGGAAGACAGTGTGATGCAGAAATATCATACCTGGATTATAATTTCCATCTGACCCGAAGGAGCAAGAACTCATGATGGGTTTGTGTTTTATTATTATTATACATTTTGAATTTCTTAATGATAAAAATGTTACAATATAAAATGTACCCAGCAGGCGAGCTACGCTGTCCTACGACAGCTCTTGTTTTCCTAGTATGCTTAGCATTTAATAAGTTGTGTCAGGAGAAAATGGTCCTTATTTAATATGTGGGCAACAAAAGTCCTGATCAGTGTCTTCTGTTTTTACAGTGGAGTGTCCAAATGTACCTTTGGTGATGTCATAGCCATGTTTTCCTAAAGGCCGTATACTAGCTCTTCTGTCCATTTTCTCCTTTTCCTTGGGTGATGAATCAAAATGATGCACAAGGGTTGACAAACACTAACAAAACAAACTCTATATTTCATATATGAGGGGCATTTAGAAAGTAGTAGCAACAGTGATCAAAAAGGTCCATCACGAAAACATGCCTATATAATGTTGACCCCCCCCTCCCCCATAAACCCCACTTTTATATAGTAAAATTGGGGTTTACAGGGGTATACATTATTTTTCTTATTTCTGCTCAAAAACATAGATTGTGGGTACTTCTTAGAACCATCTCAGTGAGGCAGTTCTAACGAGTACCCACAATCCATGTTTTGAGCAGAAATATGAAAAATATCAGAATTTTTACCTGAAAACTTTCAGTTTTTGGTGGGGAAATTTTCAATATATAAGCTTGCCAATACGAAAGTACAGGAAGAGCTATTGCACTACCCCCGGTGTCGGCGTTGGCGTTAACAAAAATGTTAAAGTTTTAGGTCAAAGTTTTTAAGACCTTATATTTTCTAAATCTTCAGATGGATTTAGTTCATATTTGGTATAATTATAGATGTTGGTCCAAAATTTTATTTAGCTCTATCCACAACCCTGCTTATGGCCTATAAGTCAAGGTCACGGACTTAGAAATTTTATGTTAAAGTTTTGCATCAAAGATTTTAAGATCACTTAATTTCAAAATCCTTGCATGGATTTACTTTATATTTGGCGTGGTTATAGATATTGGTCCAAAATTTAATAGGGCACTATCCTCACCCCTGCTTAGGACATATAGGTCAAGGTCACAGACTTAGAAATTTTATGTTAAAGTTCTGCATCAAAGTTTTTAAGATCTCTTAATTTTTAAGTCCTTGCATGGATTTACTTTATATTTGGTATGATAATAGATATTGGTCCAATTTTTTTTTTTTTTTGGCACTACCCCCACCCCTGCTTATGACCTAAAGGTCAAGGTCATGGACTTAAAAATTTATTTTAAAGTTTTGCGTTAAAGTTTTTAAGATCTCTTAATTTCTAAATCCTTCTATGGGTTTACTTTATATTTGGCATGATTATAGATATTGGTCCAAAATTTTATTTGGCACTATCCTCACCCCTGCTTATGACATATAGTTCAAGGTCACGGACTTACAAATTTTATGTTGAAGTTTGCGTCAAAGTTTTTAAGTTTTTTTTTTTTTTTGGACTTAGTTTATACATGTATTTGGTATAATTATAGATATTGGTCCAAAATTTTATTGAGTCCTATCTACACCCCTGCTGATGATCTATAGGTCAAGGTCACGGACTTAGAAATTTTATGTTAAAGTTTTGCGTCAAAGTTTTTAAGATCTCTTAATTTCTAACTTCTTCTATGGATTTACTTTATATTTCTCATGATTATAGATATTGGTCGAAAATTTTATTCAGCACTATCCCCGCCCTATGACCTAGGTGTCAAGGTCATGGACTTTGTAATTTTATGTAAAAGTTTTACTTTAAAGTTCTTAAGATCTTGTAGTCACTCAACTACTTTTCAATACTACTATTTATATTTGGTATACTGGTATGCAGATGTTCTTCATCCAAAATTATTTCCAGTACCATGTCTTCCTCCCTTCATCCAGCTCCCCCCCACCCCCTCCAACATACAATGATCTGGATTTTAAGGTCATAGTCTTACTTTTTTTTTATTTGATTCACAAGCACAAGTTCAGGTGAGCATCCTGTCAGGTGACAGGTCTTGTTTGAATAGGTGTGTTTTCGTAATGCTACTTCAGTCTTTCAAAGTACTTTCCTTGTACTTGCATATAGCCTTCCAAACTTTTTTTTGCGACCAGAACAGGCCTTTTCAAAGGCACATTAGGTTTATTTTTATACACAGGAAAAGTGCACCGTATACTGCACTTCATGACTTGAAACAATGATGGCGCATGTATTCCTTGAATTGAAAAGTCAAAGGGAGAAAAATCAGGGCAATAAGGAGGGTGTGGTAGAGTTTTGACATTATTCTCCTCCAAATATTCGAATATAAGAATATAGTGGTTTGCTTTGCAGATTGTCACTATGATGTATATTTATTTATTTCACAGAAGAAAGAAAAGGAAAAGGGCAAGGAAAAGTCTAAAGAACGCCGTCCATTTGACCGTGATTTAGACCTACAAGTGAACAGACTGGATGAAGCTCAAAGGAAAGCTATTATCAAACGATCTCAAGAACTTGGATCAAGATTTAAGAGTGGTGGAACTGGAACATCATTTTTATGATGTGTTTGTCATGTTGATGAAGTTTTCTGTTCGATGAGGAAAAATACCATTTTATCTTGCATGAATAGTAAACACACAGGCAGCAGCATGTCTTACGTAGCTCCAGATAAGAGTTGGTATCCAGATATTGTTTTTCTTATTTCTCCACAAAAACATGTTATGGGTACTCATTAGAAGTGCATCACTGATGTGCTTCTAATGAGTACCCATAACTAATGTTTTTTTTAGAGAAATAAGAGAAACTTATCTACTTTTCAGTCTAAAAAGTGCCTAATCTGGAGCTGAGAAGACTTTTCATGGAATAATGCTGCTTTTAACTGTGTACATTCAAGATCTGAATAATATACAGTCGACTCTCATTATCATAAATTCCAAGGGACTTTATTAAATACTTCGAGATATCCGTACCTCGATATATAAGATTTGCAGAATTGAGGAAAAAATTATTCGAACAACCACATTTAACAAATATATATGTAATTGGACTCTTAAAGTAAGAGAGATATGTTGAAAATATTGTGGAAAAGAGGAGAAATTAGGAGCAATTTCTCCTCTCTCCTCTTTTCCACAATATTTTTTTGCCTGTTGTTAGATTTTCATGTTTAGGCAGGGACCGGATTTTCACTTCGAGATAAGCGGTTATTCAAGATAAGCGAGTTCGAGATAACAAGAGTTGATTGTATTCTTATTGCTTTATAGCATGCTGGGTAAAAATTTCAGTAGACCGTACATCATTTTGAAATATTTCTTATTTTCTCAGGAAAATAGGCTTTGAAATGTCAAATCCTGTTTTCTGTAGGCTTTAAAATGTCAAATCCTGTTTGCTGGAAATAGTAAGAAAAATATCACCAGGTTGTCCTTTGATGAATTGGCCCGGGGAGTGGTGATGGTTAAAGCGCTTAATGCTAATAGTAGCAAACAATAGTTTTTCTTGTTTTTCTGAGAAAATAATACTTAAGATTCATTAAAATCAACTCCCATGGGAGGATCTAAAGGAAATGTCAAACACTGTTTTCTTAAAGCAAAAAAAAAAGAGGAAATGAAGCACACACATAGCTCCAGATAAGAGAGGGTATCCAGATAAAATTTTTTTTATTTTTCCACAAAAACAGTGAGGCACTTCTAATGAGTACACACAACATATGTTTTCATGTAAATATAAGAAGAATACCAGCTCTTTCCCATTCAAAAAAGTACCTTATCTGGAGCTATGACACATATGACATCTGCTAAACTAATAATAAGCATTTTAAGATTCAAGACCACAGAGAGTCTGTGAGTGGACAGGATATTCTGGATTTTCATGATTTTCGTGATGCACATCTATAGGAGAGGATATCCAGGGATGTAAAAGAAGAGCAAAACAATGCAAAAAAAATGTGCTTTGTAAGTGGAAGGGGATTGAGCCGCAAGTTGCAGGCATTCCTCTTGTATCTCATGTCTACAGACCAGTAAAATAATGCATAAAAAGTTGCTTATTGCATGTCAGAGTAAGTAATGGAGACCTAAAGCATCTTGCACAGTCACACTGTATGGGACTAGGTACACATAGTTAATTTTCTGCCATTTTGTACAAGGGAATTTTCTGCCATTTTATACAAGGGAGACCTCTCTTATGACTTCTTATTTGCATTCCTTCTTAAAAAGGGTCTAATCTAAAAGGAAAGAATTTACTCCCCTTGGTCTGCTCTAAAAGGAAAGAATTTGCTCCCAAGAGGAGCACATTCTTTCCTTTTAGAGTGGATCCATTTCAAAAGGGGGCAAAAATGAATTTGACAAATCCTCACCCCCACCCCTCCCTCCCGTGAAAGTGTATCAGTTCCTTAAAGAATATTTATTCAGTAAGCGCATACAATATGAGATTCAGCCTGAAGTAAACATTTGTTACATAAAGTATATTTGAATGAACAAAAGTGCTTTTACAGCTCATCCACACAGTCTAATCAGGGGCTTCACATGCATTCAGGTTCATTTTGAATTAAAAAACTGGGTAGGCAAAACAGAAGACCCTGATCAGATTACATGGATGCATATACTTTCCTGGGTCTTGTGAATGATACACCAGAAACAGTTTGCTACCATTTTGCAAAGGGAGACAACTTTGCAGACAAAGTCGCTCCTTAATAATTTTCGAAAATGGGGCTACTCTTAAAGGGAAGCATTTGCTCCAAATACTTTCCTTTTACAGTAGCCCCTGGTGAGAAAGGTTGCAAATATTTGTTGTCAGAGTTATTTCCACTGGAAATGTATTTCTTCCCCTTAAGGTCCCTTTTTGCCAGATATGGCTGAGGTTATCTTTCATCTATTTAATAACCATGCAATTTAAGACCATATATAAGACAACACTAATAAAAATTAAACTACAATTATATTTATTTGTGTGTTTTTAATTCACTGAGAGTATTCAGAATGAGGTATTATGATATTTTTTTCCATTATCCATCTGTGCATTAATTTTTTTCCTAAAATGTTTTCTTTTGGGCCTCTGGTTTTAGTTAAAACTGACAAATCAGCTATTTTGACTAGTTGCCATAGCAACTATTCATATAGAAAAAGAAACTTTCATGGAACATCATTGAAATGTTGCAGGCATGATTTCTTGCTGACTGTCTTCAAAGTTATATGTACAGTCCTTCTGCTACAGTACTTTTATTGTCCCCCACCTTTTCGAAGAAAAGCGAGGGGACATGGTATTCGGCTGTCCGTGGTGCCTGCTGCATGAAGAGTGATGCGTGGCGCGTGGTTCCGAGTTTGTAGTAGGTACCTTGTGAGCGCAACTCCTCCTACAGTTTTGGACCGATCCTTTTGAAACTTTACAGGTGTGTTAATCATGGTCTGAAGATTTGGATTTACATTTTACAGAATCCTTAAATTATTTTTTTCACATTTTTAACTTAGACTTCTTTTGCATGGTTCTGAGTTTGTAGTGGGAACCTTGTGAGCGCAACTCCTCCTACAGTTTTATACCGATCCTTCTGAAACTTCAAAGGTATCTTAATCATGGTCTGAAGATATACATGTGCTTTTTACAGAATCTTGAAATAAGTTTTTTCCAAATTTTTCACATTTTTAACTTAAGACTTTTTTTCATGCTTCAATACTATGAAAGTGTATATGTACATGTAGTAGGTACCTTGTGAGCGCAACTCCTTTACAGTTTTGGACCGATCCTTTTGAAACTTTACAGGTGTTTTAATCATGGTCTGAAGATATGCATGTGCTTTTTACAGAATCCTTAAGTTATTTTTTAAAATTTTTTTCACATTTTTAACTTAGACTTTTTTTTTTTGCATGGTTCTGAGTTTGTAGTGGGAACCTTGTGAGCGCAACTCCTCCTACAGTTTTACACCGATCCTTCTGAAACTTCACAGGTGTCTTTTTCATGGTCTGAAGATATGAATGTGTTTTTTTTACAGAATCTTGAAATATTTTTTTTCAAATTTTTCATATTTTTAACAGACGTTTTTTCATGCTTCAGTACTATGAAAGTGTATGTAGTAGGTACCTTATGAGCGCAACTCCTCCTACAGTTTTGGACCGATACTTTTAAAACTTTACAGGTGTTTTAATCATGGTCTGAAGATATGCATATGCTTTTTACAGAATCCTTAATTTAATTTTTTTCACTTTCACATTTTTAACTTAGACTTTTTTGCACGGTTCTGAGTTTGTAGTGGGAATCTTGTGAGTGCAACTCCTCCTCCAGTTTTATACTGATCCTTCAGGTGTCTTAATCATGGTCTGAAGATATGCATGTGCTTTTTACTGAATCTTGAAATAATTTTTTCAAATTTTTCACATTTTTAACTTACTTTTTTTCATGCTTCAATACTATGAAAGTGTATATGTAGTAGGTACCTTGTGAGTGCAACTCCTCCTACAGTTTTATACCATTCCCACTGAAACTATACAGATGTTTTAACCATAGTCTGAAGATATGCATATGCTTTTTACAGAATCTTGAAATTACTTTATTTTTTTTTTTTTTTTACTTTTTTCACATTTTTAGCTTTTAACATAGACTTTGTTTCATGCGTCAGTGCTAAGAAAGTGCATATAGTAGTAGGTACCTTGTGAGCACAACTCCTCCCACAGCTTTAAGCAAATGCTTCTGAAACTTTACATGTATTTAGCTTGTGGTCTGAGGATATCCATGTGCTCTTGGAATCTTGAAATTATGTTTTTTGATTTTTTTTTTGATTTTTTCCACAGTTTTAGCTTCATTTTTTTTCCTGCTTCAATACTTAGGTAAGTGATACAGGACCAATGGTCCTCTGATTAACTTTACTCATTATTAACATCTCAAATAAAAATAAGGCGGGGGACATAAATTCCCTAAGGAATTTGCTTGTTGCTACTGAATTCTCCTCCAACTTTGGAAAATGATTACTTCACTCCCCTGAAATGCTCTCCAAGGTAAAAACATGATTTTTCTACCAGTATGAACTGCTGTCAAAATAATTACCTTAGCATGCCTTTGTAAAGTACACTTTTCTTATCTATGCCCTTTCATTCCTACAAAAATGGAAAAAGTGAGGGAAAAAAAATAAAGTCAACCTATATAGATTTGTTTACTGTTCAATTATATATAGGTTTAAAACACCCGAATTAATGTTGTGTACCCCCAACCCCCACATAACCTGGTTTCTGTATATGTTATGAGGAACCTTTGGGCTGTTTAAACAGTTAATTACATACCACTACCAAAATAACTTTTAAATATCGGGAAACAGGCCTGTAGACCCAGATCAGATGCGGCAGAATGCGGCGTCTGATTAGGGACTACACTGTTTCCACTCATTCAGCACTATTTTATGGCCCTGTCACACTATAACGTTTTAGCCAACTTATTCCGACGTATGAAAAATTTTCCGAACACGCTGGTGTACGCTGAAGTTGCCAAAAAAAATCAAGTGAAAGTCTCTTTTCAGACGTATGTATAACGTACTGCTAACGAGCTGAACCTATGTGTTACGTATGGGTAGCTTATTCATAACTTATTCCTAACGTATGTATATGATCTACAAACTTATGGCAAACGTCTACCCAGCGTTTCTCTAGCGTGCTCGACTGATAGCTAACGTTAGCTTAGCTTATGTCGAACTTACGCATGGCGTGTTGGAACGTACCGCGACGATCACGTGACAGCGTCTCTCTACACTCTACTCTCATTGCTGAAATTGACACGGAACCATTAACATGCCTCCAAAAAAGTCAAGAAAATTTGGAAGAAGGGGCCGACCAAAGCAAGCTGCACCTTCACCACCATTACGTCCTCCCTCGTCCCAATCTTCACCTGACCGTAATTCAGACGGGGATGACCAACGTCGCTCTCGTTCAGGCTCTAATGCCTCCTCAGTGGCATCCGGGGCGGTGTTTGTTGCGGCATCTGATGCCTCAACCTCCTCTCAAGCCCAGAAAGACAAACAAAAGCGGGCCAAGAAGACACCGTATTCATTAAATACAGAAGAGGAGATGTCCATGCTTGAATTCCTACAGGAAAACCCTATGATTTGGAACATCAAACTGACAGATTTCAGGATGACAGAAAAAAAGAACAGACTATGGGCGGACCAGGCAGCAAGACTGGACAAGACAGCTGACTGTCTGAAGGGCTGGTTCAAGTCTCTCAGGGATATTTACACGCGGCTCGACAAAAAGAAAAGTGGAGATGGTGCCCCCGAACTGACAGAGAGGGAGCAGTGGGTGAAGGACAACTTCAGTTTCTTGAAAGCGGCTACAAGACATCGACCTGAGCCGGTGAACAGTGTAAGTATTTTTCCCCTTTATGATGACAATTCAATTAGCCAAAGTTTAGCAAAAATTCCATCCACTGAGTTTCATAAGTCGGCTGCTGGACACAAACGCGCGCACGCACATACAAACACATATGCATGCACGCACGCAAACAAACAACAACAACAACAACAAAATAAACAGAAACAACAAACAAAACACAGCGTAAACAGTTATCAACGTGTGTCGCATGGCTTCTAGGCTCACCCACCTAGTATAGTCCGCCCTAGCACCGTCCCTGAGGACTGCATGGATGCAAATGCCAGCTGCAACCACACAAATGAACGCACATGTCAGTTCTAGCAAGACTGTGCTGAAGCACAGGCTCGCTAAACGTCTGCCGACTTCCGTCGAGCTTGCGCAGATCCGGAAAGTAGTCTTAACTCTACTAAATTACACAATGTCTGCCAAAATTGCCCTTACCAGACGGATGCCCAGAACCGCCCTAGTCTGCTTGCCATTCATTACGAAAACACGCCTATATAAATACATAGTAAAAATTATTTGGCCCAATATGGAAATTATACGATGAAAAATTACGATATTTTTTTTTCTGCTCATAACATAGATTGTGGGGACTCGTTAGAACCACCCAAAATCTATGTTTTAGAGCAAAAATAAGAAAAAGAATGTTTACCCCTGTAAACTCCAGTTTTACTATATAAAAATAAGTTTACAGGGGGGGGGAGGGGGGGGGGTCAAATTTTTATAGGCGTGTTTTCGTGATGTTGGTTTATATACTAGGACGAAAAAGAAACGCAGGGTAACATTCAGGGTAGTTTTGTGTATATAACTTAATTGAATATAAAATAATTATTTTATGTCTACTACAAATCATTTTGAATATTTTGGCGCAATTAAATTTCAGTGTTACTCATTGGAGTCTTATTGACAGTACCTATTAATTATTCAATTAAGTTATTCACCCAAAACTATCCTGAAAGGTAACCCTGCGTTTCTTTTTCGTCCTTATATATGTCATTTTTCCTTCTTGCAGGTGAAAGCCGTTATTGATGCTTACCCAGGAAACCTGGTAGCTGCAGAGGCTGCCTTTGAAGAGTTGGTTGACGTTGAGGATAGGGCCCCCTCTTCTACTCGATCCAGTAACACAGTTCGCAAGGACAAGAGGGCCAAAGAGGAAGACATCCTACAGTCACTCCAGAATAAAGTGCGCCAGTCCGGGGAACTACTTAAATGCCTCAACCAGCCACAGCCAATGAATGAGCGCACAGCATTTGCGAACTACGTCCGTGATAGCCTTTTGACGATGAGCAAACCTAAGTTTAGGAAGGCAAGGTCTGCTATCAACAATGTTCTTACCAAGGCGATGGAAGATGACACTGAATATGAAGAAGAACTGCCAACACCCTCTGATGTGCTGCATAATATGCCTCCTCCAGTGCGTCAAGTCTCGGCTTCAGCTGTCTTAAGTCCATCCCAATCTGAGATGTACCAGCCACCTCCCCACATGTGGAGACACAAGCCACCCCAGGCTTCGGTGTGGGCCTCGGCCTCCCCAGAATACGTGGAGCAGTATATGCAGCAGCCATTGCAGCCTCAGCAGCAGCCTCCTCAGCAGCAGCCTTCCCAGCAGCAGGAGCAAAACATATTGTCACCGCAGACATCCATGGGCTACTTATCAGCTGTTCTGGGTCCTGCGTCACAGGTCCTCAACCAGAGCCCTAACATCTCTGACCTCTAATGAACCCCCAGCGTTTCTACTGACACAATGGATAAAGAGACTGCTCAAGACTAGGACACGAATCATCATATTCTTTTTGAGCCTGATAAAGTACATCATAGACAAATAACACCAAACAAGTGTACAAAATACACCGCACAAATTTCGTAGGTGGCAAAATACACCGTACTGTGGTATTAACCGAATGAATAATTTGATTGGGCTGTTTTCATATGTGGAAATTTATGGTGTATTTTGTCTACCTATAAAACATTTTTGGTGTTTTTATTCACTTATAACTATGTTTATAAGTGAATAAAATCACCAATAATATTCTAAACTATGGTAAATTTTGACCACCTAAAAAACTTCATTGTATCGTGTGTATCTGATCAAAAATCAACGTGGTGTATTTGAATGTGGTGTATTTGTCGCACACACTATTCTGCTTATTATCACCGATTTCCTTTTGACAGGTTGAGGACAACCTGAGACAGTAGTTGTGTTTCTTATTGCACAGTATTTTTTTGGTTTGAGGTTTAACGGTCCCGTTAACACACTATAGGTCACTTTTAGACGTTGCTTCAAATTGTGTCGGACCTTTACCCGACATTGAGATGAAATGACTTCTCAAGCCTGCCAATCAGTCAAACTATGAAGAGTTATATACATGGGCGGTTAAACTCGCTACACTTTTCCTGGGCAAGCTAAGAACCTCTCAGCGGTTCACCCGTACTCTATGACGGTTCCAGCGTAAAAACATGCTTAGAATTTATTACAAATTTTGTTACGTTGGTTGGTTCTTAATGCTCCGTTTTGGTCGGACCCCTCGGAGTCTCACTGTAGTTTTCTTTTGATCCAGCATTGCAGTGGTTTCATGCTGTCGAGTCCTCAACGTTGTTTCATCTCTGTTGCTGTTTTAATTTGTATATTCTCGGAGATGCTACACTGATGAGTAAGGAAAGTAGAAGTAAAACAAAGATCAGGAATCGATGCAATTAACTTACCCCCCCCCCCCCCACCAAAGACACCACGGGGAAAGAAACACAAACACGAAGCGATCAGAAAAACCCAAACAGAGGAAGGCCAAAATGACAGTTACTTTCCCACAAAATGGCCTAATGGCCATCCAAAATAAAAAGACACATGTGATACAATAAGCACGAACGATAACATTAATAAACCGCCACAGAAGAACCGCCTTGCAACGGTCAGTGGAAAGAATTCCACTGGGGGGGGGGGGGGGGGGGGGAGGGGGGGGGGGCTTAAATCGATTTTACGTGGCCACAATCCTCGTCCTTACTTCTGTCATGCGGACTAAACAAATTTATTGTCTAAACCGCAACAGAAGTAAGGGCGAGGATTACAGCTGCGTAAAATCGATTTAAGTGGAGTTCTTGTTACTGACCGTTCCGAGGCGGTTATTCTGTTGTGGGTTTTTTGTGTAATTCTTTGTCAGTAACTGTACGTATCTCTTATATATATATTATTTTTATTTTGGATAGCCAGTTGGCCATTTTGTAGGAAATTAACTGTCCTTTTGGCTTTCCTCTGTTATTGTTTCCATAAGGGTCCAGTCGCTTCATGTTTCTGCTTCTTTCCCTTTGGTGTCTCTGATGGGAGGCGTAAGTTAATTATATCGATTCCTGATCATTGCTTTACTTTTACTTTTCTGTACGGTTGATTCAGCTCTGCGTGAAAGCACCATGCAGCCCAATCTTATTTCTTCGAGCCCCGATGTGCGGGGAGTGCACAGATAGTGTATACATGATTTTTAGGTTTTGGGAATACAACCCATTCAAGAATAGTTCACTTATTTCGAACGAATGGGTGGCTGGGTGAGGCAAATATCTTGCCTCACTGGGCCATCCAACTGACAGTGGATTACAGTCGGGCAATGCCTGCTGTTCTTGCAGCAGGTACGGGTAGTTGGGGAGTGTTGTACTTTATTGTGTTTCTGTTCTTCCATTCATTTTCTCTTCCTCTTCTGTAACTCACTTTCATCTCTGCTGTCTATTCTATATCTGTTCTCCATTTCTCAAGCAGACGACACAAAAGTGGCCCACAAGTGTTATAGTGTTGACGTGTCGTTCAACCACAACAAATGAATCAATTTCGAACCGATGGTTAGCCGGAGGTAGCGAAACCTTTGTTCCTAAAGGAAGTACAAAGAATTTACCGTCTTACTGACTACTGAGAACAAGACTCAGAATGCAGCGGTAAGGTAGCAAATGATTAACTCTTAGCCTGCTGAACACATTAACATAGTGTTGATCCAGATCAGAAGTTATCTGATCAGAATCAATTCTGTTCTGCATTTTGTGAATTTTGGATACATTATTGAGTTTTAGTTTCTAGTCAGCGATTATTATGGCTAAATTAATTTATTCAGCAGGATAAGGGGTTAAATTTCGGTTCTATCCACAACTAGATTATAGAGGTCTGTAGCTTGTTGATGATGAAAGAAAATAAATATACCTTCTTATTTGATATATTTCTGTTTATTGCGTACACTTTAACAGTAGTACATCCCACTATAACAGTAAGTCCCGTTATATCGAGCATTCTTAACTCAAGACTATTGTTGAACTAAAATGAAAACAAACATTCAATAAACTGACCATGCGATTAATTATCTGCGTGTAATCAACGGAGGAAAGATGCTTGGCTTTACTGACTGGCAAAGCTCACACTAGCATTAAAGAGACAGATTTCAATTTGGACAGGCCAACAAAACATGTCAAACCAAAGGTGACAAATAACAGAAATGCCAGTTTTATAAAGTATAAAACTGGTTTGACTACCTTAATAATCTTTGGGTAACACTTGCTTTAACAAGGATCTTAAATATTTGCTCTGTTGTTACTGTTTTATTCCACTTAAATCTCGGGGGTGTCCATGGCGTTGTTCACAGAAACAAAGTCATTTATTTTAAATTGTAAGTAACCCATTGAGAAACAACATATAGCATCCCCATGGTCAAATCATTCTGTCTTGCCACGAAACAGAACCTGCTGGGGAATTCACCCAGTGTTTGATGAGATTCCTCTGCTTTTTTCCTTCCTTTGAAGCTGTGTTAAAGCCTGTAGCTCTCTGTGTGTCCTCGAGGTTACGACCCTCTCTCCAGGCTCCAGGAACAAACTCGCGATTCGCATTCTCTTCAGTGTCAAGATGCTGGTTCTGTAGTCCTGGATATCTGATCCTCATTAGGTTGTGGAGGATCAGGCATGCTTTGACGATGAGTTTCACTGTTGAGGGATCGTGTTGCATGGTTGTTAACAGAACCTGGAAACGATTAGCTAGAATGCCGAACGCATTTTCCACAACCCTTCTGGCTCTTGAAAGCCTGTAATTGAAGACTCGTTCTGCATTATTCAGCTCTCTGTGACCAAATGGCTTCATCATGTTGGGTCGTAGGCCGAAGGCATCATCGCCGACAAAGAAATATGGCACATCTTGGGTGTCATTTGGAAGAGGTTCTGGATCAGGTAACCCAAGAGTACCATCTTCAGTACATTGCTTAAGCTCTGAGTCATTATATATCTGTGCATCTGATGCTGACCCAGCACCGCCGACATCAGCCCAGATAAATTTATAGTCCGCATCCACTAGCGCCATTAGAACAATGGAATAGAATCCTTTATAGTTATAATATAGTGACCCACTTTTTGGAGGACAGCAGCAGGCAACGTGTTTCCCATCAAGAGCCCCACACGTATGTGGGAAGTTCCACTTTTCATAGAATTTGTCAGCTATGATACGCCAAGCCTCAGGAGTGGTAGGACAAACAAGTACTTCATCCATGTACTCATCAATGATGGCGTTACAGACTTCTCTCACCACTAGTGAAATGGTGTTGTGGGGGACCCTCCAAGCAAACTTTAACGAGGCATACTTGTTCCCTGAGGCTAGATGACGCAAAGTCAGGGCTAGCTTCAAACCAGGATCAATAGGCTCCCTGTACCACGTATGCTGCTTGGTTATCCTTGGGCCCACTCTTTCAAGCAGCTCATCAAACATTTCTGGGGGCATGCGAAGGAAGTTAATGAATGATGCAGGGTCCTCATTACGGAGTTCAACCATAAGCTGATCATACAAGCCATACTCCCGTCGCCTCCCAATCCATGGTCTGACCCAGTGTCTCCTATGTTGACCTCTTATCCTACGGGTCCCATTGACCCGCAACAGGTACAAAGCCAAGTCAATGAGATTGTTTTGATGTTGTAAGACAGCTATTTGATACTTTCTTCGCAGCCTTTCAGTGTCCTCCATGGTGGTTTTAACAAAACTGATTATTTGCTCTCCCACTCCCAAAATATATAGGTGAGCCATAAAACGCCTTCGGGTACGCTTTTTGTGCGTTCAGTGCGTCCTTAACACGTCGAGAAAGTCCCAGGGTCGTCGGGCAAACGTTGAACCCGTCGGTGAACGTTGCGGGAACGCCCGAAATAAGTTACAGATAAGCTGGAAGTACGTTACATGTAGGTTAGAAATAAGTTACACGTACGCAGTAGGTTGCCGACGTCCTTTAAATTATGAGTTACGTTGGTTTAACGTGCTTGAACTTATCATAACTTACCCACCGCGTGTATCTAACGTATGACTAACGTATAATCAATACGCCGGTATAAGTCGTAAAATTTTGTGCATGCACAAAATTTTACGACGTATATGGCGTATGGCAGCGTGTATTAGCGTGCGCATAACTTGTTTAAAACGTACCTATTACTTACTCGACTTACGCAAACGTGTTTGCCAAAATTCTCATACGTCGGCATACGCTGGTGCTACACGCTGTAGTGTGACAGGGCCTTTAGACACATCAACAAGTAATAAAATAGACTTTTTCAAATTTTAGGACAAGTATGGTAAGGAGTTGTGCCAATATTTAGGGAAAGTAAGTTTCTGGCCAAAGAATGTGCACAATACTGGTTCATCGCTTAGAGGATTAAGCCTGCCCAGTAAAAGAGTGGTTAGGTAAACTGACCATGCTCGACATGACCCCATTGGGTTGACTGGGCATCCAGCACTATTTTAGACACATCAACAGGTAGTAAAATAGACTTTTTCAAATGTATGGACAAGTATGATGTCCCAATATTTAGTGTAAATATGGTATCCACAAGATGTAAACTCTGAACAATCTGGCAGTAGGGACTGCCAATGTGTGAGTGTACCATAGTTACTCATAGAGTGTAGACCCAGATAAGACGCTTCATGATGCTGCATTTGATCAAAGTGTAACTGGAAAAAAATAACCTAATTCTTAAATGTAAAATTTTATAATTAAGGGCACAAAAATAAAGCCGTTTTGAGCTGTTGAAATTTCAAACTATAGTTTGAAATTTCAACAGCTCAAAACGGCTTTATTTTTGTGCATGTTCTTGAAAGTGTTTAAAATGAAATAAGCACACCATAATTCTCATGTGACTGACTATCATGCAGGAATTTATTGTCTGCTAAATGAATTTTTAAAAAAATAATTAACCAACAACTATCCATCAGCATTCTGTTCAGACGAACCGAGTATGAGAAAATATACCTTTTATTTTGATGTATATTTTATATTCATCAGAACTGGAAAATATGTAGACCTTTGAAATAGTGAGCACATACTACAGATTTATGTCATATGCATTTCTTGCGTAGCCTAGATTTAGAGTAAGGTTTTATTTTAATATTGAGATTGCTTGAATTTTTTCTTTGTTGAGTTCTAATTGTTGCCAAAGTACCCAAGGGAAGCAACCCAGTGCATTCTTTGCATTGTTTATATTAACATTTACTTCCCTCACTAGACCCATGTCCTAAGTGTGATGCGCAAATGTAGTAAACGGTCTCATGTCATCTACGAGCAACGGAGACCCAGATCAGCCTGCATATTCGCGCAGTTCGACTAGGGCCTGCATTGCCCGCTTACAGAATTGGACTACATCAACGTACACAGAAGTGCAAGTTCGATTTGAGCATTCAGTGGTCGCACCATTAATTACTGGCGTCCCATAAAAGGGACATTGGCAAACAGTGTTGACCCAGATCAGACGCCACAAAACGCGGCGTCCGATCAGGGTCTATATTGTTTGCTTTAAGTACGGGAATTTCTATAAAACATGATGAGAATAGAAAATTTCTACTGGAAACGGACTGGTCCAAAGAGAGTTCACTGCTTAATTTGTTTGTGTTTAGGTTTTACGGTCCAGTCAACCCAATGGGGTCATGTCGAGCGCGGTCAGTTTACCTAACCACACGTTTACTGGGCAGGCTTAGTCCTCTAGGCGGTTAACCAGTATTGTACACATTCTTTCGCCAGAAACTGACATCTGCCCTTCTTGAATCAGCGGAAGGGAGAATGACCGTAGAAAATATTTCATGATCAATCTCCACGAAAGAATGTAGTTCACTGTATAAATCAGTTAAGGGACGTTTTCTTACCATGCGCAACATGTACAGACAGCGAAATTGCGCATGGATAGGTCGATGTTTACAAATAGTTTGCTGGGCTACACTTTCGGTTTCTTGATCAAGTCTAGGCAATAAGACCTCTATATTTAAAGATTACTTAAGATGACATATGTAGTTTCAACATTCCAGTGACATTTGCGGTCGTAAATGAGGACACTAGTCTTGTGATATGAAATCAGCAGAAAAAAAGAAGAAGATTAATTTATAATCGAGGCAATCGATGAGAAAAGATCGCGAGGACATATGCAAACAGCGAAGATGCAGGTCAATCGGCGAAGCCTCACAATTTGATGGGGTCTTTTATTTTACATCGATATATTGGATTCTATAAGTGGACAGTGTGAATGGACTGAATCCTGTTTGTAATAAGATTCATATTCATTTCACATATACCTGCAGTTCATTTTACGTTTTACTCTAATAAGTGTTCGAACATCTTAACTCCTTAACATTTGAACAAGTCCAGTTTACTACCTGTTGATGTGTCTAAATATATTTGGTTGAGTGACAAACAGTGTAGACCCAGAGCAGACGCCGCGTTTTGCGGTGTCTGATCTGGGTCTACACTGTTTGCTGAGGCCTGTCTGTTCGATTACTTAGCGTAAATATGGCATGATCATTTGTTTAAGGAAAAATCGAAGTTCTTAGAATTGACCCAACCTCTTTCTGTCGGCTGCGATTTGTACTTTGTTCTAATTGTTTAGTTCTTTCGTACTTTGCAAATTCTTGTGTAGATGGTAGAAGAGTGCTATAATTTTACACAGGAAAAAAAAGGGCGTGCTGTTTATTACAAATTGTCAGCTAATATGTCAATGGAATGCCGAATCCTGCATTCAGGAAAGAAAAAAAAAAAAAAAAAAAAAAAAAAAAAAAATGAACCACGCCATGAGAAAAATTGTCTTCAGGGTATATGCCAATAGTAACGATCCAGATCAGCCAACAAAGGGGCAGAATTCAATAAGGGCCTCTGTTATATAGCGATATATTCTACAATGTCAAACGATTCTGTAAGCGGACAGCGAATAACGTATGATCGAGGTGGGGATGGGGACTTTGCTGTCCGTATTTACCCCAAAGACACTTTTTACCATGGCGTAGCTCGATTATTTTAAATAAAACGTCCTGTGGTAATATGTAAATTTTGCGGACTAAGGATTACTTCAAAATCATATTTTTTTCAGCAGAGAACTCGTATCGGGTTGAGATCCAAAAGCTGAGGTTATCGGAAGGAGGGGTTGGGTCCCGCCTTTCATATGCTATGCCCAAGACACGTTAAGCTGTAACTCCCACTGAAATATGACTGCAATGATTATGGCCTGGACACTTCACCGTTTTCTTTTTTATTATTAGTTTTAATGATGCCTCATGCCGTGAATTTTTAATGACGACCAGTTCTCTATATTCATTGTGTATGTGCCGCATTTATCCTAAATTTTCGGACATTTTATGGGGAATGGATACACTTTCAGGGGAGGCAACTCTTTCGAAAATATTTTGCCTCCCTTCTGAGAAGGGGTCTACTCTACAAGGAAAGAATTTGCTCCTAAATGGAGCAAATTCTTCCCTTGTAGAGTTGACTTCTTTTCAGAAGGGACTGGATGTGCAGGAAAACTTACAATCACAAAAGTTGTCTCCCTTGTAAAAGTAAGGGAAATCTATTGAGTGTATCCAGTCTCCATACGTTAAGTCCAGATCATACTGCATCTAAAATTTGAACAAGCCAATATCATTACCCGTACGCCAAACTGTGCAGACCCTGGTCAGCCGTCGCCTTACCGGTGTCTATTCTGTTTGTTTAGTCCTAGTTATCATCATAATTAGAGTGTATACGGTATACAAACCGGACTCAAACTCGTATCCGGATATAACCCAGGTCTGTCGTACTATTTTTTTCTCTGAAAATAGGGTTTGGCGTTTCATGCATTTTTTTCTCTGGAGATAATTTTCATGAAATGTCAACGCATATTTTAAGGGAAAATGAGAAAAATATCAATTTGTCGTCTGCTGAATTTGTCCATAGAGACTGGTAAAGGTAAAAGACAAAAAGAAAACTAATTATTTGGGTGGAGAGAGAATAATTTTCAAATACCTGTATTAACTCTAAGTATTGGGACAGACAGGCCTGAGTAAACAGTGTAGACCCAGATCAGACGCCGCAGAATGCGGCGTCTGATCAGGGTCTACACTGTTTGCGCTCATCCAACACCTTTATACACATCAATAGGTAAAATGGAATGGCTGAAAATTTAGGTTAAGCATGGTAAGGATTTTGGATTTCCCAATATTTACGGTTAATACTGTATCCAAAAATAAAATTCCCGAAAAAAAAGTAGAACACTAGGATACAAACATGATACTATAGATAACTCAAACGTACTTCCTTATGCACGAAATAATAAAGAGGCTCTCCGTGGGGGTTAATAGTCAGCCTTCTTGATTAAGTATATCGTTATAGCTAACAATACAGACTCTGACCAGACAGCGTAGACCAAGATATGAGATAGGCCCTTGTTCTCATGACCCGGACACAGAGGTTTATGTTATGAATGAAAACTCTGCCAAATTCCAAAGTGATCCAAGGTGGCCCAAGGTAATATAAGAGGAGACGAGCAAATGCATGTAAACTAGAAGCTTCAACCTCTTTACAAGCAATCTACCAAATAAGCGATCCCATAAGAAAAGGACCCTATACAATATGCGAACAGCAAGGACCCAGATTAGATTGCAGACTGATAACAAGCAAGTCCCATTTCCCTTAACCCCCTTATCACGCTTACAATTTGACAGTCTATTTTTGAAAGCATTTGCGTTTAATTTCCAGATGTTGAAGGGTTCATCATGAGAAATATACCCAGGGAGCGCATAATTTTGAAACAACGTCGTTACAACACTGATTCAATGTCCTTGAATCAATGTCAAAAACGACGTTGTTTCAACGTGTGTCTGCAAAGAAAGAAATTATGTGGGCAAAATTGGTCACTGTAAAATAGATCGACGGACCCCTACGGGCACGAGACGTTTATACAACGTCGCATCAACGTCGATGCAACGTCATGACGTTGCATCGACGTTAATGTGACGTTGTTTCAATGATACATCCCCGCTGGGACGGCGACGGCGCTGTTCAGAGTGCATTATATGATACTCTGGAATATATCAACTAACGACAGACCCTGATCGACTTCTAGGAACAATGTGTATTAACCCTTTCACCCCTGGCTTTCTGAAAAAGACTCTTCCATCTTTGAGTTTGAATTTGTCCATTGTTGCAACCAGATATGTCTGTTAAAAATAAAAAAGGGGGGCAAATAGTGTAGGTCCGTCTCATCTGGATCACTGGAGCGACACTTTTTGCAAAGATACTTGTTTTGGTTTGCAGGGATATGAATGATTACCTTAAATTTAATGTCCTTAATCAAAATCTTCCTCATTTATCGTAGAGATTGATCAAGAAGGACAGTTATCAGTATCTGGGGAAAGAAAGTGCACAAGTACTGGTTAACCGCTTAGAGGACTAAACCTGCCCAGGAAAAGTGTGGTTAGGTAAACTGACCGGCTCGATCTGACCGTAATGGGTTGACTGGGCCGTAAAACCTCAACTCAATCAATCAATCAAATCCTCATTTCAGATATTATATGGTGAAAATGCCATGGTTTGCATTGTTCTAGATTAGAGGGATAACAAGGTAAATATTTTCTCATTTTTTGTGAAGAAATGAGAATATGTTGCGTGTACTCATTAGAAGCGCCTCACAGAGGCGCTTCTAATGAGTACACACAACATATGTTTTTAAGAAGAAATGAGAAAAATATATCTTTTTTTTTGTTGTTGTAGTTTTTGTTAAAAACATCGACTTATCTGTAGAGTTATGGCATAGGCGTATCGATTAATATAGGCGTGTTAACTTATAAATGATATTTGAGAAAACGGGGCATTCTTGGAATTTCGAACAACGATCGGCGCATCGCAACAGTCTGACCATTTTCTTTATTGTTTCTTGATTTCTTCTACAATATCGTATTTTTTCTGTTAGCGGGCAGAGAATGTCCTGATTGGTCTGGGCGGGTGCGCAGGCTGATCTAGGTATTCGTTGTCTGTGTATGGCCGGAAGATACCGTTTACTATGGAGCAGCTCAAAATGAGTTACAGTTGACTCTCGTTATCTCGACTTCGCTTATCTCGAATAACCGCTTATCTCGAAGTGAAAATCTGGTCCCTGCCTAAACATGAAAATCTAACAATGGATAAAAGAAATATTGTGGAAAAGAGGAGAAATTGCTCTATTGCTCCTAAGGAGCAATTTCTCCTCTTTTTCCACAATATTTTCACATATATCTCTAACTTCAAGAGTCCAATTACATATATATTTGTTAAATGTGGTTGTTCGAATTATTTTTTCCTCAATTCTGCAAATTTGATATGTCGAGGTACGGATATCTCGAAGTATTTTAGAGAGTCCCTTGGAATTCGAGATAACGAGAGTCGACTGTATTTTATACATAAGAAGAAATGAAACAAGCAATAAAATGAGATATGACATCTGAAATTATGACATGCTTAACATTTACCACCCTCTGGGCTATACTTCAGCTTTTTCCGCAAATTCAGCAGACGACAAGATTATTTTTTCTTTCAGAAGAAGTCCTTGACAGTCCCTGCAAAATTGAGACAATTTGCATGAAATGCCAAAGCCTATTTTCTGTGAAAATAAGAAAAAATATTTCATAATGTCTACTGAAAATTTTACCCAGCATGCGATGCATTTAACCTTTAAACTGCCAATCATAACAATTGTCGTCCGCTTTGTCATCTGCTTGTGATTTTAAAAGTCATTTTTGCAAACAGTGTGGACCCAGATCAGACTGCTCCTCTAGGAGCAGTCTGATCAGGGTCCACACTGTTTACCTGTATGCAAAAAATAGGTTTGAAAAGTTTGCAAGAATACTCAGCAGACGACATAAACAGACGACATTTTCAGATGCAGGTTTTCTTGCCGTTTTAAGGGTTAATAAAATGTCTATTTGTTGTTGTGCGGATTTTTAACGCTATCAGGCACCCGAGGCACAAAGAGGCAGCGGTGATTGTTATGTACATGTATTTGTACAGCCTTGTTTTCATGGGTCACCCATGCATACTTGGTGCCGCTGTCTGTCACCAAGCGCCACCCTGTCCACTTTATACTCAACCCAGGGCACGTCGAGTATGAGCTAGGCATACTAATTGTCTGAAAATTTTATCAACCCGAGCGGGATTCGAACCCACGATATCCCGCTTGAAAGTCGAGTGCGCTAACCACTAGGCCACCCAGCCCACGGGGAAAAAATGTCTATCTATAGAACGTTACTAAATATATCAGGCAGTTGTTATCAACATATGGGTATAGTAATATGTAAAACAATACGGGGAAATTTATATTTTGTAACGCTTAGCATGCTGGGTACAAATTTCAGCAGACGACATTTTGAAATATTTTTCTTAGTTTTCCTATAAAAAATAGGATTTGACATTTCATGCAAATTGTCTCATAAGGAGACCATTTGCATTAAATGATAATGCCTATTTTCTGGGAAAAATAAGAAAAATGATTTTCAACTTGTCATCTGCTGACTTTGCCAAAAGAGTGGTGAAGATGAAGGACACCAGAAAGGCTAACTATTGTCTAATTTTTCTCAGAAAATGAAATTTGACTTTTTCTTGTAACTCTTCTCCAGTATAAAAATAGCCATTTTTTATTACTCGGACATTGTATGTTTGTTGTTTTTTTTTTCCTCGAAAACAGACCTTGACATGTCCTTTGAGAAGTGATCAGAAAATAAGACTTGTAGTTTCATTGACATTATAGAGAAGACAGTTTAAATAGAATATCAATACTCATTTTGTGATACTACTACTACTACTACTACTAATACTACTACTACTACTACTACTAATAATAATAATAATTAGAATTTGTTTTTCTACTAAAACACAGATCTCTCCAAACTTTTTGGTGTCATATTGTATTGTACATACAGCGAACATTTATATTAACTAATGGGATTCCAAGGGACATAACTCAAAAAGTATAAATGCAAGAGTTATGGTTCTTGCGCTTTGCACGTCATCTAATGTTGATTGCTATTCATTTAAAGTTTCATGACGATACCTTAAATGGTTTTCAAGTTATAGAGCGGACACGTTTTTTTTTTGTTTTTTTTTTGTGACGGTCAAAGTTCCTAGGGAAATAATTCAAAAAGTATAAAAACAAGAGTTATGGTTCTTTTGCTCTGCACGTCGTCTAATGTTGATTGATATTTACATGAAGTATCTTGAAGATATCTTGAACAGGTTTCAAGTTACAGAGCGGACACGATTTTGTGCCAGACAAAGTTCCAAGGAAATAACTCAAACACTATAAATGCAAGAGTTATAGTTCTTGTGCTATGCACGTCGTCTAATATTGATTGATATTTATATGAAGTTTCGTGAAGATAGCTTGAACGGTTTTCAAGTTATAGAGCGGACACGATTTTGTGACAGACAGACGGACAGACAGACGCCCGGGGGAAAACAATATGTCTCCCCAAAGCGGGGAGTCATATCAATAATAATAATAATGATAATAATAATAATAATAAGAGCTATCGCAGGACAGCATAGCTCGCCTGAATCGCGCCATGACATAAACTTTAAAAACTTAAACCAAAAAGATTAACCAAAGCCGACGTCGTGGTTCATACAGGCGAGCTAATAGTATTAAAAGCTATCTTTTCGCCTGCTGCCGTAATCAAAAGCATACTATAGGTTTATATTTTGCATTTCCTTCGAAGCGGGGACGTTTCCTAATCAATAGGAGCACGTCCGATTCTGACGTTTTATGCGTAAGCCCGTTGCATTCTTTATGCTTATTTGACCCAGGTCTTAACCCTTCAAGCGCCAATCACAACTGCAGCAGACGACACTTTAATTTCCTTATTTTTCATAGAAAATAAGTATTGACATGTCATGTGAATCGTCTGCCATGCAGATAATTCACATGAAATGTCCGGACTTATATTCGTTCAGCCTGATCATGTCTTTCATCGCTCGTTTTCTGAACGATGCAGAAACTATTGAGAAAGAGTGAATGCTCTGATGAATCTAATTACGTTAATACACCTATGTAAAATGTTTAATTTACCAGTATTTGAGCCTGGACGTATCCAAGTAGCATTGACGTTTTTAATGCTACGCCTCCATATACTCGTAACTGAGCAACGCCATGTGAAAACGTGTCTTCGGGGCATATGCCCAGTCCGAGTTATGTGAACATTATGAAAACACATCTATCCAAATTGATTGAAAATTTCACCATCAAAAACTGAGTTTTCAGATAAAAATTCTGATACTTTTCATATTTCTGCTCAATAGATTGTGGATACTCGTTAGAACCGCCTCGCGGAAGCGGTTGTAACGAGTATCCACAATCTATGTGATACTCGTTAAAACCGCCTCGCGGAGGCGGTTCTAACGAGTACCCACAATCTATGTTTTTGAGCAGAAATAAGAAAAATAATGTATACCCCTGTAAACCCCAGGTTTACTGGTGAAAATTATATAGGTATGTTTTCGTGATGACACACTTAATAATGTATACTTAACCATTTTTTTTTTAAAATCTGGGCGTATCCAAGTAGCCGTGACATTTGTAAAGCCACGCCTCCTTATACAACTGAGCCACGCCATGTGAAAACGTGCTTTTTGGGCATATGCCTAGTCCTAGCAGTCTGGTCAAGGCCTTCGCTGTTCTCTCTATTCACGGTGAGGATAATTTGGGCCGGGTTCTTCAAAGTATATCTGAACAGAGCATGTATTTTTCAGATTGCGCTCGAACGCACCTGATCAGAGAATGCGCAGTTCCTATGAGTAATATTTGGACTATGCAGATTTATAAAGCAAAGCGTGTGGTCTGACCATACTGTGCACGTGTGCTGCCTGGTCTGTAGGCACACACAAACTGCATGGTCACTGCGGGAGGTAGCTATCTGTGACTGTTGCTCACAGACAAGCCTTGTGTTCCTGTTCATCACTGACTCAAATATGGTCTTTGCGTGTGCAAAATGCTTGGTTCAGATCACTAGCGTATGCTTACACCCAGCCGGACCCCGACCCGGATAATATTTCGGTTCGGCCGGATAATCTTTCAACATTGTAGATTTATAATACGAACTGCTAGGGTGTGTGATGCAAAGGTGTCGTGTATCTTACGTCACCGGGGCGTCCAACTGATAATGGCTTACAGTTGGGCAAGGCCTGCTATCCTTGCAGCAGGTAATGGTAGAGGGGGGGGGGGGGGGGGGTGGGGGGGGGGGTGGGGTGGATGGTGGTGGTGGGTGCGGGGGAGGGGGGCTGTTTTTATTTCTTCTGTTTCTTCACTTCTTCACTGTCATTCATTTTCCTTTCTCCCATGCCATTCTTTCATCTCCTCTTCTATCTCATCTACCTCTCTTCTCCCTTTCTCTGGGAGACGACACAAAATGACCTACAAGGGTTGACGTGTCGTTAAGCCCCAACACAATCAGTTAATGCGAACTACACATGTTCTAATCACACTACTCATATGCGCAGTTTGGTCTGGAGGCACAGTTGGCGTATTCCCGAAGTCAGGATTTGTCCTGACTCGACTCTGTATATAGCTGATCACCCTTTGTACACTGTAAAATATCCCATATATTTTACCGTAAATACTGGCAACTGGCTACCAGTACATGTACCGTAAATTTAAGGGCGCCTGTAGATTATTTACAGTAATAATTACGTATGGTAGGCATCACCAAAACATGCTTATATAATTTTGACCCCCATAAACCCCATTTTTATATAGGAAAACTGGGGTTTACAGGGGTATACATTATTTTTCTTATTTCTGCTCAAAACATAGATTGTGGGTACTCGTTAGGACCGCCTCAACGAGGCGGTTCTAACGAGTAACCACAATCTATGTTTTTTAGCAGAAATATGAAAAATATCAGAATTTTTTATCTGAAATTTTTCATTTTTTGGTGGTAAAATTTTCAGTATATTTGAATAGGCATGTTTTCGAAATGGCAATGTAGGGCAACGTAGGTAACGTATAGGACATAGTAAGGCTGTGAGCTAACGCACCGTATCTAGCTTATATCCTAATTCCTGCAAAAGTTCTACGCACCCCCCCCACCACCACCACCACCCTCCACCACCTCCCCCCGTGAAAATTTATGGTAAAGGCGCTGGCAGCCAGTTGTCAATATTTACCGTAAAATCTTCGGGAATTTTACAGTGTAAAAATTTTCTTATTTCCACCCAAAATAGGAGTTTCAGCTCATGCAAATTGTCTGCTTATGACGCTACCGGTATATACCTCCGTTTTCTGGCGAAAATAAGAAGAAAAAAAAATGTTGTCTGTCGAATTTCTTAGAAAGTTCTTAAGGTTAACATGACTCATCGTCATTCTGGGAGTACATATGTACGTAAACAGCCTACAAGTGTTGTGTGGCTGTTGTTCACAGTCACGCCTTGTGTCTGTTGGTAAGCTGAGTGACGCAATAAACAGTTTTTACGCTAATGTAGGCAAGTCCAACGTTAATGCGAAATGCGCAGATTCAGGAGTGTATACTTAAGTGAAGCCGGCGCGGTGACTCGGTAGAGCATTCAGGTTCGATCCCCGGCCGAATCATACCGAAGGTTTTAAAATAGTACTAAGCTGCTCTTTCGCTTGGCGTTCAGTATTAAGAAAGAAGTGCAAGGAATCAGAACTGGTAGGATTGTCAGTATTATTAACCCTAGTCCTGCTGAACCCTGTCTTTACAAACAGTGTAGATCCAGATCAGTTGGCTTCTGGAAGCCAACTGATCTGTATCTGCTCTATTTGCCATTATGTGAATTTGTATCAACAACCTGGATCAAGTAATCTGATTGGCTGAAAATTGAAAGTGGGCGTGGCATCTTAACTTCTTCATCATGATAAGGGTTAACCCGTGAGTACCCAATATCTCACAAAGTTGCTAAGGCAAACACAGCAATTCCAGATCCGATGAGACGCCGCTGAACACTGCGTCTAATCAGGGTCTGCTCTGTTTGCCGCTGTAAGTACTGACCACAGTGTCCAAGTACACAGTCTGCTATTGCGGGCGATTTCACGATGGTCGAAGATTCATTGCCGCGCGTGTATGAACTCATTGCTTTTATTTCCTTATTCATTTTCCTCATTCAAAGCCAAGCTGTGTGGCTGTTGGTCGGAACCAACCCAGTCAGCATTCTACGTAAATCTATATCGGGCCGTCATCGGCCCGTCAGGGTAGCTGACGGGCCGATGACGGCCCGATATAGATTTACGTAGAATGCTAGCTGGGAAGCCTTGTGTCTGCGATCATTTTTCTTCCTGTTTGAAATGATTGAAGACATATAGGTCAAATCACGCCGACATCTATGCGAAACCTGCTTAGTTACGCGTGCACACAGCAGGCCTCATAGCGCTGTCGGTTCTCGTCTCACTGCAGATCCAGGGTTCGAAAATTCGAATCCCAGCTCGGCCGGATAACTTTGTGCAGATTGATCATACTATAATTTCTACGGTCATCCCCTCCCTCGCCCCCACTCCCCCTGATTCAAGAAGGACAGTTGTCAGTTATTGGCAAAAATATGTGCATAAGTACTGGTTAATCTATCTGCGGACTAAACCTGTCCAGGAAAAAGTGCGAGTCGGTTAACTGACCGGCCCGACACAATCTTCTTGGCGTTAATTGAGCTATTAACTGAAACACTGCATACTCTCGACACCTTGTAGAGGCTATGAAGCGAACAGCGCTGATCGCCCCATGTGGGTGCGGGGACATTCCCCTAAATGAGTCTGAAACTATGTTGAATGTGAATGTCTCGGCAGATAGCGAACATGGAATCGGAATAGAATTACCGTAGTAACCCTATTGTGACAGACCTGAGCAAACACACATAACACAGCAACTGGTCAGGGTGTACACTGCACACTGTACGTAACTCATCCAGCGAATTCGGTCTGATCAGGGTTTTGTACTGTTTGCCACTCAATAAGCAGTTTTTATACACACATAAATAGGTAGTAAAATGGACCTGTTCAAAGATTAGGATAAGTATGGTAAGGAGTTAAGTTGGCCCAATATTTAAGGTTATTATGGTAGGAATTATCAGGATTTGTCTTCGACGGCGTTATGTTGTGAAAAGAGACTGAATTTTGCATGGAAAGTTGCAAGGACGGGCCAGGGTTACGTGACTTTCTTCCGTTCCGGAAATTATGTATCATTTTTACAGGGAGTACCGTTGGGTGCCCGGCCTCGGTGGCTCAGTTGGATGCGCCGTCCGACTGGAGACCAGGTGGTCGCGGGTTCAACCCCCGCCGAGGTCGGCAACATTCTTTCGTGGAGATTGATCATGAAATATTTACTACGGTCATTCTCTCCCTTCCGCTGATTCGAGAAGGGCAGTTGTCAGTTTCTGGCGAAAGAATGTGCACAATACTGGTTAACCGCTTAGAGGACTAAGCCTGCCCAGTAAACGTGTGGTTAGGTAAACTGACCGCGCTCGACATGATCCCATTGGGTTGACTGGGCCGTAAAACCTCAACACAAACAAACCGTTGGGTGGGTAGATAAGTGCTGCACGCGGTCCGGTTTCGGCGGTTCGAAGAGACACAACTCTGCCATTGTCATCTCCCACGAACCTGTTTTGCGATCGTGACATGACGCCTACAGTGCGTGATTATAAAACTCATCCCCTTTACAAGTGTTATTGAACAATCCTATGCTCTCTATCAAAGACAATAGACTAAAGCCGCTATCTAAATGTTATATAAATGTTCGAAAGGTCATTGACCTATATAGAGTTTTCCGATTCTCAGTCAGAAAATGCTTAATCTAAGCCTTTCTCCTGGAGATCTGTCCCCACCTAAAATACATTTTAAGGAGGGACAGTTGCTAGTAGACTGGCTCCCGTCTAACTGATAAATGAATCAACATAAAAAACTATTTATATTTTACAAAAATCCTATCTGTTGGAATGCGTTTCTTTTTTTTTTTAATTTCATAAAGGTTAATCAGTGAAACTCAGCATAAATCGTATTCACCATAACTATTCCGATATGGGTGTCTGAGCCGTGTTGTCACAGACTAATCACTGATCAAGAAAAAAAATCTCTGCAACCATATGCGCAGATGCAGATCTCCCTGTGCATCCACACAGTCTGATCAGGATCTTTGCAGTTAGCGGTTACAATCTACATATTCAAAATTATTCCGCAAGCGGACAGCGAAAGCCCTGATCAGATTACGCGCATTGGCAGTCTGATCAGGGCCTTCGCTTTCTGCATATACATGAACGCACTTTCGCTTGACGAGACTGAATTAATGCTGATTAATATTTTTGTGGCCTTAAAAGGTAAATAAATAAAAAGCAAACTTGCAATGTCATGTTTCAGTCTTGTTTCATGGTGTTTAAACTTGTTCGTAATTACTATACTTTCTATAGAGACGTAGGATGCTCGAATGAACAAATTCAAAGTGCGTGGCAAAGTATGGTTTCAAATTAGCAGGACCATGTAAAAATGTGCCTTTGGGTCATATGCGGACAGTGAAGGCCCAGATCAGCCTGCGCATCCGCTGATCCAATATTGGATACTGTAGAAGACATGAATGTATAGCAAAGATCCCTATCAGACTGTACGCCTCGCTGGCTGATCTGGATCTTTATTGTTTGCATTTGCCCCGAAGACACATTTTCTTATATCGAAGCGCATTTTGGATAGCCAATGATACAAAGGCATTTTGGATAGCTAAGGATACAAAGGCATTTTGGATAGCTAAGGATACAAAGGCATTTTGGATAGCCAAAGATACAAAGGCATTTTGGATAGCTAAGGATACATAGGTATATTGAATAGCCAAAGATACAAAGGCATTTTGGATAGCCAAGGATACATAGGTATATTGAATAGCCAAAGATACAAAGGCATTTTGGATAGCTAAGGATACATAGGTATATTGAATAGCCAAAGATACAAAGGCATTTTGGATAGCCAAGGATACATAGGTATATTGAATAGCCAAAGATACAAAGGCATTTTGGACAGCCAAGGATACATAGGTATATTGAATAGCCAAAGATACAAAGGCATTTTGGACAGCCAAGGATACATAGGTATATTGAATAGCCAAAGATACAAAGGCATTTTGGATAGCTAAGGATACATAGGTATATTGAATAGCCAAAGATACAAAGGCATTTTGGATAGCCAAGGATACATAGGTATATTGAATAGCCAAAGATGCAAAGGCATTTTGGATAGCCAAGGATACATAGGTATATTGAATAGCCAAAGATACAAAGGCATTTTGGATAGCTAAGGATACATAGGTATATTGAATAGCCAAAGATACAAAGGCATTTTGGACAGCCAAGGATACATAGGTATATTGAATAGCCAAAGATACAAAGGCATTTTGGATAGCTAAGGATACATAGGTATATTGAATAGCCAAAGATACAAAGGCATTTTGGCATTTTGGATAGCTAAGGATACATAGGTATATTGAATAGCCAAAGATACAAAGGCATTTTGGATAGCCAAGGATACATAGGTATATTGAATAGCCAAAGATACAAAGGCATTTTGGATAGCTAAGGATACATAGGTATATTGAATAGCCAAAGATACAAAGGCATTTTGGATAGCTAAGGATACATAGGTATATTGAATAGCCAAAGATACAAAGGCATTTTGGATAGCCAAGGATACATAGGTATATTGAATAGCCAAAGATACAAAGGCATTTTGGATAGCTAAGGATACATAGGTATATTGAATAGCCAAAGATACAAAGGCATTTTGGATAGCCAAGGTTACATAGGTATATTGAATAGCCAAAGATACAAAGGCATTTTGGATAGCTAAGGATACATAGGTATATTGAATAGCCAAAGATACAAAGGCATTTTGGACAGCCAAGGATACATAGGTATATTGAATAGCCAAAGATACAAAGGCATTTTGGATAGCTAAGGATACATAGGTATATTGAATAGCCAAAGATACAAAGGCATTTTGGATAGCCAAGGATACAAAAGCATTTTGGATAGTCAAAGATATAAAGGCATTTTTGCCAAGGATACAAAGGCATTTTGGATACCCAATGATACAAAGGTATTTGGATATCCAAGGATACAAAGGCATTTTAAATAGCCAAGGATAGAAAGTTTCTTAATATGGATGACGAGGACTCTGATCAGGTGTGCGGATGCATAGTTTGATTTGAGTATTCGTTGGGCATGACGGCGGAGGGTACGTTTTCTCACGCTTCCGCTCAAGTGTAGGGCTATACTTATTTCAGATAGCACGGAATGCCCAGATAAGCCTATATCACACACATGCATTCTATAGAATCTATAGGTTCTGATATCATCTCTTTGTCCTCACTACAACTGGTGTTAGTTCCGTTTGACGATCGTAATACGTCTTCCTGTATAGTGTGTTATATATTGTCTGCTGGTTTCGCAGCTAGAATTCTGCTTAAATCTATATTGGACCGTTATCGCCCCGACAGGAATCCAGACGGGCCGATAACGGTCCAATATAGTATGCTTGCTGGGTTGCGATCATTCCGGGATTTTTGAAAATTTATGAGTCCCCAGCCCAGCTAGCATTCTTTATAAATCTATAGCGGGCCGTTATCGGCCCGTCAGCTACCATGATGGACCGATAACGGCCCGCTATAGATTTATATAGAGTGCTTTCTGGGTGAGAAGGCCTGATCGGTCAAAACTAACTACCTGTACATTGTAGTCTGGCCCAGAAAGCTTTTTGACACTTCACTTTTTGTCGGTTTTTGGTTGAGTGTGCTCATTGTTCTCAATGGCCATTCCTTTTAGAATCTATCTGATTTTACAGACAGACAGACGCACGAAGAGAAGTTCATCGAGCTATCGCGACTCATATTACAATATTTCGTACTTCCTACCCAGAATGCATACGGGCTAGTTTAACGATTAGCATGCTTGGTAAAAATAAAGCAGACGAAATTCTGTAATATTTTACTTTTTTTTTCCACAGAAAATAGGCTTTGACTTCCCATGACCATATTTATTGCAAAATTTATAATGCAAGGGGTCGGGTTGACATTCCATGCAAATTGTCTGTCTGCATGCATTTGCATTGATGGATCTGTGTCGTTTTTTTCTCACCAAGAACCTGTGGCCACATAATACTCAAAACAGAACACGACGACATACTTAAAATCGGAAAAATTTCCACGACACCAGCAGGATTCGAACCCACAATATCCGACTTGCAAGTCGAGAGTGCTAACAACTGGGCCAACCAGTCGACTAAAACCGGTATCAATCAGCTCTGTTCAATCGATATTTGTCACCATCTCTGTCTGTATTTAAGAACACCTTTGTCACAAGCCCACCGCAAAACTCCCAGTCAGCCTGGCTGTTGTTTACTTTGGACACGCCTTTTTTTCCCATGTATAATTCTAGCAAGTTAACCCTTAAAACTCTTAAGCAGCTTTGTAGCAGACGAGAATAAGACTTGACATTTGATGAGAATCGTCTGCTAAGATTCATATGAAATGTCAAGCCTTATTTCCTATGAAAATCTGCTGTAGTTGTGGGTTAAGCAGCTTTGACCGCCTATAAACCGGGCCACAGCAAAACCCGAATGTGGCATGTACGAACAGCGATGACACCACTCGGCTGGCAAACATGCGCAGTATGATCAATCTACGTCGTTTGTTCTATGTGAAGAACCGATAGCATGAACAGCGAAGACTAAGACCAGACTGCGCATGCGCAGTCTGGTCTTAGTCTTCACTGTTCCAGTCACAAAGTGGTTCCAGTAAGCCACAACTGTTGATTTTCCGTGGGCACAGCTTCGATATTGATTGTGTTTCAATCCTAAATACTGACGTAGGCGTCTGGGAAGAAGCGATTTAATGCTTAGCATGCTGGGTAAAAATTTCAGCAGACGACACTTTAAAATATCTCTTATTTTCCCCAGAAACTAGGCTTTGACGTTTCATGCAAATTACACTTTGCATGAAATGTCGAAGCCTTGTTTCTGGGAAAAATAACAAAAAAATATAATGAATTTGTCGTTTGCTGAATTTGGCTAGTGAGTGCTAAGAGTTAATAGAATTTTAGCTCTCTAATTGCCAAGTAGGATGAGAGACTACGTCATTTCTCTTTCTTAGACACTTTTAACGGGAAAAATGATTAGGAGGATGTGCGAATACAAAAATAGAATGAAAAAGATCACATAAATTGGGCCAAATGCCGATAAAACATGTGTAGTATTTGGGTTACATAGCATTTCTGTCATTTGGCAGCATTTTGCAGTCTACAAGCAAGATTTGTCATTTGTTGACTATTGCGAGCCGGATTTTTTTTGGCGGAAACGAATAAAATGCTAATTCCATTACATATATATGTGAGTAATCATTAAGACAAATTAGCTTTTTTTTTTTCTCTTCAGAAGACTATTTAAATGAATACATTTTCTCATGGCGATGCTCATCTATGAATATAGGGATCAAACATGGTTTTTCATGCATTAACATTCGCCAGGTCCGGAGGCCGCGGTTTTCAACACCTCCAAGGGACTTGGCGAATGTTAATGCATTGCAAAATCAAGTTCGATCGCTGTTATTGCATAAAAATTGAAAACATTTGCTACAATTCGCGTTATTTCTTGCACTATTTTGTTTCGCCTTTTCACCGATATCTCACGAACGCAGTTTCCACGGACTATGCTCGTTCTAGGGCCAGGCAGTACACATCTCGTAACGGCAGCAAATCTGTGGCCCCGGTACGAACATATTCACGGGTAGGTAAACCTAGGAACTACCACGAAATTGTGTTAACGTAATTTCGTTCCCACGCCACATCCGGGACATAGCGGGGTAGTGCCAACGTCATAAAATAGACAAACAAAGGTTGGTGTCATTTTTATTTTTGTTTTATTTTACCACGACGAACGAATTATGGGGAAATCGGGCAATGTGGTTCCATGTAAATATGTCTCAGCTTCCTCTATGGACCCAAATTTTATCGGAAAAGTCATTTGCTTTCTTCGAATCTTTCTACCCGCACTGAGCATTGGACCACTTGTCCCCCGAGTATTTTGTCAGTGCGAAGAATTTAGCCTGTCTCCATCAATTTGAGCTGACATTTGAAAGTATTCGCCGATGAAAAAGATAAAAAGGTCCTTCCTAAACGTTCCGTAACTACTGCTAAATCGTTGGAAATACCCCGATAGCATAGTAGCTACCTCGGTGATATTGGAACTACCACGCCTGGAAAACGGGGCCTGCCTCTTTTACGAGTTAACACTTGATTTTTTTTTCGATGTAGGAACGTTTAGGAAGGACCTTTTTATCATTTTCATCGGCGAATGCTTTCAAATATCAGCTCAAATCGACGGAGACAGGCTAAATTCTTTGCACTGACAAAGTACTCGGGGGAACAAGTGGTCCAATGCTCAGTGCGGGTAGAAAGATTTGAAGAAAGCAAATGACTTTTCCGATAAAATTTGGGTCCATACAGGAAGCTAAGACATATTTACATGGAACCACATTGCCCGATTTCCCCATAATTCGTTCGTCGTGGTAAAATAAAATAAAGATAAAAATGACACCAACCTTTGTTTGACTATTTTATGACGTTGGCACTACCCCGCTATGTCCCGGATGTGGCGTGGGAACGAAATTACGTTAACACAATTTCGTGGTAGTTCCTAGGTTTACCACCCGTGATATTGAAAGTTGCGTAGCCGTGCATTAACTGCGTGAATTGCCTTCTTAATACATGGTTTTTCGCAGGTTAATGCACAGCTGTTAATAACCTGCGACATTGCTTTTTATGCAATAATAGAGCAAACGTGGTATTCAAAAATTATAAAATTTATCCAAAATTTGACATGAAAATGAAATATGAGTCATAAGGGGGTTGAATTGAACCTACCGAACCTCTTTAACTGGATCATTTCTGAATGCAAACTGTTTGTAAGGAAAACTCCTGGCCTGTATAGCAACCTCGGACACAATATAGATCTATACTGTGTCCGAGATAGCAACCCAGTGGGCACACAATATTGATTCAACGTTGAATCAACATTGAAACGAAGGTTTATCAATGTTGTGTGCCCGCTGGGAAATTGTTCTCATTCTTCCCGCTTTTTGTTCATAAGTGCGTCCAACGGTGCCAATGCGAGGCGGTTCGGCGTGCAGACGCACTACTATAGACTACCGATGTGACCAGTGATGTGTGTGACCAAAAATGTACTGGTCCAACAAACGCATGGGTTCGGTGCTTATCAGTGAGCGTTCCGTGATTTGGCAGAGACTACTGACACGGCGGCCGTGCCAAAAATAGCAACAAAACAGCCAAAAACGCCAAGTATTCCAATTGCAAGGGGTTGAATCACGATACTTATAACGTCATATGGTGGCATTATAACTGACATCTAAATATTGAGGTACTAAGTCGACTTCTTCTGCTTTTATGTCGACTTACAATGTATGACTTGATGCTATATCGACTTCCGTTGATAATGGTTATCGTGTCTACAGGTCGTAATATTGCTCTAAGCTGCCTTCAAGAAAACAAAGCGTGTTAACATTGTATGACGACTTATTTTCTATTACTTTTTATTATCTCGACTTCCGGTTCTTTTACATGTCATGATTTGCTAGTTAGCGTTGAGATACTTTTTCGTAGTCGTGAAAGGTTAATTTTAGACCAAAATCACACAGGCAGCGCCAGTCTTATTGCAATCGCAGAGTTGTTTACAAGAAACGATAATTATATAATATCTATATGCTACCAAACACTATATTAAGCCCTAAACTTAATACGTCAAATCGTCCCGAATTTAAGTATCTCGACCGGCATAGTCACTGTCTGACTATCATTGTCTTCGCAACAAATCCAACTACATAACGTGACCGTAAGTCGAGATAACAATTATGATATCGACATATAGTTGTAAAAGTGTTTCGTGATGCTGACGTTGTGTATGACACTTCTGGACAGTATTACGACTTGCAGTCGCGATAACCATTGTCAACGGAAGTCGATATAGTATCAGGTCATACATTTTACACCCAGGGAAACCCGATATCGGGATATCGGAGGTTGCGAGATTTCGGAGGTAAACAAATGATGTCATCCAGCGACAGTGTATGTACTTATCCTCTTTTAATGATCAAAAAAGTGCTTCTGGAATATAAGCAACGTAACCTATATTTTCTCAGTTGAATAGTTTAATATATGAAGAGGAATTTCAATATAAAGTATCCTCCTATTTATTCAAAATCACGTTTGAAAAGGAAATTTCATTGTTTTTCACCCAAATTCCATTTTCAATTGTTTATAGCTTTTATCCTGTAAAGCTTTTTCATTGAGTATGTATGTCTGTATAATCTAGAACATTTCTATAAATTATACAAGAAATAGCAGATGTGAAAAAAATACTAAAGTGGCAGATTTTTTAGATTTCTTTAGGGTTGCTGTCATATTTATTGGTAACAGGATGTCGGAGGTATGATGCAGGGATGTCGGAGGACAGATTTATATTGGTTAACGGGATATCGGAGGAAAGAAAATTTTGTGTTCTTCTTAAAACGGCTACATCTTTTCTGAAACGTGATCTTGCCTGGTTTAATATGTTGAAGACGATTACCTGAATCGTCAGGAGTGGCATGTAGCAAGCGAACAAAGCGTTTATGCTGACTGGCAAAGAATAAATGAAATAATGTGCCATATACTTATCAAGATAAAACGTCAAGATAACCAGCCATCGTGATGAAAACCCCGGTAACAAACATGACTTCACATAGAAAAAATGGGGATTGCAGGGCTATATATCTTTTTTTTTTATTGTTTTTCTTGTTTCTGCTCTAAAATATGTATTGAGGTACTCTTTAGAACCACGTCGTTTCTGCTCTAAAACATAGGTTGCGGGTTATCGTTAGAACCGCCTCAATGAAAAAAAATAATAATACGAAAACTACAGTTTTTTTTCTGAAAAGTTTGTATTTTTTAAGCCCGAAAGGGATACAGATCTCGTTTCATCGTCTGGTAGGTCAGATACTCCATGGATTTTTCACTTGCATTTAATTTAGGCTTAAAAACCCAGGCCCGTGGGTTTTGAAATGTGGATGGTGTGACCGTATGGAGGCGTGCAAATGCTCAGAAAATGTCGATTTAGAGGCAAAAATTAGGGGTGTAACCTGTGCTTTCGATTAAAATCTGCTTGATTTTTTAAATAATTTGTCCACAATGGGGGCTACGTTCGCTAATTGTCCCCCTCCCCCCCCCCACCCCCACACACCCCAAACTGCTGGAATTTGAATAACTTTGTCCACCCCATCCCCAACCATCACACACACACGCGCGCGCGCGCGCGCGCACAGCGCGTATGGACGAACACGTTACAAAATCTGCAATGTTTTCTATTGATAGCAAATGAAAATGACAAAGGTCTCCTCGATACAACTCGATACAACTCATATAATTATTATATCACGCTAGCAAATTTATGCGGTGAAGACCCGTTGCAAATCTCACTTATATTAGGAAAATGGGATTACAGGGGAATTTGTAATTTTCTGGCTGCTGCTTAAAAACCTAGATAAGCGGACTGTCCGTAAAGATTCGTAGACAACAGAGGAGTTGAAAGCCCGTACGGTATAGACTGGGACTCAGAGGTATGCTTGTTAACAGATAGTAAACATTTTTAAAGAGCTCATCGTGTGATTATTTTTATTATCATTATTGTTGTTGTTGCTAAATTCTAAATTTAGCGACCCACCTAACACAGGTAATGGTCAAATATGAACGACTCAGAATAAAGAAATAGATAGATTCTTGTAATTAGATATACAAATGTCAGCCCGATGGACGAATAAGCACCTGTTGTTAACTTTATTATAGAGTTTTTGTACCGATATTGGTGAATATTGTGCCGAGTTGGGATATTGCAATAAATAATTAATATATCATAGATTCACAGTGGTAACGTTACGTTTATTATTTCTGATCTGATGGCACTCGTTGGCACCACATCGGCGCTGCGGTTCTTACGAGCTTCCAAAATCAACATTTCAATCGAAACTTAAGTAGGAAAATGTCACGTTTCACATACAGAACATCATTTTTGCAGCGAAAAGCTGTTTTATTGCATATAAATTCTTAAACGTAATGGCATTGGTTCTAGTAATATTATTACATTAAACTCTCCTTCAAACCAATCAAACCCTATTAAAATTGCTACAAAACAAGACACTAGTATTTGCACACAGGCTTAGCACCATGTTGTGCGAGCAGGTTTTAATTTATATTGCTTTTTTAGACAGAACTCACTCCGTCAATTTTCAGTGCCTCCGAAATCCAGCAACAGTCCCTCCGAGATCCACAGCATCATGTGTCAATGTACCTCCGAATATTCCGTTATCCAAACTTTCGCTAGTACTAGCTTTACAGTTCATCCGGAGGCGTTATTTTTTGTTGATAAACTGAAACAACTATGATGACAGTCGAAGAAAAGATAAGTCCATCCTTGGGCAATAATAAACTAACATGTCATTTACCATGATCGGGCTGGTAGCCATCGAAAAGGCAAAAAATGAGATGAAAAATAGATCATCTCGGTTCAAATGCCGTTTTCACTGCCACAAAGTAGCTAAGAAAGGAAACATTTGCTTCAACATATTCATTATTATGTCTCTAGAACAAGCAACTCAGCCTTTTTATCAAATGATTAAGATATAAGCTATCAAAAATGGATAAGTACATACCCTGTCGCATGATGACATCATTTGTTTACCTCCGAAATCTCGCAACCTCCGATATCCCGATATCGGGTTTCCCTGGGTGTTTTAAGTCAACATAAAAGCAGAAAAAGTCGACTTAGTACCTCAATATTTAGATGTCAGTTACATGCCACCATAACGTCAGCCTACAACATTTGCGATCGCAGCAATTTTGAATTTTGTCTCCACTTCGAATTTTATTTCTATCCATTCTCCTTCTATTTACAAGCTAAGCATGAGTCGTTTTGTGCATAAGGTACACTTTCATATAGATGTTCAGATAACACATAGACTTTACGCTCTTTTCACGTGATAATCTAAAAAACTTCGACACAATAATGTGTTTGTTTGACCGGTTTGTAAATTGTTGTTATTCTTATGTTTTTTTCTGCTTTTCATAATGTGTAGACTCGCTTAAAAAAAAAAACAAGGCCAAAAAGAAACAAAGACAAAAAAACGCACGAACGGTCAAAAACCTTGTGAAAAAAGTAGCATGGATTTCAGGTAAGCGAACGATAATATATTGTCGTTGTACCTGTCATCGGCATGCACTAGTTTTCGGTATTCGGAAAGCATGGCCCCCGCCCATCGGGGCCCACGAAATAGATGGGCTGCCTGAAGCCTCCATGGCAGAGCTGCTAGTAACTAAGCAGGACCCGAATTCATTGCTCGGGTCGGGTAAAAGTCCCACAAATTTGGAGGCAATGTCTCTGAACTACTGAAATATTGTTGACTTGGACGTTATATCGCAATTCATGCAGTGGACTAAGAAGTCAAGAGTGGTCTGAAATCAAATTCAGTTAGATCTGGCCAACCCACCCATGAAGCATGTGATGACAATTTGAATGCACGGATATAGGTAGCACCAAGAGCTTATTAGACTTATATGCTACTTGGTAGCACCTATTAAATTCATATTATTTTATGATTAGCTTTAACCTTTACCACTCTCTGGGCTAATTCAGCAGAAGACAAATTGATGATTTTTTTTTCAAGAAAAATATTTCAAAATGTCGTCTGCTGAAAATTTTTCCCAGAGTGCTAAGCGTTAAAGGTGACCCAGTGGTGTAACTAGGGTTGGAGCTGGTAGGTAACTTTTTTCCCAGGGGTCTTTTTTTTTTGTTGTTGTTCAATGCTTTTTTTTTTTTTTTTTTTTTTCAAATTAGAGCATGAGTCGCGATGTCGAAGAAAATGGGTGTTTAGCATTTCATTTTCTGTGTTTGAAGGATTTCCGGATCGGGGAGGGGGTTGGGCGGGGGGGGTGCTTGGGGGGGGGGGGGGGGGGGGGAAGGTAAAATATGTCACAACTTCTTGAGTTAAAGAGAGTAAAAGGGGGGTCGGCATTGGTGGGGGGTGGGGCGGCACCTCAGAGGGCGGCACTTTAAAAACGCGTGTGCGATGTGGGGAATGGGGAGAGGGTAGGAGATAAATATTCAGCTTGGAACATGCACTGGTACAGAGGCTTAATTAAAGCATGGCACAGTTAAGAAATTTAAAGCTACCATTCTGTTTATTGAATTGAAATAATGCTAAATATAAAAACTATGGGCAGCACTCCCCTATCACTCTGCTATTTAATGACAATGGTCATAAGGTCAGTTCAGTCATTGCAAATGAATTGTTTACGTGGCTTAGTTTTTAACCTGCTTTCTGCAGTACACAAACTTGTTTTGTTTACAACTTCTATAACCAAGGAGACGAGGACTGTTGAGTTGATGAATTGTTTTCTCTTTGCGAAACGCATGGACCAGGCCGGGCTAAGCATTCTCTCATATACAATGGTGGTAGTTATACGCATTCATGGCAATCAGAGAAGATCCCGAAAAACGCTAACGCAAATTAAGATGTTATTGTCCTCTTATTTATAGCCACTATATACGTCAGCAGTCGAGGTCACCCGACTGTAAACAGCAACATTCGCTGACGTCAACATCATGTCTCGCCCATCTTTTAGAAACTGGAATGAAAATCAAAGGATTTAAATCTTTGCCTGAACGCAACACGTACTTCGGACGTTCTTTTATTACTCATTCGTTTTCGTTTTTTTTTTTTTTTTTACTGGTAACAGTTGAGGCTAAAAAACGAAAAACAATCAGAAAATACTAATCAATACGAAAAACCCCGTCTTAGGCCTCTTGCCATTCGGGCATTGTGAGATTGGCTCATTTATTGATCACGTGGTGTACTACGCCGACAGATGACCTATATTTTAAGACAGATTGTAATGGTTCCGGCATCTCTTTTAAAACGTGTATAACAGAGAACCAGTAGGTACAAAAAGGGGAAAAAATAAGCGCTTCCGCGATTAGACATGGGAACCCCCACAAAACACAAGTGCACAGCATTTTACCTGTCGGTGATAGATATCTAGGATAATATATCCCCCTGGTGTTTTGTAAATCTTTACACGTTATTTAGTTATGAATTGATGGCGCATTTTCGCTAGATAGATTAGATGCTTTTAAATTGGCGTTATTATTAATACAGTTGGTATAACTTTTATTTTTTTTTTTTACTGTAGGCCTATTTAAAGGTTATAGAAATTTAGTTTAAGCAGCACAGACGCAAAAAACAAAACAAAACAAAAACAAAAAAAAAAAAAAAAAAAAAAACAAACAAAAAACAACAACACTGAAACATAATAAATCCGCCCTGTGTAAATAAGGATTTATTTCAGGGTCAAACAAACACTGTTTCCGCACCAACCTTGACGCACACGGAAAATATTTTAAGTTTATTTGATCACATACATGCATGATTAATCGTATAAATCGTCTGCACCCACAACTAACTGGGTTACTTACAGTATTCATATTGATCAGGTTACAGTATATTTCATATTGATCAGTCAGTCACCTAGTGTGTCAGTTCACCGCAAAATACAAAGATCATGAATAACAATTACCGTACTTTCTCTAAGCGTTCGAACACCTCCTTACAATACTACTCCTAAATTTTGAACAAGTAATTTTTTCTACATTTTGATACGCTTAAATACCACTGGACGAGTGGCAAACAGTGTAGATCTTGATCAGACGCCGCACACGCCGTGTGCGGCGTCTGATATGGGTCTACACTGTTTGCTCTGTCCGAATACTTAATTAGGGTAAACACGGTTGATATTACGAAATGGGTCATTGTCACATGATCAGCGTGCCAACTCACGCACAGCATGTATGTGGTCAGTTTTGTTCAAATTTGGACTGGCAATTTATTAACTACGTGATGATTATGTTCTACACATCTGATTATATGATAAGGAACTGGTTACATACATTAATATTCTTTAACAGAGTGGCTGATGTCTAGTCTTTCACAATACACAAAAACACTGAGCCGGGGCACAGCATTTCAGACAAGATTGCCTGTGCGACCAGCGAAGACTCAGATCAGCCTGTGCATCTGTGCAGTCTGATCATAGGCTTTGCTATCAGCATGAAGACGCTTTGAATCATTGCCGATCCACCGAGTGCCCTGCGAAGACTGCTCAGACTGTGCGGATGCGCAGGCTGATCTGAGTCTTCACTGGACGTACATGTAATGTGGTAGGAAATGCTGTGCCCCGGCTCAGTTGTCCGCTAATGGGGATTGACCTTAGAGATTTGTGTGGACATTGCGGACAAGAAAGAATACAGGTCGATTACTAATGTGAAGTCTTTCGTAATACTCATTATTCATGAAATTACAATGTAAGTCAGTGACGCTGGTCCATCTGATTGTTTGTTTGACTTGCGGTTTAACGGCCCGTCAACAATATTTCAGTAATGTCGAAGCAGGGAAAAGAAAAGTAAGATGAAGTCCCAACCCCAGTAAGCATTGTACATAAATCTTCAGCGGGCCGGTATCGGCCCGTCAGCTACCCTGACGGGCCGATAGCGGCCCGCTGTATATTTATGTAGACCCTTAACTTGTCTGAAGTGAGGCAAGAACTCTCCTGTCAAAGGCTAATGTTGGAAGGACCATCTGAAAAATTGTAGCAGAAGGACGCACCTCGCAACCACCCACCCATATGATGTACAAAGCCTGCTCATGCTAACAGTTAAATGCACATCTGATGCTCGGTACGCTCAGCATGCTGGGTGAATATAATCAGCAGACGACATTTTGAAATAGTTTTCTCAAATTTTTCAGATTCGATATATTTACGCATATTGTCTCTTCAGATAATAGGAGTTGGCACGTGAAAGCCTGTTTTTTGAGAAAAATAAGAATAACTAACACTAGTTTTACGTCTGCTGATTTTTTTTTTTATTTTCCAGATAAGACTTAAAAACATCAAGACGTACAGCTTTACCTGTACAACTCTATGGGCTAGTTCAGCAGATGACAATGATAATATTTTCAAATATTGTCTTATTTTTCCCAGAAAATATGCTTTGATATTTCATGCAAATTGTCGCTCTAGGAGACATTTTGCATGAAATGTCAAAGCCTAATTTCTGAGAAAAGTATGATAAATTTTTCAAAACACTGTCTCCTGAATGTTTCACCCAGAGTACCAAGCGTTAACTAATGAAAGGAAACCACAAACCGTTTGCAACTTCCTTTCTCTGACTTTTTGACTTCTAAGTATTTTGTGTACGCAGACTTACTGTCGGAAATAGATGTGGTTATTATATTATAATATATGGGATTGACGCAACGGTTATTAAGGTCGTGACCATCCTGCATGAGAAATAAGTTAAATAGTCCATTCTAACCACACTCTACTTTTGATCAAGAGTCGTAGCCAGTTTCACAGTATTCAGCAGACAGTGGGATCGTTCGTATGTTCAGTGAAACAATTAAGCCTATGCGAAATGGGAGGATTTACAATTTATTTACGTTGAGGTTTTACGGCCCAGTCAACCCATTAGAGTCATGTCGAGCGTGGTCAGTTTACCTAAGCTCACTTTAACTGGGCACGCTTAGTCCTCTAAGTGGTTAACCAATAGCTCTGGGGTTTACTTTCTCTTCATTTCTGACCCCCTCCCCTCCGCCGCCCCCTCACACATACACAACCCGCTACCCATAATCACATTTTTACAATATAAAGTGGTGAATTGGTGGGGTGCGGGGAGGGTATGATGGCTGGGTTATCCGAATTCTGAATGAACGAGGCATTCCTTTTTATGGTTGTGTTTAACCTATTTATGCCTGGTGTCTCATAAAAAGGGGACATTGGTAAACAGCGTAGACCGACATCAAACGCCACAGAACGGGTGCTAAACTGTTTGCATTAAATGCAGGAATTTCCATAAAACGTGGCAATAATAGAAACAAAGCAGACACCCCTTCTGTTGGAAATGGATCTGTTCGAAGGGTTAGAGTCCAGTCGGCATATTAATGAGTTAAACTAGACTGGTTCCAGTCTCCAGTGACTAAATATTTTTTTCTTATAATCTGTTTAATAATCAACTGACATAAAACCAAAATAATATCATGACTATAAAGCTGGTCACTAGGCTGGTCTAGTGACCAGCCTTTCTAGTCATGATATTTTTTTGGTTTTATTTCAGTTGATTATCAAACAGGATTATGAGAAAAATATTTAGTCATTGGAGGCTGGAGCCAGTCTAGGGAATTAATCCTAAAAAATAAGTTATGAAACGGTTTTGTTTGTTGAACCACCTATAGAAAAGGTAAGGGGGTAGAGCGTCCGCATATTTAGGATAAAAGTGAACATCTTGATCACGGAGACTACACACATGTACAGGCTAGTCAGTGGCGTAGCCACAACGGAATCACTTTACGCACATCCCAGGAAAAATCTTTAAAAATCCCTAGGATTACTTCCAAAATGGGGGTTACTCTTAATGGAAAGAATTTACTTTCAGAGAGAGAAAATTCTTTCCCTATGATAAAGGAGGAAATTATTTTAAGTGATCTCTTCATGGCAGACATTTTTTCTTCCCCACGCCTATACTAGTTTGGGACTTCGTTGTTCATGCAGGGACAAAGGCCGCTTTTTGTATCACGCATTTCATACATGAGCTGCGTCACGAGAAATAGGCACATCTGAATAATAATAATGATCCAAGTCAGTTAATAGATGATTTCTGAAGGGGTTCACATCCCTTACTCTTTACCTTATACGTCTATCTGTGAATGTGTGTAAAATTGCTGGGTGTGTGGCAAACAGTGTAGACCCTGGTCAGACGCCGCGCTCTGCGGCGTCTGACCTGGGTCTACACTGTTTGCACAGGCCTGTCAGTCCGAATACGTAGAGTAAGTACAGTAATTTGATCATCCAGGATCCTCCCTTGCATCTGTCCGAATATTTGAGATAAATAAAGTAGTCACGAAATTTCATCAACATCGTTCGACTCATATATTTGATAATGAGCCCACTGGAATGGCTGTGTTTTTGATTGTATCACTCTCTGGACAAATTAAGCAGACAAATAAGATAGTTAATACAAATTGTCTCAGAAATGTCAACTGCAATCTTTTGGAGAAAAAATAAGAAAAATATTTGAATGTCGTCTGCTGATTATTTGCCCAGAATGCTAAACTTTAAATGAGGCCCCAGAGTTTGGCTTATGCGTTAAGTACCCCTTTTTCACGTCATATTTGTTTTGTTTTCCAGACGACAAACATACGGTATTTACCCTAAGTTTTAGGACAGCTTATCGCCTTATAATACTTCTCCCAAATTTTGAACGAGTAATTTTTCACGAAAACATGCCTATATAATTTTGACCCCCTTAAACCCCACTTTTATATAGTAAAACTGGGGTTTGCAGGGGTATAAGTTATTTTTCTTATTTCTGCTCAAAACATAGATTGTGGGTACTCGTTAGAACCGCCTCGGCGAGGCGGTTCTAACGAGTACCCACAATCTATGTTTTGAGCAAAAATATGAAAAATATCACAGTTTTTTATATCAAAATTTTAAATTTTTGGAGGAGAATTTTTTTTATATATTTGAATAGGTGTGTTTTCGTAAAGACTACGTTTTGATACAGCTGAAATACCGCTGGATGAGTGGCAAACAGTGTAGACTCTGATCAGACACCACGTTCTGCGGCGTCCGATCAGTTTTCACTTTTTGCTCAGGCCTGTCTTTCCGAATACTTAGGTTAAATATGGCACTACAGTCCATGATTGGGCGGGGAGTGGGTAAACTTAGACTGGTTCCAGTCTCCAGTGACTAAATATTTTTCTTATAATCCTATCCACTAAAATAAAACCAAAAAAAGATCATGACTATAAAGGCTGGTCACTAGAGTGACCAGCCTTTATAGTCATGATGTTATTTTGGTTTTATTTTAGTTGATTATTTAACAGATTATATATATAAAAAAAAAATAGTAACTGGAGACTGAAGTCAGTCTAAGGTAAACTTTATATTTGACCATTTCAAATTAAACCTTCCTAACATCATTCGTGAAGCAGTTTTGAAAACTGTATTGACAAATAGGCATACCGAGTGAAACTACAAACACGAACAGATAAAGATAGAGGTATACATTGTAGAAACTTTATTTCATTTCGTATATCACTGAAATATATTAAAATATCGTTTTTATTTCGATTGCATAAAAAGCAACACATGAAATGATTCGCAATATGCAGTATATATGAAAAATATATAGACTTTTAGAATAGGTCCCTTTTGAAAAGGGATCACAGGTACCCTTTTTAGCCCATATGTTTGATTCATCGATTCCTTTAACCAAATTGCCAATTTCACGTGTACATATTGTATAGCGGGTTCGGTGTCCTTGTGGAAACCTTTACTTATATAAGTCTAAAATCGTTACAAAACTTAATAAAATGGCCATATCTGTTACATTATACTTAGCAGGCTTGTGGCTTTTTCGCTTGTAACTAAGGTACGGATTCAGTCATTTTGTGACATTTTTCGTTTTTTGTTGCAAAACTTACCAGGCCGCTTATAACAAATCGCCGTGGTAATTAAAGGAATAGAATGGTCCTACTTCGTGGCTTGGCAGAAAGAGTGCTTGGCAATCTAGGTGTGGGATAACATAACTGTGATAACCTATTTACACCTCTTAAGGAAAGGTTCGTATCCACAGGGACACAGTCATGACATTTTTAAAACGTCCAAGACCCGCGTCTCTGTGTTCGCATCAACGGACCACATCACGAAAACATGCCTGTATGATATTGACCCCCTTAAACCCCAATTTTTATATAGTAAAACTGGGGTTTACGGGGGTATACGTTATTTTTTCTTATTTCTGCTCAAAAACATAAATTGTGGGTACTCGTTAGAACCGCCTCGCCGAGGCGGTTCTAACGAGTACCTACAACCTATGTTTTGAGCAGAAATATGAAAAATGTCAGAGATTTTTATCTGAAAATTTTCAGTTTTTGGAAGTGAAATCTATGTTTTGAACAGAAATATGAAAAATGTCAGAGATTTTTATCTGAAAATTTTCAGTTTTTGGAAGTGAAATTTTTCTCTATATTTGAATAGGCATGTTTTCGTAATGAGACGGTGCTCTATAGAGTTCAGCTTCGTGAGCGTCCTTCGAAAGCATCTGAAACTATGGCCGGACTGGGACAAACCAGACAGGTGTTGAAACAAACGATTGTTTTAACCGTTCAAACGCTTCTGAGCATCCTACTGAAATGTATAAGTTTGCCCAGACAGTAGAGACTGGCTCCAGTCTCCGGTGATAAATTGTTCTTTTTTCTTTTTGTCCTGTAAATACACCAAATTACAGTCGACTCTCGTTATCTCGAATTCCATATCAGATTTGCAGAATTGAGGAAAAGAAAACCTCGAACAACCACATTTAACAAATATATGTGTAACTGGGCTCTTGAAGTTAGAGATACATTGACAATATTGTGGAAATGAGGAGAAATTGCTCTTTTCCACAATATTTTTTTACCTGTTGTTAGATTTTCCTGTTTAGGCAGGGACCAGATCTCACTTCGAGATAAACGCTTATTCGAGATAAACGAGATCGAGATAACGAGAGTCAACTGTATCATGACTATAAAAGCTGGTCACTTAGTGACCAGCCTTTATAGTCATGATATTGTTTTGGCTTTATTTTGGTGGATTATTAAACAGGATTATAAGAAAAATATTTAGTCACTGGAGACTGGAGCCAGTCTACCTGAACAGTTGAATGCTCAGAAGCGTTCAGTTTGTGTGTCGGTCGTGTCTTCGCTATTTATAAAGTGGGGCTTCCTATAAAATACAACGGAAATCCCCTAAACAGTATCATCCGAACGACACGGAAACAATCCAGTCATCGCTATCATCAAATTACCATAATGAAACATTAGGCTATACCGGGTTATATCGTGACCGTATATACCCTAATTGTTCGGATACCTTAACGCCTTATCAGTTGTTTTAACCCTAGTCATGCTGAACCCGGATATACCCTGCCTTTGCAAACAGTGCAGAGCCAGATCAGTTGGCTTCTGAAGACTGAGCCAACTGATCTGGATCTGGACTGTTTGCCATTACATATGTGAATTTATATCAAAATCCGGATCAAGGAATTTGATGGGCTGAAAATTAGAAGTGGGCGCAGCATCTTAATTTATTCAGCATGACAAGGATTAACATTACTGCCTGTTCCTGTATCTAAGATTTGCTGGATGAATGGCAAACAGTGTAGTCTACTGTTCAGACGCCGCGTTGTGTGGCGTTTGGGGTGGTGTACACTGTTGCATTGGTTGCATCCGAATAATTAGGGCAAATGCAGTGTTCAACCCAAACTATTGGTCAATGTTGACGCGAATTTTAACCTTTACCTCTCTCTGAGCAACGCCAGCAGACGACACTTTGATGATATCTTCATTATTTTTCCCCAGAAAATAAGCTTTGACATTTCATGCAAATGTCTCCTTTCAAAGCCTATTATTCTGAAAAACAGCAAGAAAACGATTCAAAACTTCGTCTGCTGAATTTTTCACTCAGCATCATAAGTGTTAAGATGGATTTCACTTGTCGTATACAGTTTCAGCTGCAACGTATACAGGTTTAATACGTCAGCGAGACCTATTTGCAAGGTAACACCTGAGGAAACAGCGTTGGCCCAGATCAAAACTGCTCAGTGTCTAAAAGTACTGATTGAACGACAAAGAATGCAGACCCTGAGCAAACTTCTCCTAACAGTTTGATCCAGGGTCTGCACTGTTTCCACCGGGTAGTATAATGTTAAGAAAATTCAACGTCATTAAATAGCGATAGAAATCCTAAAAGATAGTTTGATATGAAAAACTGGGGTATATCATTCAGATCTAATATCTAGGTATAACCAAGTAATCGATATATAGGGTCGTTATCATTTAATTCGAAGTAAATAGAAAAGAAACGCTATATACTACGACTCATAGTCTTTTTCCATAATTTTCTTCGTAAAGAGTTACAGTTGTTTCCCGTAATTTTACGGTATTCTGCTAAAACCATCTGCCAGGACTTTCCCGTAAATATTTATAGTATGTTTACAGTGTACCATGCCAGAGGAGCGAGAGATGTGACTGTGCCATTTTTAGGGGCGGTTGCCAAACCACCACCAGATTTTACATACCACATTTCGAGAATCCGTTTTCCTGTTACTACCAGCCTAATAACTACATAACATATAGTTCCCTGCTAACACTTATAACGTAATTCTACATTCAAACATATTAGCCTTATATACAAATGTACTATGGTGCCTATTAATAGCGAATAAACAAAGTTAAACAAAAAAAAAAAATAAAAAAAAAAACAACAACAACAAAAAAAAAAAAAAAAAAAACAACAACAAAAAAACAAACAAACAAACAAACAAAAAAAACTTCAAACTTTTGAAGAAATAAGATCACATTGAGTACAATATCGGCGGACGAATATGAATGCTCCAGTAAAACGCGCTAAATCTACAGCGTTGGGTAGAAAGTGTAATAAAAATAAAAAAAGGATTGCCTTTCGAAACAAAGAACACACAATATCACGAAAATCGGAGACTCAGTTTGATTGTTTCTTCATATGCGACACTGTAATTTGCGAGGCTGCATACGCCCCCTAGCGCCGGCTTAAGCTAAGGTCCTACTAAACACCGAAAAGGACCTTTTCCATCGAAAAGGACCACAACGGGGCTATCGCGTACCAAAAGGGACTTTATGAATACAATATCATATACAATTTACATTTGACTTTTGACACTGAAAAGATTTTAACGCCAGCAGCGAAAACGGTTGCATTGATATGCCTGGTTTTCTACCCTCAGCTTATATTTCACACATAAACTTGTATACTGCTTAAGTGTGGCTTTTTTTTTTTTTGTAATTTCAGCGTAAATCCCAGTCAGTTCTAGAGGCCTATATAATTTCAAGTAGCCACTCCCATCAGCACTCTCAGTGCTTTGATAGTTTTCGTTTCTTTGGCAGTTATTTCTTTATTAAATCATATATTCTGGGTACTCTTTAGAAGCACCTCGGCGAGGCGCCCGCTTGTAATGTGTATATGTTTACCAATGCGACATTCAAATGTTGCATTCCACATATCGGGTTTGGTGTCCTTTTCGAAAGCTAGTTATTTACGATATGATGATTCCAAAAGCATTAAAAAAATAATAGAAAAAAAAAGAAGAAGAAAATTTTGCCAGAGACGTTATGCTTAGAAAGAGTTGGCTTCCCCTCTGTTTGCCTGTTTTGGTCTTCGCTGGTTGGTGCCGAAGAGTTTGAAACCAGAAACGGACAAGTGTCTGTCTATAGCACACCTTTTCGGTATGGTTATTTTGCATTACCGAATGTTTTAGGCCGTTATCAGCGTTAGTCGCTTGATTCCTCGAGGTGCATATTCGCTATTTATAGACAAGGTTTTCTTTATAAAGTAATGGAAATCCCCTGAACAGTATCATGCGAATGGCACGGAAACAGTCCAGTCATTACCATATACCGTATAACGTGTCAACGTATATATACCCTTAATGTTCGGATATCTTTGCTCCTTACCATGAATGACCTAAAACAATAACCCAAATAAGCCTGGCGTCCCTTTTGTGGGACATAGGCAAACAGTGCAGACCCAGATCAGACGCCGCATAATGCGGCGTCTGATCAGGGTCTTTACTGTTTGCTTTCAGGATATTCAATTACAAACAGAACATGTATAAGGATGGAAAATCTGTTAGACTTATTTGGATTAATAAAATCATTTTATAACTTATTGATGAGTCTAAAATCTGGAGGAGGGGCTAATAGTAGTCCCTGTTCTGTGGCGTCTTGTCAGGGTCTACACTATTTGCTCAGCTTTGTCAGTCCGAATACTGAGGGTAAATACCATGTTCATTCCAAATATATATTGGTCAACGCTGATGTGAATTTTAACCTTTAATACTCTCTAGGAAAATAACATGATAATTGATGATATTTCATTTCAGTTTTCCTAGAGCATAGGCTTTCATGACTTTTCTTGTCTCCTAAGGGGACATTTTGCATGAAATGGCCAAGCCAATTTTCTGGAGGAAAAAAAAAAAAAATAAATAAATAAAATGTCGTCTGCTGAATTTTTACCCAGCATGCATAGCGTTAAGCGTCACTTTGCACCACTTTAAGTCTGGATTGCAAGGGTCCATGCTAGACAGTAACACCTGAGGAAACAGTGTAGGCTCAGATCAAACTGATCTGTGTCTAAAAAGTACAAACTGAATGACATACAGTCCTAAAATTACTGACTGAATGACAAACAGTGCAAACAAAATTTGCTGACTGATGATGATAATGATGATGAGTTCAGGTTTAACGACACGTCAACCCATGATGGTCATCTGCGCCAAAATGCTATATATTAACTAATGTGCTGACTGAATGATAGTGCTAAAAGCACTGACTGAATTACAAACAGCGCAAACAAAATATGCTGACTGAATGAAACAGCTTAAAGCACTGACTGAATGATAGTGCTAAAAATATTGATTGAATGACAAAGAGTGCAAACAAAATATGCTGACTGAATGAAAGAGCTTGAAGCACTGACTGAATGATAGCGCTAAAAGTACTGACTGAATGACAAACATTGCAAACCGTGGATACTCTTTAGAAGCGTGTCAGTCCACAACATACAACATGGGTTTTTATATCAAGTAAGACAAGTCCTGTGTGGGAACAGAATAAAACCATACCGACCCCCGCATCCACGAAGCCCGACTTAGTCTTCTATTATGATTTTATGAATCATTCAGTACGAAGAGATCTGACATGAGAATCAGCGCTGTCTGATTCAGGCCTATGTTGTCCACTTAAAATCACTGCATCGATAAAGAGTAAAGGTCGTAATCAGAATGTAGGGACCTGCAGTAGGATCAATAGGAAAATAGTATTTTCACAGATTTTTGATAGATGATGGGGTTTGATATACTTAGGAAAAGCCTATCTCTTCATACAGAAGTATTATCCTTATTGCCTATAATGAGGAAATAGAAGTTCAAATTAGAAAATTGACACCAAAGGTCCTTAACCTTATGGGTCCAATAACCTCCATCTATACCGACATATATCGTATATACCCTGTGTTTTTGGACAGGCAAGCCTGTGCAAACAGTGTAAGGACATTGGCAAACGGTGAAGACCCTGATCAGACGCCGCAGAACGCGGCGTCTGATCAGGGTCTACACTGTTTACATTAAGTACAGGAATTTCTAAAATAAATGATAATAATGGAATCAAACAAGACACACATACACATGGACATGGACCCGCCCAAAGGGAGAGGTAGAGGAGTCCACTCAGCATCAATGGATTAATTTCACAGTATTTTTAATACTTACTACTTTCTGGGAAAATTCAACAGACGACAACTTGATGATTTTTATCTTATTTTCCAAGAAAATAGGATTTGACAAAGGAGACAATTTGCATGAAATGTCAAATCCTGTTTTCTAGGAAAATACGAAAAAAAAATCCCAGCATGCAAAGCTCTAACATAGTGACCAAAGTCTGTGGTTGATTAGATATTTTCATTATTGCTGTAACCGTTAAAAATACACGAAAAGAAACAAAAAACAATTAATTAAAATATAATTGTATCGTGGAGAAATAAAAGTATGACTCCAAGGATTCTCTGACGCACAACAATTTTCTTGACTGTTCTCCACCTGTATCTTTAGTTTCTGTTTTATATGTTTCTGTCACGGAATAAGCTGAATGCACGTCATTGAAGGATCGAATTTCCTGCATTTAGATGTACCATTACATGCATTAGATGGTTTTCTAAAGCCCGATTCAGAATATACACAAGCTCTATTCACAAACTATTTTTTTTTATGTTTCTTTCTGTAGTGTTATGTAATCAACTATTTGCAAGTAATTCAATAACGTCACTGTTCAGTTGTGACATCATCAGCGTTATGCTCGTGTGATGTCATTCGAAAATAAAATGACGTCCTGGAACGTTGAAAATGTGATCCATAAATAGTTTGCCGATTTTCTGACTGTCACCAGGAAAGTTTCAAAACAAAAAAAAAAAAAAAAAAAAAAAAAAAAAAACAGAAAGAAAAAACAATAGCGGTAAATTCAAAATATTATTTTTATTTGATTTGATTTTTATAGTTATATATATTTTTTTTACGTGGTAAACTTGTTATTGTGAACCATGTAGTTTTAACACAAGAAGTTGAAATGCGTCCACTAAAACGGTGAAATAGGCTATAGTCTATTCCGGGTCTTGAGTGAACAGTGGCGACTGCCAAGATTAGCACTCACTTTGTCCGCTTACAGATCCATTTTACCGTAAATACCTAATTGTACACTTACTCTACTTACCATCAATTATGAACAAGTACATCAAATTTTGATTGCTTGGTGATGCATCTTAAAGTGCTAGCTGAATGGCAAACAGTGTAGACACTGATCAGAAGCCGCGTGTGCGGCATAACTCTCTGACTATGTAGGGTAAATACTATGTACTGTACTGAGAATATGCAGACAGCAAGCTATTTTACTGAGGTTCTATACGTCCTAGTGGACACATGAAGTTTATACAATGTCACATTAACGTCGGTGCAATGTCATGACGTTTAAACAACGTCCCATGCATTAACGTCGATGCAACGTCACTAAGTTTATGCAACTTCGCATTAATGTTGCATCGACGTTAATGCGACGTTCAATAAATGTCATGTGCCCGCTGGCGGTCGACCGGATCATTATGGTAGTGGGCGGCTTTTGTAGGAAAGGCTGTACTAAAGAGAGCTGTTGTCCCTGAAGCGAGAACATAGGCCAGTGTAGCTTTCAGCCTTCTTTTATAAAAAAAAAAAAAAAAAAATCTCTGAAACAAGACTGTTCTAGCAAGCACAACATCGCAATAACGTCCCTACTTCATTCAAATGTCATGTTGATATAGATGTAACGTCAGCTGTTCTACACGTTTCTGTAAATATATTTAACAAAAAAAAAAGCAAACAAATTAAAGAAAAATGATAGGGAGTAGTTGAGGAAAAAAATCTCGAGCTCAAAATGAGAGAAAATCGCCAAATATTTTCCTTCTATTTTAGTTTAGTTGCGTCAAATAAAAAAAAGAAATAAATAGAAAAAATAAAAAATAAACCAAAAAATAACTAAAACTGAATATCTAACCATCACGGGCTAACGTCATTTTTTTTTTCCGATATAACGCGTAACAAAATGCAAGTATGATTTCAATTTAAAATCAGTTGTTTTGCAGAATATGGCAGGTAAATTCTTCAAATTTGAAACACAAAATGCATTCGTGATTCCGCATAAGGTGATTATATTTTAAGTGACATTATTGACCTGATTTTGTGATCATGGCGTCATAAAGTTTAGAAGCAGTTCTGTAACGCTTGCCAAAAATTAGTTGATATTCAAATTTGACCAGAAAATACGCAAATGTATTAATATTAGGTAAATTTTTAATTATGAATAAAAAAATACATTTTTGCTTAAAATTATAAAAATGCGCAATTTTTGTTGTCAAGTTAAATAACACAAAACTTATTAGATTTTTTTCTTTGTTCAGGTAATTTGTCACACTTTTACATTACGAAAACACGCCTATTCAAATATGTAGAAAAATTCACCTCCAAAAACTGAAAATTTTCAGATAAAAAAATCTGATATTTTTCATATTTCTGCTCAAAACATAGATTGTGGGTACTCGTTAGAACCGCCTCGGCCAGGCGAGTCTAACGAGCACCCACATTCTATGTTTTGAGCAGAAATAAGAAAAATAATGTATACCCCTGTAAACCCCAGTTTTACTATATAAAAGTGGGGTGTAAGGGGGTCAAAATTATATAGGTATGTTTTCGTGATGGTTTTTATGCTTTTACGCATGTTCATGAAAAGTTTGTGTGTAAATTAAAGAAATTTTAAAATATTTATTAAAATATTTTTAAAAATACATTTTGTCTCTGATCTTCCGCAATGTTTTTATTTTAAAAGAAAATGCATTATAACAAAAGTTATTTATGTTTTTGTTTGATTAAGAAATTTGTCTCAAAACGTCATTTTAATATAAAACGGAAACTGTCATAAACCAACGTCACTTGATTCAGGGCATTTTGGCTTTCGATATACACAGCAAAGTACCTGTCTTACGTGCGTTACTATACGTAAAGACACCAGTGTGCATTTTTGAAGGCTTTAGAATCTTTTTTTAACAAAATAAGAAAAAATTCAGAAAGAACAGGTGGCAAATCAACAAGTAGCATAAAGAAAAGACTCAGCCAGCTTCGCTCAGCGTAACAAACCTGAATGTGGAACAAAGTTACAGAAACACCGCCGTCAGGTCGACTAAAAACAAAAAAAAAAAAAAAAAAAAAAAAAAAAAAAAAGAAAAAACCCAAAAAACAAAAACAAACAAACAAACAAACAAACAAACAAAAAAACAACAAAAAAAACAACAACAAAAACTGCAGTGCTGCTCTTTAATAGAAATTAATACACCTCGTCGCGAGAAAAGGGTTTTGCGGAATGATAACAATCCGATCAGCTTATTAACCCTTAACCCTTAAAACGTCAAGAAAACCTGCATCTGAAAATGTCATCTGTTTATGTCGTCTGCTGAATATTCTTGCAAACTTTTTAAACCTATTTTAGCATACAGGCAAACAGTGTGGACTCAGATCAGACTGCTCCTAGTGGAGCAGTCTGATCTGGGTCCACACTGTTTGCAGAAATGACTTTTAAAATCACAAGGAGATGGCAAAGCAGACGACAATTGTTGTGATTGGCAGTTTAAGGGTTAAAGTAATACTCGGACACAAAAACACTCTGCCATACTTACTCTTAAGTTTGAACAGGTAGCCTACATTTGACTATCTGTTTAAGATGTATGTGTCTTAAACTTCTGAATGAGTGGCAAACAGTATAGACTCTGATCAGACATCTATTTCTGTAGCGTCTGATCTGGGTCTACACTATTTGATGAGGTATATTTGTCCGAACACTTAGGATAATTACGGTAACTATCCACGCAAACTTAGCCTTCGCTGCCTACTTTCAGAGTCATTTGAACCTGTAGATTATAGCGGAGACACTAGTCATTCTGAGCAGATGTACTGGTTGATCTAAACAGTTGTGCTGTTGGCACGTTTACACATAACACTACATATCATTGTTAGCATTATTTGTCGCATTTGGGACGTTACGCTAATGTGTAGAACAGCTGACGTAACGTCTATAGCAGTTTTGCCGCAGAGGCACTAGGCAGTACATCTATATATTTGGCGAGCCTCGTTGCTCTGGGGTCCATGGCATTATATGTTGCTGGTACGGTGCTTTATGTATAAATTCTCCCTTGCCGCACCCATAGAAACTAATGTATTTCACGAGCCCCGATGGGCGTGGGCCCATCACATTATATGTTTGCTGGGACAGTGCCTTATGTTAGATCCTCCCTTGGCACACCCGCAGAGGCACAGGACACCACATTTAAGTTAATGTATTTCACGAGCCCCGATTGGCGTGGACCCGTCATATTATATGTTTGCTGGGACAGTGCTTTATCTTAAATTCTCCCTTGCCACACCCGCAGAGGTACAAGACACCTCCTTTAAGCTAATGTATTTCACGAGCCCCGATGGGCGTGGGCCCGTCACATAATATGTTTGCTGGGACAGTGCTTTATGTTAAATTATCCCTTGCCACACCCGCAGAGGTACCGGACACCACATTTAAGCTAATGTATTTCACGAGTCCCGATGGGAGTGGATCCGTCACATTATATGTTTGCTGAGACAGTGCTTTATGTTAGATCCTCCCTTTCCACACCCGCAGAGGCATAGGACACCACATTTAAGCTAATGTATTTCACGAGCCCCGATGGGCGTGGGCCCGTCACATTATATGTTTGCTGAGACAGTGCTTTATGTTAGATCCTCCCTTTCCACACCCGCAGAGGCATAGGACACCACATTTAAGCTAATGTGTTTCACGAGCCCCGATGGGCGTGGGCCCGTCATATATGTTTGCTGGGACAGTGCTTTATCTTAAATTCTCCCTTGCCACACCCGCAGAGGTACAAGACACCTCCTTTAAGCTAATGTATTTCACGAGCCCCGATGGGCGTGGGCCCGTCACATAATATGTTTGCTGGAACAGTGCTTTATATTAAATTCTCCCTTGCCACACCCGCAGAGGTACCGGACACCACATTTAAGCTAATGTATTTCACGAGCCCCGATGGGCGTGGATCCGTCACATTATATGTTTGCTGAGACAGTGTTTTATGTTAGATCCTCCCTTTCCACACCCGCAGAGGCACAGGACACCACATTTAAGCTAATGTATTTCACGAGCCCCGATGGGCGTGGGCCCGTCACATAATATGTTTGCTGGGACAGTGCTTTATGTTAAATTCTCCTTTACTGCGCCTCATACGACACTTCCGCGTGTGTCCTTGGTTTGGATTGGTGACAGAGATGAGGAAAAGATGAAAATATGCTCTGTTTACAGTTGTAATATTATTGATCCCTAAGATGTTTGTACATTATAGGAGAAATTGAATAGGAGTGCTCAGACGTCACTATTGGAAACTGACACCATGTTCATAGAGATATCGCTAATAACTGTGATTAACGATTTCTCCGCCTCCTAGGGTGTGGGCACGCAGCTTAAGGCGGGTGGATACATGTCCAGGGGAGGCGAACCTGTCAAACTGTCTTGTGTCTCTTCTGAAAAAGGGTCTACTCTAAAAGGAAAGAATTTGCTCCTTTTGGGAGCAAATTCTTTCCTTTTAGAGTAGACCCCTTTTCAAAAGGGCCTGGTGTGCAGGAAAGCAACAATGAACCCAGCAAACATTTGACGTTAGACTGACGTTGAAAACACGTCAGATCCTGACGTTGGATCTACGTTGTATTTTGGTTGTATTTGCAAATTGTTTTGACGTCAGAATCTGACGTTGTAACAACGTCCAAATCTGACGTTGTACTGATGTAGATTTCTGATGTCGATTAGACGTCACATTCTGACATCTATCTGACGTCTACATAACCAATATCCAACTTCATCACAACCAAAATCCAACGTCCCTACAACCAAAATCCAACGTCCCTACAACCAAAATCCAACGACCACACAACCAAAATCCAACGTCCCCACAACCAAAATCCAACGACCACATAACCAAAATACAACGTCCCCACAACCAAAATCCAACGTCCCCACAACCAAAATCCAACGTCCAAACAACCAAAACCCAACATTAATACAATCAAATCCCTGCAGGCACACATTGTTGAAACAACGTGAAATCAATGTCCCGATCTTGAATCGACATCGATTCAACGTTGCTTCAACATAAAATGCTTGCTGGGATATGTCATTTTCAGCACAATTTACGTTTTCACGACGCAAGCCTGATCTAGCCTGAGAAAAGAATATGTAAGAAGGAAAAAGGAAATATGAGAGAAAGAAAGGCAGATGTGAGAAAATATAAGACAAGACAAAACAAGACAAGTGTTGAGTGATTTTTTTTTATTATTATTATTTGATTTGGGTTTTACGGCCCTTTCAAGAATATTTCACTTATATCGAGCTGATCGTTCATCAAAGGTGGGCGAAAGCTGGAGAGCTGGGGAAAAAACCAACTGACCATCCGTAAGCAGAACTTGGCTTTCCCACGTGTCCTGAGCGAGGCTCGAACCACAGCGGTGAGAAACCTAATGGATTAAGGAGTCAACTCTCTTATCCACTAGACTACGTGGGCCCGCTGATTTGGGTTTAACATAGTTTTCAGCAAATCTTGGGCTATATCAACAACACGGGACTAAACATACCATAGATAAAACACAAGACAAGTTTAGTGTCTATACTTGTTTCAATGTAAAATGTTTTGTTTTTCAATGAATATATGTTCAAGTAAAATGAATACTTCCAGTGATACGCGATGTTCACAAAGTTTGTTGATACCTAACTCATAGCATTTTTGCCAGTGCTTTTTCGCACCACTATCAAGCGCAATGCAGGCAGACATAATTTTGCCTTATTTCCTCGGTTTCAATAGGTCTGTCACTAGATTTGAAGATGGCAGTAGTTTAACCAAAACCATATTTTAACTGACAAAGCTTCTAATAGAACACCCAAGGTCAAATTGAGAGTATGACGTTGGTTAACTGATGCGACCAACTTCAGTTCTGCAAAGGAGCATTGTAACATTGATGTAAAATGGTCAAATTCTTTTAAAATGTCATCATCAACTGCACGTGGCAGATGCACGAAATAAGCTATATAAGCGCGTGCTCATGTGCTAATGAGCTACAGAGGGTGGACAAAAGTGTTCATAATTTTGTAACATTGCCGTTTAAAACAGTGTATTTCTAATAAATTTTAAAAATTATTTTCTAAGAACTCATTTAAGCTCTAGTTGTAAAATTTAAATTTTCAAATAGGGAATTGATTAAAGCAATAAACAATATTTTTTCTCAAATTTTATGCCATCGATTTCAATACAGCAATCAGTTAAAGCCAGAATAATAATAATAATAATAAAAAAAAAATGTCGCATTTTTCCGTTTTTTCCACCACTGACGCGGTCGGAAATTTTGAAAATTCGTTGCTACTTTAATAGTTTTTATTTCAGTAACAAAAACTGTTGCAGATTTACAAAAATAATGTTTATTGGTACAATGGATCTACTTTCCAATGATGATTTTTGTGATGATGGCTTTCTTAACTTGCTTTAAACTATCTGATCAAAACTGTAGCAAATACACTAAACTAAACGGGGACGTCATAAAATAACAAACACTTTCTGTTCACCGTCTGAATGTTGAAAGAAATTTTGGGTTATATCTTTTGTTATCTGACTGATATCAGTAGAAGAAATTATACTGAAAATTTTGGGCCTGATTGGCCTTTTGAGAAAAGTAGTCCAGCTCCAACTTATATAACTAAATCATAACACACCTTTATAATACAATGCAGACTCTATATTCTGTAAATAAAATCTTGGAAAATAGAAATAACTTCTACAGTTTGTAAGTTTTTAGCGTTTTCAGTACCCATCTTCAACTAGGCCCGCAAGAATTGCAGATCAAAATTTTTTAAAAATAAAATTGACACAGATATAAACATTATTAAATTAACAAAAGAAAAAAAAAAGATTTGCCACAATGAAATGCACAATGATAATCAAAGTGAATCGTACAGTTTCAATTTAAGTATTTGGGATTTTGATCTGAAGCTTTTAGAAAAAAAATAAAATAGCAGTGAAGAGTTTGCAAATTTCCAATAGTTTATATTCGTGTTCATTTTATATTTAAACAATTTGATTTGTGATTCGCTGGGCCTGTTTAAAAAAAAGGTATTAAAGATATTTTAAAAAAGTATTTAAAAAACAATAGAAAAGTATTAGCATCTAGTGCCTTCATGACGCAGATATTTCCTCTTCTGTGTACCAGGAAGATAATTCCCAAAATGCAATGTAAATTAATGTCAAATGTCACAGCATATCAGTCTCTTCCAATATGCCTAAATTAATGTCAAATGTCACAGCAGACCAGTCTATTCTAATATGCCAGGTATCTCCAAAAAATATCAGAGAACCTGTAAGGGTACACAAAATAAACCTCGCAGCTTGAGGTGTAATTATCCCTAACTCTGACTTTATTTGCAACATTCTTTCGCGAAGATCATGAAATACTTTCTATGGTCATTCTCTCCCTTCCGCTGATTCAAGAAGGGCAGTTGTCAGTTTTTGGCGAAAGAATGTGCACAATACAGGTTAACTGCTTAGAGGACTAAGCCTGCCCAGTAAACATGTGGTTAGGTAAACTGACCGCGCTCAACATGACCCCATTGGGTTGACTGGGCCGTAAAACCTCAACACAAACAAACTCCTGTTCACAGATGGTTCTTATCAAAACCAAAGATAACATAAACACTTTCTTGCTCCTAAAAATCCACACAAAAACCACAAAAACTATATTGTGAAAAAAAAAATCAAGCTTTCAAATGAGTTATGCAGAATTAAGATAAATATCCCAAAGTGATCAATACAAATATATCTCCTTAAAGCTGATCACTCTGGATAAACTTTTCAGCAGACAACATAATGAAATGTATTTCTTATTTTTCCCCAAAATAAGAAATTGACAATATCATGCAAACTGTCTCCGATGGAGACACTTTGCACGAACTGTCTGATAGATGTAAGGAAAATATCATCAATTTGTCGTCTGCTGAATTTACCCCAAGAGTAGTAATGGTTAAGAAAATCAATGCCTTTACCTTTGGATATCACTTCAGTAAGATACAAAACCCTTATTTTAACTCTTTGCCTACTGGATAAAAACTTCAGCAGAGGACAGTCCGACACTATGAAATATTTTTCTTATTTCTCCAAGAAAACAGGTTGTGACATTTTAAGCAAATTGTCTTCATGAGAGACAGTTTGAATGAAAGTGCTTATCTTGTTTTTTTTTTTGTTTTTTTTTTTATATAAATAAGAAAAACCTAAGACACTTGTAATATTTTTCGTTATTTTCCCAGAAAAAAAGGTTTTACAGCTCATACAAATTGTCTCTTCTCCAAAGTATGCATAAAATGTCATTTTTTTTTTCTGGGAAAAATAAGACAAATATTTCAAAATGCAAAATTCCATCTGCTGAAAACTTTGCTCAGAGGGCTAAGCCGTAAACATGCACAGGGACAAGAAAACAAGCTACTCATTTTTCATTTGCATTTAGGCCTTTGGCTTTCTGAAGGTCAGAAAAAAAGACAACTGTTATTATTCAACACTAAAGAGCCTTTAGTCTTACAAAAAAACAAACAAAAAAAAAACAAAAAACTGAAGCAGATCTATTTGGCAAGCCTGAAAATTAGGTGAACTGCAACAGTGTACAGCAAACTGCTCCATCTTTAATCTGGGTCTAAACTGTTTCCTCAGAGATGCCCTCATGTGAATCGACTTGGCAGACAATTCACATGAATTGTCAGGACTTATTTTCTAAGAGAATATATATATATATATATTAAAGAGTGGTCTGCTGCAGTTGCAGTTGTGACTGGCGCTTTAAGGGTTAAAAGCACAGCGTTTCATTTTGATGTATATACATGTATATACTCTTAAGGCAATAAAAAGTATACACTACAGTTTTGAGTACTGGCTCGTGTTGTAAGTTGTTCGTTAAAATGTTTTCATGTTCATTTTTGTCGAACATGTCTTCGAAAATCACAAAGATAATTCTTCCGCAGTCATAAATTATGAAGATATGAGACCTTAATGAAAAACAGCATTTCCAGTCATAACTCCCTTTGCATAAAGCAAATGTCATTTTACTTTCCAAAAATGTCTTGCACAAATGTCTGTGAGTAAAACCACAACATTCTTTAATTCCAACTTCCCATCAAATGGTGTCAAGTTGAATATGAACTTCTTAGCGTCTCAAATTACTTCCCTTTGAATGAAAAATAAAGGGAATTTAAAGAGGCTATATCTGAAGTAATGTTGGTTGTTTTCACTTGAATTTTTTGAAAACGAGTTGCTTGGCTTAGCCTCCTTGTACCACAATGACATACAGATGAAATCTCCTAAAACCGTTTATTTAACAGAACAATGTCAATTAATGTCCCATAGAAAATAAGTGCATTCCGTCAGAAGAGAAACGAAAATGTCAAAAATGTCATGTCCCTGATGTAGAAATTTGACAGTGTACTCTGTTATGCATTAGAAGTTGAAACATGTCCTTACAGCATTTTTATCCTTCTATCAACTGAATGCAACACAAATGCATAAATAAGAGTTTCTTTGTCTAAAAAACAAGTACTGTAAAGCTCAGCTATCAGAATCAGAATTGTCAACTTCAGTGTCAGATAGAGAAATATCATTATCAATCCAAGGGGAAGCAGAGTCTCTATCAGTACTCTTATCCTCTTCCTCTGCACCACATTTATTAACACCTTCTTCCTCTGCACCACCTGTATTAAGATCTTCTTCCTCTGCACCACCTGTATTTACACTTTCTTCCCTGCTACTACCAGCATGTGCTAAGGCTGCAGTCTCTTCATGACATTTCCTCCAATGCTGCCATTAGGACATCTTCTTGCATGATTCCTGAAAATTTCAATATACATATAGAAACAAATGTCTGATCGGTAATCCCGAGTTAATTTCTAAGACCAAACAGAAGAATCATTACAACTGCATATTGTTGCGGTTCCTCAGATAAACAAGCAGGGGTCATCCTAGAGGGCGATTTGGGAGAAAAAGTCTCACTAAGCTGGCTGACGTCTCCCTATCTTAAGCTGAGGAAAAAGTGAAAATGTATAGAATGCATAGGGAAATCCAAAATTTGGACCAAAACTTCTCCCTGAAATCCTGAAACTGTTGTAAAACTTCCCTTTCTGAAAGCTCTAGGATGACCCCTGAACAAGAGACCCAAGGGCCACAACTCACTCACCTGCCAATTGTGCTAAAGGAGGGGGTGTAAAAAATAAAATTGTATAAAGTATGGTAATGAAGCATATTATTACATATATCAAATCAAATACCTTGAAGTTAGTAAGTACACTAGTTAAGTTTGAATGCAAAACTGACCCATGCATCATGCCCTGGGACTGGATACTTTGGGTTTTGGTTGTAAAAAACATAATTGCACTATAAAGTATGCTAAGTATGGCCATAAAACAATTTGATCAGCACAATATTTTAGCGGGTGCAGGATAACATTTCCACAAGAAAACAACTGATCTGACTTCTGAAATCATTTCTGTAGCCTATTTACTATGTCCAGTGACATAATATAGGCAAATTATTTGTAATATAATGAAATTTTGACAAACATTTAAATCTTTTCAGTGGATGTTATAAAATTTTCAGTTTTTGTTTTCACATCTGCAATTTATAATCTATAATAGCTTAAAAAATTCAGTTTTTATCTTGCAAAAGCACATTTTACATATCCTGAGTACCAAAAAAGTTGAAATTCCCTAAGCTTTGCTTAGTAGGGTTATAATAAGGTGCTGCAGCCTGTTGCCCTGTCCCATCCCTGCTTTTTTTTTTTTTTTGTACTGGGCCATTTTTAAGTAAAAATTCAATGATTTTTTATTTTAAATACCATACTCTCACCAAATAACTTCAATTAACTTTAAGTAAAACTGATTTACTGAATTAGAAGACATATAATAGGCATTTTTAACAGTTTTGAAAATAAAGGTGCTCTTTGAAAGGGCTTTTAGGCTTCGAAAAGAGCACGAGCACGAGAAAAGCACTTAAGCAGACGAGAAAGACAGACTTAAGGAAAGTGCACCAACCTCCAGTTAAAGAGAAAGATTAGAAAAATAAAGCCTCAGGTCACCTCAACCTGCCACCCATGTCATTAACGTAACATATTAAACAACTGAAGTTATATGTTAAATATTCTACATGTATGTTCAATTAAAAATTATTATTGTATATGCTCAATCAACCTTTGAACATGTTGACCAATGCTTGTATATGCATCTATTATAATAATCGGTCATTTGCATGTAGTTGGTGGACTTTGTTGAAAATGTACAAAACAAAAAATGTCAATTTACCATCCCAGCCCCCCTGGGACATACATGTAGGAGCTTTGCCAGGGAAATATCACCATGACATTTTGACTAAAACCACTGAACACTTAATCCGACAACTTTAAGTTATCGAATGCAACAGCTAGTCGAAAATATGTTGAAGGACAATTCATCAAATTTAAATCTGTCCAAATGTTGCTGAGTTTTAGTAAATTTAAAGCGCAAGTAAAAACTTTTCAAACCATCAGCGTGAGTAGAATGTGTGTTGTTTTTTCATCACATTACATTATTTTCTATTGCAAATTGTGATTGCTTAAGAATAAATTTGCGGTGCAACAAATTAAAAAAAATTGCCTGCACTGACAGACAGAAGCATAGTGGACATGAAATTTTATTATCGTGAATGCCTGAAAGGGATATATCTGTCTCATATATCACATTCCAGTCTTGCCACTGGTACATGATCTTGTAAGCTTATCCTCTCTGGTACTAGTGTTGGGAATTGGACAAAATTTTCACAATTGATTATCGGAGAATCATAACTGATTGATTATCTATTGTACAATCACTTTTTTGAATTACACAAATCATCTCTATGACTCATTTAACTCTTGGGTTTTGATAAACAAAACAAACTGCATTATCTTTATGTACATATTTGTAGTGTACTAAGTAACTTTCAATGGTTACTATTTATGCATTAAATAAAAAAATAAAAAAAAAAACTCCAAAATTTTCAGCATAATAATGCAAAAAAAAAAAAAAAAGATCATTTCACTAAATCACCACTTTGGTAATTCAGTCATTCACTACATCTAAATTTATCTTTCATTAATGCAAATCAGTTGGGAGGGGATCATGTACTTTACCTTTGTTTGCATACGATTTACTGCATAGCTGGAAAAATAGTGTTGCCATGTCAAGATAGGATTTTATTGGTGGTCCATCGCGAACCTTCCGGAACCTAATGTACATGTAGTCCCACACTCTTGAATAAATTTTGTCTTTCCTAGGTATGGAAACAGTTTATCCATGCCTTAAAATTTGTGTATGTTTTCATCGCTATCCATCATTCTTCACTGGGTTACTTCCCTTGATTTAGTGAATGTCCGCTAATGAACCAAATGTCACAAAACTACCCAAAAATTTTAATAGAACTGAAAGTGAAAAAAAAAAAAAAAAAAAAAAAACAACAACAAAAAAAAAAAAAAAACAATCCATTGTCCACTACTTTACACCTGCCCAAATAGTTTTTGATGTTTAGCAACAATCAGAACATCAGTATCTGGTACTCTTGGACACTGAAAAGTAAGTTTTTAAAGGTAGTCTTTTTAACAGCCATGTGAAACTATGGGTTATGGTCGAAAAACACTTCGGCATGAATGGAGATGTTAACCGTTAAAGATACAACTCAAATAGAGTATAAATATTTTCCACCGTCACACTTCGTTTTTTTTGTTTTTTTTTTTTGACGATATTATATTAAAAGAACACAGCTTTTCGAAAATATGTTGCAGCTTGCTTTCTACAAAGTATTGTTTTGGACGAAGTTGATCCTGACAACATGTCATTCACAAGCATGCACTGATTATTTGCCCATGACTCTGTTATATATAATAACTTTGCAACATTCAAGACTGAAAATGCCAGAAATTTGCAGTTTTCAATCTTGGCCTCTGATGCCCAAGTCTGCCAGAACTCTGTAAATTTGTGGATGACTTTGCACACATTGCAGCCCTGGGGAGGTAACTGTTTTCAAAGTGGACATCATGTGTGCATGTGCACGTGGTTTCGTGATGTCTCAAAACTTGACGTGAACAGGTTACTAGCAAAATGTAAGGGTTTGAAACTCATGTCAAATCCAGTGGAAGAATTAACAAGGTATCTCTAAATACTGACAGCAGATAAATACAGCCAATAACAGACATCAAGCATAGAAGTTGCAATATTTTTGTGGATTCTTTGTCTCTGACCAAAATTCAGATTGAAAACAATTTGTCATTACGTATACAAACCCAAAAGTACATACATGAAAAGGCAAAATGCTGGTGTATAAATGTGGGCGCATCCAACTCAGGCAACTGAGCCACGAGCGGTTGTCAGTTAAATGGTCAAGTGAAGACGGAGGTCAATTAATACAAATGGTAGATATATATTGATTAGGTATATATATAGTGCTGTTGTACATTACAAATACGCATTTGCTTTAAATGCTAAATCGAGAACAGGCAAACGAAATTCTACATTTCTCACCTTAATAATCTTTCTTCTTTCTTTGAAATTCGTGTAAAACTGGCGCGCGCATCCAATGGTAATCTCAATAACGTGACCTAAACAAATAAATATTTATATAACTTCTTTTTTTTTCATTTAAATAGTTGTTGTAAATAAAACAATATAAATTAGTTACGTAAAAGGGAATTGTAATATATATTCAATTTAAATAATGAAAATATTTCTGCCGCTCGAATGGCTTGAGAGTATAAATTAATGACGTCACACCGTTAGGGTAAACTAGACTGGTTTCCTGCCACAAATATGTTCCACTAGTCTTCGTACATCACGACCGGTATCTAGTAGAATCATTGTTATCTATTTATAGGAGCTGACATTTGCATTCCCAGGGATTGGAAAACTCCTCTTTCTTTTGACCTTTCAAATTCTATATATACGAATTAAAACTGTTTTCGTATTGGTAATTTAAACGCATGCACAATGGCAAGATTCGCTTTTGTTCTGCTTCATATACTGATGTGCGACCAGTATACAAACGACAGGGAACCAGTCTATCGGTTACGAAGTTTGATATGAGTAGGTGCATGGAGTTTGTTTTTTTTCAAAACCTTTTAAAAAATTATATAAAATCAAGTAAATATTCGTCGACAGGACGTTGTAATCAGACGTCGAACTGACATCACAATTTTACGTTGTACAGACGTTGTACTTTTGTCGTCCCTGTCGCGACCAAAATCCAACCAATATCCAACGTTGATACGACGTAGGAGTTGGACGTGGACCTGACATCGCCGATTTAACGTTGTTCCGACGTTGTATTTAGGTCGGCGACGTCGCGACCAGAATCCAACCAAATTCCAACGTTGATCCAACGTCGGGTGTTTGCTGGGAAGTCACAAAAGTTGTTTCCCTTGTGAAAAATGGCAGAAAATACCAGGTGTATCAGTTTAATTTAATCAATACATAATAGCTAGTAAAGGGCAAATTTCTTAGTGTGCGTGACATGCTTGTCATTTGTTTCAGGTGAAAATCACCCTAAAGACGTATACTGAATAAGAGGACACAGACCAGCCTGTGAAATCCTCGCTGTATAGCCAGAGTTTTCTGTACTTACCTACCGGGTGTATGTAGGTCCTTTATCAGAAGTGAATGTAGCTAGCAGAATGGTTGAACAGACTGTACGATCACGTAGAACAGGATGGATATTTCATTGCGTGTGTATAAGGGTATTATATCTATATTTACGGTCACATAAATGACTAGTTAGGTTGCCATAGCACCCGTAAGCGTATAGCAGAAAATGAGTCATGTGAAAATGTGCCCTCAGGGCATATGTGGACAGTGAAAGCCGTCATCAATCTACATATCCGCGCAGTCTGATCAGGGCCTTCTCTCTCCGTGCACAGAATTATCGGATACTGGAGAAATACCGATGTATAGATAAAAAGTGCTCTTTTCAAATTATGCTGATTCGATTACTGATCCGGCTCTTCACTGTTCGCATGTACCCAGAATATCTTTTTTCTCCTGGCGTAGCTCCAATGTATTCAAATGCCAAGAGGCCCTTTATGTAAAAAGGAATCTTAGCGTACATTCAAAGAGAAGACGCTGATCCGCCTGCATTTCTCCAGTAGATTCAAGATCGCGGGTTCCTCGCGGGTTCCTCCAGGTAAACTGTGAATGTCCTGATAAGCCTTCATAGTTGTGCAAGCTCATAGCATGGAACAGACGGTGTATAATGCGAATGCAAGCATAATATTCCGATGTACGTATGTCCACTAAGTATATTTACCCTATATATTTTGCTTTACCATAACCGTTCAACAATTTCAACGATTTCAACAAGCCCACTTTACTATTACTGTGCTTAAAAACTCATGGATGAGTGGCAAACAATGTAGACCAAACCAGACGCCGCATTATGCGGCGTCTGATCTGGTCTACATTGTTTGCTCAGGAGTTTTTGGCCAGATACTTAAGGCAGATTCGGTAAACGTTCATGTCGAATGGTGTTTTCTGGTCTTGCGATTTTTAATTTAGTTATGAGATTTTTAAGCTTTTTGTTGCTTGTTTTGTTTTTTTGTGGCATTGTTCTTTAATTATATCCATTTTCTGGGGCACCAACGTAAATCAAATACGACATAAATTTTACATTTTCAAGACAGAAACGACATTACGGCACAGGTTACCAGCGTGGACCCAGGTCAGACTGCACCTCTACGCAATCTGATCAGACTGTGCTATTTTCCCGTTGGGATCCTCCACTCTTCGCGTTAGGAAACAATGTAGATATAAACACTGGCTCGTCCACATAACTCTCGTGGAGATCAGTCATGAAATAATTTCTATTATCAATCCCCCCCCCCCCCCCCCGTCCCATCTTTCGCTGTTTAAAGAAGACGGCGAAAGTATAGAGTACAAAGTAGTGGTTAACCACTTAAAGGACTACGCTTGGAAAAGTGTGAGTAGGCTAATTGGCCGGCTTGACATGGCCTTAACAGTGTTGGCTGGGCCGTAAAACCCCAAATTAAATAAAAATCGGAGATATAAACATAACCGCACTGGTATACCAAATGCTGGATGCACGCATTTTTTTTGTAATTAATAGCAGATGTTGGTGAGCAGAGCAGAGCAGATCCTGATAAGACTGCGCGGAGGAATTTACTGATTGGATTCTTCGCTGTTCGTATATGGATATCGTGTCCCGATTTTATAGACAGGCTCAAATATTGAATTGCCCGATATTTCGATTTTTCATCGTGTCTCTTTACGTGCGACTCCGACGGTAGCTAATCCATATTTCTGTTTCTAAGTGCTAGTCACAACTGGAGCAGACGACATTTTGCTGTTGTTTTTTTTTTCTATTTATTTAATTATTATATTTTATTTTATTATTTTTTTTTTTGTATTTTTCAGAGAAAATTATACTTGACATTTCATACGAATCATCTGTTAGACAGACAGTTCACATGAAATGTCAAGTCTTATTTTCTCTGAAAATCATAATAGAAAGTCGTCTGCTACAATTTTGCTTAGCGCTTAAACGTTAATATTGTCATGAGTGGTACATGCACTTGGAAATTCATCCAATCCATCTATATCATACAGTACATGTACATATATAACAAGAATAAGCTTTCACAAAAAGCTTGGTCTACGCTTCGCACACTATAAATGTTAAAGGTGATTTTAATAGTCGTGGGTATATACATGAAAGTCTTGGCTAATTCGGCTAAATTCCAAAATGCAAAGGGTGAATGGAGGGTCTAAATGTCACATTAAAAAATAATTTCAGCTAATTTCAAATCGCTTTTCAGGCCTACCTCATCCAAACTAAAATAAGTAGTTATAAGAATATCAAATTTTTGTCACGCTGTCCCGGGAATGCTATAAATTGCGCTTAGCAGTACCAAGGCATCGACCACTATAAAAGTGAAATTTTCAAGATAAATGTATATTCCATAACCTTTGATAAAGTGCTGCAATGGTGACCTTTTAGGATATCTACATAATAAGTGCAGTGTGCCGAAATAGTGCACGCGAATGGAGAACACCTTCTGAAATGTAGGTGTTCCGATAAATAGTATTATATTCTATTCAGTGCTATATCAGTAGTAACCTTTACTATATAGATATATCTATGTCCCGGGTTTTACTTGTAGACAGTACGCAGTTATATGGTGAATGGTGCATTGTTAATCAACAGCCGGTTGATTCACTTCGGTGTCCCACCAAACCGTATGTTGTCTACGCCCATAAATGCCATATTTCGTTAACAAGTCTGTGTACTGTTTATCCACATGGTCCCACATAATATATATACGAGTATATAGTGCGTCCGAATGGTGATCAGAAAGTTGCGGGTTCGACCCCGCCGGGTCGGTAACATTCTTTCGTGGAGATTGATCATGACCGTGCTCGACATGACCCTAATGGGTTGACTGGTGGAAAAGAGGAGAAATGTTCCTTCGAAGCAATTTCTCCTCTTTTCCACAATATTTTTTACCTGTTGTTAGATTTTCATGTTTAGGCAGGGACTAGATTTTCACTTCGAGATAAGCGGTTATTCGAGATAAGCGAGGTCGAGATAACGAGAGTCAACTATATAAGAATTTTTGTGTAAGAAGTAGAGATAAAATTAACAGAACCCCATAAATTGGAAATGGACCTGTCTAAAGAATGCGGTAGAAGAGTCCACTGGACAATAATGTGATCGGTAGTTCTTGTGATACAGACAGGCTTGCCTTGCAATATTGATCTTCCCTTCCTCTGTCCCAGTTACAGATGGGACTGTCGCGCAGATATTCGCGGTACTAAACTGGTCATGACAAAAGTGACATTAATCCATATACTGTCAGACCACCTTACACCCCATGCCTCACCCTCATCGGTACACGTCAGTCTGACGCGTCCGCATAATGGATAGGATCTTGTAGAAAGAGGAAAATCTGATCAGACTGTGTGGGTAGTCTGGTCTGGATCGTCATTATTGTCACAATGGATAATATTAGCTTTCTTGCGGCACGTCAAAATGATTTCATGTACGTCAGAAAACGTACCTCCGGAGACGTACGTCCAGCGAAGCTTCAGATCAGCATGCGCATTCGCGCAGTCTTATCAGAATCTACACTGGGACCATTTTGGATAGCCAATAGTGCGCAGTTTCTTCATGCGGACAACGAAGACTGATCAGACTGCGCATCCGCGCAGTCTGATCTGAGTCTTCGTTGTGCGTACATGTCAGAAGGTACGTTTTCTCACGTTGTGGCTCATTTCCTTTCAAACAAATTTAATTACTCATCGACAGATGGTCGGTCATCAGCAGCCGGCAGTGTACAACAACGGCGATAAAAACGATACTAGTTGACGTGCGAATGATAATATTGAGTCCCAACGAGTTAAAAAGAACCAAGTCGTCCAGGAATGTCAAAGAATCAAATCTGCGGTGCTCAGTCGCGCAGCACACACAGGGTTCCTGACATACGTTGCCTAGTCCATAAATTTGGTTTGAAAAATTCCTCCGGCGGTTATAAGACTGCGGTGGACGCAGGGGCTGAGGTGGACCTGCGCATTTAACCAATGCGCCAACTTTCCGTTTTTGTTCGATACGGCCCATATAAAGACTGTACCGTTAGGATCTTTTTGTGCCTTTGTCATTCTATTTTTCCGCGTTACTTTGTCCTTTTTTGAGGTACGCTGCGGTGAAAATAACCCATATCGCTTATGCGAACAGGGGACGTCCGGACCAGGCCAGACCTCCGCTGTTTGCCATATTCGTTCAAAGAGGATTATATTGTGTATATTGGGTTCACTCTAGACTGCGCGGATGCGCAAAGTATTGTTGATAAGTCGGACTTCGTTTGAGGCTTGGATACGGGTGGATTTTCCACCATACTCAAGACTACTTTCTTTGTGAGTCACGGTCTCTATAAAATATCACTAACCTGTCAATTAAAATGTTAAAATGAGTTTTTTCTTTGGTTAACACCTGCATACCCATTGATAGACTGTCGGTGGCATTGTGGGATGTTCAATTATAGCATAAAATTTTTGTTCGTGTCTGAGGTTTTTACGGTATTGGACCTGCGACTGCTGGACCGCATTTAACCCTTCTCTTGCTGAACTTAGCAAACAGTGTAGATTCAGATTAGTTGGCTTCTCTGGATCTGCACTGTTTGTCATTAAATATGTGAAATAATCTGATTGGCTTGAAATTAGAAGTAGGCGTGGCATCTTAATTTATACAGCATGACAAGGGTTAAGATAGGGGAAACTTTCTTTAGCGTAAGAATATCGGCCTACATCCAAATTAAGGAAATTTGAAACACTTTCAGGAGAGTCAGCTCGGGCAGATTCTTTTTTTGTCCCACTTCTGAAAATGAGTCTTTGTTGCGGTAGCAAATTCTTTCTTCTAGAGTTAATTCTGTTTCACAATAAAAAGCAAACATGAATTCACATACAGTTTGTAATTGTCTCCCTTGGAGGAAATGACGGAAATTTATCAAGTATGTCCAGACTCTTTAACTAAATAAAGCACAACAGTGTAGATTCAGATCAGACTGCTCCTTCAGGAGCATTCTGATCTGGGCCTGCACTGTTTACATGCAATCACTGGTAACGGTTGCCTCTCCCTCAACGTGACTTCCTGTTTGCTATACTGCAGCCAGGGGTCTACTCTATAAGGAAAGAATTTTCTCCCTAAAGGAGCAATCCCTTTTCAGAAGGGACAAACACAATATTGACAGAGCTGTCTCCCCTGATAGTGTATGCATTCCCTTGAAGCAATTGCCTGGAAATCCGCACTGATTATTTTCTATAGAAATGCAAACCCAGAAGAAAAAATTAAACGACCCATATTCTTTTTAGTGCACCGTACACCTGGTTTCACTATACATGTGTAGTCTGGTCTAATGTTTTTAATTCATCTTTACCCGTATGCATTTTTTGCAACACTGCACAAGTTCAGGTAGTTCAAAGTTTTTGTGCCATTTAGACTATCTGCGGAAGTGATAGGCGAAATATGTAATGCTTGGACTATAATGGGACATATCGCATGACCTAACATCATGGAAATTATCAGGGCCACATGCTTTTTGCTCATCCACACACATTCAATAGAAATGTAAAATTGATGTTGTCTTTAATTGGTAAGCACTGTCACGGTTTATTTATAATATCATTTTATACAACTTTGTAGAAGTACAGAGGAACAGACCACTAACCAGTAAGCATTCTTTATAAATCTATAGCGGGCCGTTATCGGCCCGTCAGGGTAGCTGACGGGCCGATAACGGCCCGCTATAGATTTATAAAGAATGCTAGTTGGGATATAAGGTACGTATTGATAAACACGTATGAATTATGGCTCAGGCGAAATGTGACCAATGTCAACCATTGTCCACCATAGTTTGATTATGACCATAAATGATATCCGCATTTACTCTAAGTATACGGACAGGCACACCTAAGTGAACAGTGATCTACACTGTTTGCGACTCATTCACATGAACAAGTATTAAAATGGGGGTGTTCAGATTTAGGTAAGTATGGCAATTAGTTATCCCAATATTTAGGGTAAATACGGTATCAGGAACCCAGCGGGCACGCAACGTTTAGACAACGTCGCATCAACGTCATGCGACGTTGTATAAACGTCATGTGTCCGCTGAGAAGTTTCTGGCCAAGTTTGACAGCACTTGGTTACAGACATGTTTACCCGCAGTCTTATAATTCTACTAACGTTAGCAGAATTATAGGTGTGGGTGTCTCTTGATGAAACAGTGTAACGAAAAAAGGGTCCTTATCTCTTATGCTGGCAAACGAATGCCCAGATCAGCCTGCGCATCCGCGCATTCTGATGAGGGTTGATTGTGTTGGGGTTTATTGACACGTCAACCCTTGTCGGTTATTTTGTGTCGTCTCCCAGAGAAAAGAGATAGAAGAGATAGTAGAGGAGATCAAAAAGAGGGACAGGGAAGAAAGCGGAAAATGATTGAAAGTGAAGAAACAGAAGTAATAAAAACATTCCCCATCTATCCTTATCTGCTACATGGATAGCAGGCCCTGGTGACGCAAGATACACGACACCTTCGCCACACCCAACCACCCCCATCTGATGAGGGACTTCCCTGCCCGTCATTCATAGTCTACAATATTCAACGACTGCTGGTCTGGGTCACCGTTAGTCCGGTATGCTTCATTTTCTCATGACATAGCTTAAATGTAGAAATCTTGATCTGAAGAGCCGCATATAAACATGATATAGTTGTGCTAATCACACATCAAATACGGGAATTATGGGCACAGGGAACCAATTCATTCATGAATATTCATGCCAGCAAAAAGGGTAGGAAGCTCGGGGTAGTTATTTTATGTAAGGAGGCCTCTGATTGGATAATAATAGAAAGGAATTAGTATTAATTGTTTCTAATTGAAGAAAAAAAGTATTTTGTGTTATTTCATACATCTCTCTGACAAATATTTGCTTCTGTTTATGATTTTGAGAGCCAAAAGTGGAATTAGTAAAATTGCAGAATTGCAGTTGTACTTTTCTGCCGAGCTGAGGGTTGCTACAACCAACTGCCAAAAAGTCCCAGAAAGTGCTGGTGACCATGGTGTTTTTTGCATTTCTGATTGTTCAGCTTAGGCTAAGCTTTAAATTGAAACCAACTTTGGAGGTCCAGCCATACCCTGAAAACACCTATACTTGGCTGAAGTAAGGGTATTTATAATGGAGGTCTATGGGGAAAATAATTAGTTCACTGTACCCTTATACCGAACCCAAGCGGAAGTAACTACCAAGACTGTTGACATAGTAGTCGTGCATATGATAACGAAGAGAAAAGAATGTTTCATTTTCCAGTTATTTCGGGTATACAATTAATGAGATCGTTCGCTTCCATACCAACTTCGCCCTCAAATGAAATTTTACTTCTCCAAGTACGAGAATTCATCAATACATTAAAGGCAAGTGGCATATAAGAAGCTTCTTATATGCCGCTTGATTTAAGGAGCAGCTTATAAAGGATTGGGCGTCCAGTCCTGAAGTAAGCCAGTTAGGTTTTGGGCCCAAGGGTATAGTCAGGATGAACTGGAAAGCGTGCAAAAGCGAGCAGCCAGATTTGTGACACAATCTAGTGATCTGCTATTGTGAAAATGTTGAAAAACTCGCAGGATCACAGTAACTTTCAACTAAGTCCGTGGCACCTATTATTTGTGTACACGTCAGAGATAAATTTGAAAGTTCGGAGTGAACCAAACTTGGAAGATAAATTGAGTCATTTAGTTCAATGCCTCTTGGTACGTATGCCATCATGTGCGACATAAGCGTACATGCACTTGGTGAAGCTAAACGACCCGCTAGCTTTTTTAAAAAGCTAATACTTGTTTTGCCGATTTTTTATATAAATAAAATTGTATCATTTCGGAAGACTTCAGTGGCACATTTTTCATCGTATCTCTAGTAACCTTTTGTGTAGAAACCTCGCATTAAACTCAATATTCTGATGACTTTCAGCTTCTATGGCGATCGCCTATACAGTCAATAACCTACACAGAAAGTCACTCGAAAGTCAACAACCTCCACCGCCCTCGAATTCCTCCCATATACAGGGACCTCTGCTACGTAAGGATGTAAATATTACGACTGGGCGTCATTGTTGTCAGCAAACACAACAAAAACAGAATTTTGATTGGCGCAGTTGTGATTGGCGCAATCTGCAGTGTTTAGTAAACACGAGCATAACTCAGCAGTTGCAGGATCTATTTTTACACATCCGCTTGAAAGATACAGGAATTCGTTTCATATTTGCTGACAAGAATCTGGCTGCATTTCAAGTTCCAGATATTGCTCCAATGTGTGCGAATCGATTTCGGTGCATGACCTTTTTATTACAGGCAAAATTAATGATGTTTATCAAGGAATGAAGGAGCAGCATGGGAATGAGTTCCAGGAGAAAACATTTCGAAAACACGCCTATTCAAATATACAGAAAATGTCACTTCCAAAAACTGAAAATTTTCAGTTAAAAAATTTCGATATTTTTCATACTTCTGCTAAAACATAGATTGTGGGTACTCGTTAGAACCGCCTCAGCGAGGCGGTTCTAACGAGTACCCTCAATCTATGGCGAGGCGGTTCTAACGAGTACCCACAATCTATGTTTTTGAGAAAAAATAAGAAAAATAATGTATACCCCAGTAAACCCCAGTTTTACTATATAAAAGTGGGGTTTAAGGGGCGGTCACAATTATATAGGCATGTTTTCGTGATGTGACACCGTTTTGCATACCTGAACAGCGGAGGTCCTTATCAGACTGTTCGTTCGCGCAGTCTGATCAGGGCCTCCGCTATTCGTCAATACGTTCTACTATAGAGGTAGTGAGACTGCCTGGGTGTAAATTTACACTCGCAAACACTCGAAGAACCCCTTTCTTATGAAACTATTCATTTGATTAGTAAATATGTATTTTTATGTTGCTGCGGTTTAGTACTTAGGAACAAGAACGGGTTATTGAGTAAAAACAAGCTGTCAAACCAAATCGTTTTGACAGAATGTTTAGAAAAAATGTTTAGAATCTCAGTTTTAGGTACGAGAAAGAGTTGGAATTATGGTTATTTTTAAATAGGTTACGATTTGTAGCAAAATTTCTGGTTCTTTGTGATCATTGAGCCCATTCCGGGATTTTTGGAAATTTACATGAGGGTTACTGATGGGGCCTCATTGGCCGAAATTAACTAGTCTGGTAAAAAAAAAAACAAAAAAAAAAAAACAAAAAAAAAAAACCCTTGACACTTTAGCTGTTTTCTGTTTTGTCAGTGTGTTCTTTGCTCTCAAGGGTCAACCCTTTTAGACTCTATTGGTTTAGGGTTAGGTTAGGGTTACAATTAGATGTCAGTTTCAGATTAGGTTACGGTTAGGTTGGTTAGTTAGGGTTGGTTTAGGGTTGGCGGTGGATAGATTGGAATTTCAAAGGAATGTATGTAAGAATACCTTGATCATCCAGAAAGGTTTGTGTTTAGACAAGTCCATTGTTCCAAGTAGATCCCAGCAGGCACATGACATTAATAACACGTCGCCTCAACGTCGATGCAACGTCATGACGTTGCATCGACGTTGAGCCGACGTTGTATAAAAGTCATGTGCCCGCTGGGATGTGTCCTCGGATGTATAAAAGTCATGTGCCCGCTGGGATGTGTCCTCGGATGTATAAAAGTCATGTGCCCGCTGGGATGTGTCCTCGGATGTGTCTGTAAAAACCAGGAATGGAATGGCAAACAGTGTAGATCTTGATGATATGGCTCGTTTTCGAGCCATCTCATCAGGATCTACATTGTTTGCAATGCAATATATTTTGGTCTGAAGGTTTGAAAGGATAAGCTTGTGTTGTGTAGGTGAAAATGCTGCACTATTCAAATATTTATATTGGTGAACACGGAAGATCAACGTCCCCTGTGTCGTGCAATATATAGTCTGACACTTTAACTTCTTAACCCTTTTAACTCTTCCGGTGCCAAATTTTGTCTCTTTTTTTTTTATTTTAACATACTATCGTTTATATGTAAAGTTGATAGACTGAATGTCAAACAGCGTAGATCCAGATGAGACGGCTCAAGGAGCCGTCTCATCTGGATCTATGCTGTTTGCAAAAGCCTATTATTATCGCCTGTGGCAGTGAAAAAGTTGTCAGTCTTTTGTCGTTTCCCAGTGTAAGGGGTTGGGACTGAAAAGGGAAAGAAGAAATAGTCGAGGGGAGAAACACAGAAATCAGAGGATAAGGGGGAAAAACAAGTGACAGTGCAGAAACAGAAGAAGTACTAACATGCCCCTTAAGAAAAAAAATCAAAATGTCGTCTGCTGATTTTTTTTATTCAGCATGCTAAGCGTTAAAAAAGAATATTAATACTGAAGATAACCTTTTCACAATAGCATGTGTAGGTTTCTGGATCAACGGTCAGAAACTTAACCCTTTCACACCCGTGTTTCTGATATGGACTCTTCCATCTCGGAATTTGGACACATCCATTGTTGCAAATAGGGGTTTCAGTCAATAAATCAATAATAAAATGGCTAACAGTATAGATCCTGATTACGAGCCGTCCAATCTAGATCTGCACTGTTTGCAAAGGTTTCTGTATTGACGAAAGGGTTAACACGCCGTTTTCTTGGTATTGACGTCATTTAAGTAGAATTGTAGCTTCCTCGTCCCTAATTTGTTTTTTACCTTTACCACTCCATGGGGAAATTCAGCAGACGACAAATTGGTGATAATTTTTTCTATTTTTTTCCGGGAAAATAGTTTCTGACATACATTCAAATTGTCTTTGTTCGAAATGTTAACTACTATTTTCTGGAGAAAAATACAAACAAAATATTTCAAAATGTCATCTGCTGACTTTTTTACCCAGCATGCTAAATGTTAAAAGGCATATTAATTAGAAGATAACCTTTTCACAATAGCATGTGTAGGTTCCTGAAGCAACGGTCAGAAATTTAACCCATCGTTTCCTCGGTATTGACGTCAGTTAAGTAGACTATTACATAGCTTCTAAATAGATAAAGCAGTCAGTTGTAGTTTCTTTGTCTCTAATTTGTTTACCACTCTAGGGCAAAATTCAACAGACGACAAATTAATTATAGTTTTCTTATTTTTCCCGGAAAATAGGATTTGACATTTCATGCAGATTAGGAGACGATTTGTATGAAATGTCAAAACCTGTCTTCTGGAAAAAATATCATCTGTTTGTAGTCTGCTGACTTTGTCCATAGGTACGACTTTCATGATTTATAAATTATATGGGACAATGACCCATATTCGTACGAAAACTCAGGCTTTGTCCCGGCAGGCACATGCATGTTGTTGTAGGGTGGGTGGTAAATATTTCAAAATGTCGTCTGCTGAACAGTTATCCATCATGCTAAGCGTAAAAAAAAGAACGTCGATTAAAAGGTAACCGCTTTTTGATATATAGCATGTGTAGGTTTCAGAAACAATGGTCAAATAGTAACAGTCTCAACTTTACCCACTGTTGCCTTGGAATTGACGTCAGTTAAGGACAATGGAGTTTCCCGGTCTCTAATTTGTTTTTAAGAGTTTTATTAATTTATCAAGTAAACACAAAGACATACACGTAACGCACTTATTTTTTTAATCCCAAAACCACAGATACTTTAAATACACCGCAATGAGACTCCACTTTTTTCTACGAAAACAGAAATTTACCCCCAAAGGTTTTCTATTTGAATATTGCGTGAAGTATATACCAAGCAGCAATGGTCTGGTTAGATTGCGCAGACTGGTTTGGGTCTTCTCTGTCCGTGTACAGTACTGTAGGTTTTTCTGTGCATTGGATCAATAATATACTGAATGGATTTGATTGCGTCTGGGGAAACTTTGTGACGTTCATATCGCCTGACTAAATTAGTATACCAGCATTACCTTTACCGCTAATTCAGCAGACGACAAACTGATATTTTCTTTTTTTCCCCAGGAAATATGCTTTGAAATTTCGCGCAGACAATTTGAATGAAATGTCAACGCCTATTTTCTGGGAAAACTGAAAGACAATATTTCAAAATGTCGTCTGCTGAAAATTTTACCCAGAATGCTAAGCGTTAAGGATAGACTTCTCATTAACATCATTCTTGGAGAGACACGCTGTCACCATGTTCAGACAGTCATGCTAATGCAAACAGTGTAGACCTGATCAAACTGCTCTTAAAAGGCGCAGTTAGATCATGGTCTCCACTGTTTGCCATTCAAGCAACATATTCAAGTAGTCAAATGTTTCAAATTTTGGAACGAGTGCGGTTATAGGGTCAAGGTAGCCGATATGTAGGGAAATTTCGGTAGTTGAACGCTTAGCCCTCTGGGTAAAATTTTTAGCAGACGACAATGTGAAAAATGCTTCTTATTTTTCCCAGAAAACAGGTTTTGACATGACAATTCGTATGAATTGTTAGACCCTGATTTCTTGGAAAAATAGGGAAAATATCATTAATTTAATTTGTCGTCTGCTGAATTAGCCCAGAGAGTCGTAAAGGTTAATATCTAACTGGAATAAACTACATAATATTATGTCGTATTCAGAGATAGGACTGAATAGCATATGACTGCACTTAGAAAGTTTAGTACTCAGATTAGTCATGCGGTGTATTTTCTTTTTCTTGTTTCTTTCTATTATTATTATTGTATTTTTTGCTTTCAGGTTCTGTACGAAGAATCAAAAGATCGAAGAGGCAGAACTTGCATTTTTTTAATATGCATTAACATAGGAACAGATAAGGCTCTTTTTTATCCAAAAATGCTGATATCTTTCTTATTTCTCAATGAAAACATATGTTGTGGTACTCATTAGAAGCGCCTCGCCGAGGCGCTTCTAATGAGTACCCACAACATATGTCCGGGCGCTTCTAATGAGTACCCACAACATATGTTTTCATCGAGAAATAAGAAAAATATTATGTGGATACCCCCTCTTATCTGTAGCTATGCATTAAGAATACCTTTCAACTAGATAGTGTTGTCCCGATGATCGATTATAATCAACCATCAGTCACTTTTACCTTTTGTGACTGATGATCGGAAAGAATTGCCATAGTCGACTGATCAGTATTTTTCGGAACATTTTTTTCTCATTTTTTTAAATTGGCAAGTTGTAAAAAATGGAATACTATAAGCTATCTGTTTGGATCATTTTATCTTTGTGATGAATTTCAGTGGAGACCATTTGATAACTATAGCCTGAAATAAGCATACCTTCGGATAAGGCATTTTAAATCGAAAAAAATCTATTTTTCTTATTTCTCATATGTTGTGGGTACCCGAGGCGCTTTTAATGAGTACCCACAATATAAGTTTCCATGAAATAAGAAAAATATCATGTAGATTACCCATCTTATCTGAAGTGCTAAAATGAGAATAAATATATTTCCTACAAGTCGAGTATTCGTCAATGATCGTTCTGTTTTACAAAACAGATGATCGACTATGAAATTCTGACCTATTCCAAACGTTACAACTTGTGAATTTGCTATTGGTATTTCCTACAAGTCGACTATTAGTCAATGATCGTTCGGTTTTACAAAACCGATGATCGACTATGAAAAACGTTACAACTTGTGAATTTACTATTGGTGCGAAATAAAGTTGACGTTTGTTGGTTGGTTGTTCCAGTTATATGACGGATCCACCGTGGTAGAGCAGATTGAGCCCGTGAGGTGTATCGCACGGTAATCCCAGTTTTTGGGTCGATTGTTTACAATCGCGCCATAGTATACAAACGACAAAATTTCCTTAAGTAGTTTTCCACGTGATAGTCACTGACTAATGTAATCAAACCGCGCGTTAGACGAAACCCAGGTAACAGTTATTTATAGCCGCGCTATTCTTGTCGCTGTTACGTCAGAGTGCTATTGATAGAGGGATATCTGTAAAACCTGGACTGGGATATTTGGGACATTGGCAAACAGTGTAGACCCAGATCAGACGCCGCAGAACGCGGCGTCTGATCAGGGTCCGCACTGTTTGTTTAAATTACAGGAAATGAAAGGTTAAATAAAACAGTCTTAAGTTCCCATCAAGACCATTTTCCCAGCCTACACTCAGAGACAATCGACCCACCAGTGCTGTCAGTGCTTTGATTTACTCTTCCTATTGACTTTAATCTTTGGAATTTCCGCTACAGTCCGTCTAATCCATCGCATTAGTTTATATTTGAAATGTGGAAAGAGTACTGTAAGTTGTTGAATTCGGCGTGGTGGTTCGAAATTGTGTACTTCAATTCGTGACTGAGTTTGTCAATTTCGGCTTATGCTTAATTTCAGCTCTCTTGTACAAGTTTACGTCCCATTAAAAGGAAATTATTACACTTCCATGGGAGGTGACTCTGTCAGATGTGTTTAACTCTCTTCTGAAAAGATGTCTACCCTAAAATGGGTGGCAACTCTGTCAGAGTTGGTTTCGCCTCCCGGTTCTGAAAAGGGAGTTCACCGTAAAAGGAAAACAAATGTCCCAAAGTGGAGCAAAATCTTTCCATTTAGAAAAGACCCCTTTTCGAAAGGGGATTGTTTTGCAAGAAAGCAAACAGGAATGCACAAAAATGCCCTACCTTTTAAGAAAAAGGCGGAACATATACGAAGTGCTTCCAATCCCTTATTATTATAATTTTTTTTTTTTCTGAATGTAGGGTCTGGTACTTCATCAGATTGGGGAGAAACATAAACAGAGGTATGTATTGTATGTTGATCGACGTATGTGCATTTGAGGTATTAAAGTACATGTTAATTATTATTTTTCGATAACTTATATATTTTCATAGATTGGCTCCAGTCTCCAGTGACTAAATATTTTTCTCGTAATCCTGTTTGATAACCCACTAAAATAAAACAAAATAACATATCATGACTATAAAGGCTGGTCACTAGTGACCAGCCTTTATAGTTATGATATTATTTTGGTTTTATTTTAGTGGATTATTAAAGAGGATTATAAGACAAAAAATATTTAGCCACTAGAGACTGGAGCCAGTCTAATATTTTCATTGCACAGTATTCTGCTCTAAAAAGACATTTTCAATAACAAGGAAGGCAAATACAAATGTAGGAACTTGGGCAAGTCTAATGAACAGCCAATACAGCGAGCGAATGCAAAAGATGAAAAGTACTTATAAACCAATGATAGACAATAAAGACTGCATTTTAATAGGATTCTAATATTCTAATATTCTAATAATAGGATTCTAGTATATTTAGTTACAGAAGATATTCTTGGTCAAGTCTCTAAATTGTTCTGATCCCGATATACCGAATGCACAACTCACAGCTTGGCGATTTCTGTGTTAGTCACAAAAATCTTGACTATTTTATGATTAATTATGACTTATTTTCCATAGAGGAATGAAAATATGCATTAGTCAATAAAACCGAAGCCATAAATTCTAGAAAACTCATTGAATAGAACTTTATTCTCCACAGGGGGGAAGGGAAAGTATCGCATATTCGGTCATTGAAGGCCCGGATCAGCCTGCTCATTCGCACAGTCTGATCAGGGCTTTCATTTCCATCTTATAGATTCATTAGGAACTGTTGATTATATAGAGTTGAACTGTCAATGACTCGAACACCGATGGCTCGTTTACCCTGGCTGATTCAAACGCGTGTTTTTTTTTAGTCCCAAGGAAATTCTCATATTAAGGGATATTTTGGGGATTTTTTTTTATTACATCAATTAATTGTATTTTGAGCGTACACATAAGATTCACCTCGACGAGGCGATTTTAATGAGTACATCTAACATACCATTATTTTTAGACGATCGAAAATACATCCCTAAATTATACATTTGTCCCTTGACCTAGCTCTATGTGTTCAGAGGCTCGAACTACCAATGTATAGAACAAAAAATAAATCCATCCCAGTGGGCACACAACGTTAAAATGACGTCGTATCAACGTCGATGCGACGTGATCACGTCGCATCGATGTTGATGCGACGTCATTTTGATGTTGTGTGCCTGCTGGGATGGTTGCAAAGATGTTCGAGACACAAGAGTGCTACTGTATCACGAAATAACGAAGGGCGGCTCTAACCAGACTGTGTGGATGCGTAGGCTGATCTGGGAATACGTAGAATATGCCGTGAGGGTCTTTTTTCCATGTCGTGTTTTCCTGAAAATAGCTAGCTGCAGTCACGACTTCTTTACCTGTGAGTCAATAATAATCCGAAATAACTTACATATCTATTTTTAGCCCGGCTGATACTGAATATAGAAGCTGCTTACGAAAGCTGCGAAGCCAACAAAAAGTACCTATGCGTAAGAGCCAGTCTAACCATTCCATACCCAGGATCTGGCCAGGATCCTTGCTATTCAAATATACATTCCGCAAAACAACTATATTACATAGCGAACAGTGAAGATTCCGACTAAATTGCGCGTATGGACACAAAAGTCTGACTGTCTGGGTCTTTGGAACTCGCATTTGGGGTGAGGACCGTTTTCCTGGTGCCGGTCTATTTGTATGATCAGTCAATAGCACCGTTTACGTTGTTGCTGTTCCAAAACAAGTTATGCAACTACAGCAGTTTTACGGCATAAATCCGGATCTACTGTTTCCTTAGACATTCATCCAAATGAGTGTATCATTATTTTACATATGATACGTAACACATAAAAAGGGACCTTATGTATTTTGCAGACAACGTAGGTCCAGATCAGCCTGCGCTGGTTGATTTTTATGATTACCAGGCATGAAAGAAATTCCTGTATTTAATGTCAACAATGTAGAGTAGACCCTACTCAGACGCCGTGTTCTGTGGCATCTGATCTGGGTCTACATTGTTTGCCAATGTCCCTTTTATAAATGGGATAATATTGCAGAATTCACAATGAGGATGTAGCTTTCTTGTCAGCTTTCCTGATCACACCCACCCACAACCCACACACATACACACATACCCACACATGTGCGTGCGTAAAAATTAGCACTGTGCAGTACACAACTCCTACTGGATGAAGGTTGATCTCTTGTGAGTTTCGTACAACGAAACTCACAATATGACTGACTAGTCTATCTAAGACGTGCTCAGTTCTCGTATACTGGATGTAAAGCGACCAAGAAAACACAATGTAATGACAACGTCGTTTCGGTGACATCTATCATTGTAACGACGTTGTGTGGTTATGGTGAACCCAGCGGACATATAACGTTTAGACGATGCAATGTCATGACGTGGCATCGACGTCGAGGCAATGTTGTATAAACGTCATGTGCCCGCTAGGAATGGATATACCTGGATGATTTTTTGCCAGACAACTTTTGTGATTTCCTGTTTTCTTTCCTGAATAACAATCCCCTTCTGTAAAAGGGGTCTACTCTAAAAGGAAAGAATTAGCTCCAAAAAGGAGCAAATTCTTTCCTTTTAGAGTAGATTTTTTTTTTCTTTTTTTTTTCAGACGGGAGGTAAAACAGTTTTGACAGTTGCCTCCCTTTAGAATGTATCCACTCCCCTTGATGAAAGGTGTTGTCTAGCCAGGGTAGGGAAATGTGCCGTAGGAAAATGTGCCAAGAGCGAAGGTGGAGATCAGACTGTCTTTTCTATGTCTTCTTATAGTATTAATGGATGGTGAAAGATATACTGAAAGACAGTAAATATTATGGAAAGACTGCAGGTGCGCAGGGATCCTGCGTCCAAATAATGAGTTTCACATAGTGTTATATTAACCTTTACCATCGTCCCTTGGCTGATTCAGCAGACGACAAATTGGTGATATTTTCTTATTTTTCCCAGAAAGCAGGATTTGACATTTCATGCAAATTGTCTCCAATGGAGATAATTTGCATGAAATGCCGAATCCTGTTTTCTGGGCAGAAGACAATTTGCAGGAAAATATTTTAAAATGTCGTCTGCTGACAAGTTTTACCCAGCTAAGCGTTAAAAGCGTCGTACTTAAACAGTTCAAATTCGTTCAAAGGCAGACAAAGTAAAGTCATAATGATTTTTAAATTGTTATCTATGTCTAGGAAAACAAAAGAATCATAACGTATAAACATAGAGGAAGTTTAAAACTTTTCTCTAGCTCAACACAACGCACAAGCAAGGACGTATATATACAGTCGAACCTCAATGACTCGAACATCTTCGGGACCATGGAAATTCGTTCGAGACATGGGTAGTTCGAGCCACTGAGGGTTAATCATGACACCAGTTCAGGAAGCAAATAGCGATAATTTAGGGAAATCTTTTCGATTTTCTACACAATGATTGTATGTTGAGTGTACTAATTAGAATCGCCTCGATGAGGCGATTCTAATGAGTACATACAACATACAATTTCATGATAAAATAAGAAAAAATCATTAACTATTTGTTTTCTTGAGCTATTGGAAGAATTTTGTAGGGACTGAAAAAAGAGTTCGAATCATCCAAGGTGTTCGAGCCATCCATGTTCGAGCCATTGAGGTTATACTGTAGTTTTAACTATTTTCACATTTCAGGGTTTACACGTAAACAGTTGACCGTATTTACCTTATATATTAGGACACCTTATCATACTTGTCGTAAATTTTAAACAAATTTACAGTCGACTCTCGTTATCTCGAAGTCCAAGGGACTCTCTGAAATACTTCGAGATATCCGTATCTCGACATATCAGATTTGCAGAATTGAGGAAAAAAGATAAATCAAACAACCACATTTCACAAATGAGTATGTAATTTGATTCCTGAAAATAGAGATATACTGAAAATAATGTGGAAAAGAGGAGAAATTGCTCCTTAGCTCCTTAGGAGCAATTTCTCCTCTTTTCCACATTATTTTGTTATCTGTTGTCATAGTTTCATGTTAAAACAGGGACCAGATTTTCACTTCGAGATAAGCGGTAATTCAAAATAAGCGAGTTCGAGATAACGAGAGTCGACTGTATTTGGCTACGTGGTGATGAATCTAAAAGCTGCTACACGAGTAACAAACAGAGTAGGCCCTGATCAGATTCTTAATACGCACTGTAAACATGTACGTAAAATGCGTAGCATGCGTAACATGAATGCAAAGTATTTGCAATAAAGAGACATCAACTGACATGAACAATTAGCCCATATTTTGGGAAGCGAAACTAGCAGAATCTTTCATGATCTTTTCCTGTGTATACAAAAATAGATACAGAAGGATATTATGTTAAAAAGTAAATAAAGGTATTCTCAAAAGTACAGTCAGTCTTGAAATAAGAAGATCAGAAGTTTTCGATCACCCCTCGTACAGTTGAATGGTTAGAACATGTTTTCACTTGAACGGAAAAAGGAGAAGTTTTCAATAAAAAAATAATTCAATACATTTTCTGACAATATAACGCACTTGTAGGAAAACTTGTATTTGATAGGCCATAATCGTACCCGAAAGGCCTACAGCAGTCTGTGAAAGCGTGCATTATGGTAAGTGTATGAAGTTGGCTTGGAGTTCGAAGTATGGAGTTTGGTATTCGATTTATTCCGTAGTAGTAAAGTATAGTAAAGTAACGGTTATGGTTGGGAAAAATCGATATTCCAAGTTGCGAATCCCAAGCCAACCACACACTCCATTATGGTCTAAATATTCCCTTTTAGCCAGCACAATATCCGGACTCAAAAATATGTGGATGTCGAAAGACGAATACCCTGACCTGACCAGACCAGATGTGCGCCGTCTAGTCTGTGTTTTCCTTGTTCTTTTTTTGAGGACTTGTGTTTCCTTACACCTTGCCCGATATATGCAGTGCTGAGTTGTCAATGCCACGTCGACGTATCCGGAAAAAATACCTGCTATTATGTAGAAGAGTCACACTTAAAACAGCCTTTGTTGCGTATGCGAAAAGCAAAGACCCAGATCAGATCGAACTGCGCAAATGCGCAATCTGATCAGGACATTCGCTGTTTGTCGGTACATTGTACAGAATAAAGATTTCCACTGATCTAATCCTGATCAGACAACGCATACGTATAGGCTGATCTTGGTGACCTCTGTGCCCAAATATGCTATTGGCATTTTATACGTGGCACGGAAGACTAATCATGAATAAATATATCTTTAACGCTCTGCATGCTCGGTAAAAAATTCAACAGACGACATTTTGAAATATGTTGCCTTCTTTCCCCAGAAAACAGGCTTTGACATTTCATGCAAATTGTCTCCTGAGGAGGCAATTTGCATGAAATGCCAAAGCCTATTTTCTGGAGAAAAAAAAAAAAAAAAAGAATATCAGCAATTTGTCGTCTCTTCCGAATTAGCCCAGAGAGCATTAAATGTTAAAATCCTCTTTCAAGCGGCAACAGTTGTCGCATACATATTGTTGCAAGGTAGACACACGAATTATTTGAGATCCGGGAACAGTTGTTTTCTAACTATGTTTATGAAACATCCGTATTGTATTTGGATATTTAGGTCACGACATAACAAATCATACTATGTTCAACATAACAAAAAAAAAAAAAAAAAAAACGTCCCAAAAGTATATTCGAACAGAAAAGGTCCAGATCTGACAGTGCAGTCTGAGCATGACTTTAATATTCAAAGTCATCGTTATAGTCAAAAGATGTGTCGGGGGTGGCGAAGGTACCATCCAACTGATATTGACAGAGCTGGGCAATACCTGCTATCTTTGTAGCAGGTAAGTGTAGGTGGGGTGTTTTTATTTCTTCTGTTTCTTCACTTTCATTCCTGTTCCTCTTTCTCCCCTATCCCTCTCTTCTATCTCTTTTCTCCCTTTCTCTGGGAGACGACACAAAATGACCTACAAGAGTTGACGTGTCGTTAGACCCCAACACAATCAATCATGTCATTTGTGTGTATACCACATTTCGACCATCCGTTTCCTGTTACTACCAACAGAATAACCACCTAACAAATAGTTCCCTGCTAAAGCTGATAGCACTAAAAGTATTAGCCTTATATCCTCGGATGCTTATTAATAGTGAATAAATAAACAAAATCTCAAACTTTTGAAGAAATAAGATTGTAATCATACTGAGTACTATATCGGCGTACGAACATGAGAACACACAAGTAAAACACGCCAAATCCATTCTCAGTGCTTTGACTACTACAGTAAAAAAAAACTTTTTTTTTTTTTCGCGAAATTGTCTTGAAACAATGACTAGAACAAAAACATTAATATATAGGTATTACATGAGCTGTAACGTCAGAAAATGTACTTTTGGGCATAAATGCCGCCAAATGAAGAGTCAGATCAGCTTGCACATTCTCGTAGTCTGATCAGAATCTTAACTGAGCGCAGTTTGGATAGCCAGTGTGCAAAATTTATATATGCGGACAACGAAGACTCTTGGTCTTGTCTCTCTCACACACACATACAAAAGAACGCCTCTTATAAATCTCATAAGCAATATCATTATGAATTTTAATGCCATTTCTGCAAAAATATAATGTTATTTTTGCGTTGCTGACTGAAATTTCCATCTAAAAACAGCAAGACATAAAATTATAAATCTGGGCCCAGTTGTTCAAGACATAAAATTATAAATCTGGGCCCAGTTGTTCAAAGCGTCGTTAGCTTAACGAGCTCGTTAAGGGTCATTTCGTTAACTGTTTTAGGATTCACTATACAATATTCTGATATTTTTTTGCTGAAAAAATGTGAGTAGCTTTTGCACTGCAAAAGCTACTCACATTTTTTCAGCAAAAAATTTCAGCATATTTGCGTATCACTCGATGTAAATTTTAACGAATCGTTAACTAACGATGTCGTTAGCTTTGAACAACTGGGCCCTGAACTATATATTAGAAGTGTAAGTCAGTAAAGATGGCAAAAGTCCAAATCTACACCTTTAACGCTTAGCACTCCGGGTAAAATTTTTCAGCAGATGACACAATCAAATATTTTTTCTTATTTTCTCCAGAGAACAGGATTTGCCAAAACAGGATTAGCCATTTCATGCAAAATGTCCTCATTGTAGAAATATCAAATCCTGTTTTCTGGATTGGAGACAATTTGGGCAAAATAAGAAATTTATTTTAATATGCCTTCTGCTGAAATCGCCCATAGAGTAGTAAAGGTTAATATTGCATGCCGTTAAAGATGTATCTCAGAACGAACTGGGTCAGTAAACTATTTTTGTTTCTGTACAATAATTCTAGAATCACACATATTTACGCGTGAGTTATTCGCCCATTTGATTTTCACTTTGGCTCCCATGGTGAGCGTAATTAACATCTCGCTGTTTAAATAGGATCTGCGTTTATATTAAATACGTACAAAAAGGATTGTCACAGAATGAGCGCAGCGGGTGAAATATCGTCTTCTGAACATATGCGGACAGCGATGGTTCTGATCAATGCGCAGGCTGATCAGGACCATCGCTGTCCGTTACAGAAGCACTGGGAGCTAGAAATGCCTCAACGTGAGGGGAGCTAGAAATGCCTCAACGTGAGGGAACGTACCTTCTGACGTGCGTCCAAGAAAGACTAAAATTAGCCAGCCTCCGCATTCTCGCAGTCTGATCAGAATCTTCATTGTCTGTATGAAGAAACTAGCATCCTTGGCTATCCAAAAAGCGCCCAGTGAGGTAGTGCGAAGGCAGATCAGTACCATCGCTGTTGCATATGTTCAGAAGACGTTATTTCGCCTGCTGTGCCCATCATGTCTGTGATTTCCTCAGGAAACAGTTCATTCCATTCTTACAGAAGGTCTGGATATGAGAAAACTCTCAGCCCGTTTGGTACCCAGACTTCTGACAGTTGATCAGAGCACACAAGAAAGAACATGTCGCGTGCTAATCTGAACCCTTTTGAGACAGATCCTGACAAGTTTCTGCTGAGATGTGTGTCTGTGGATGAAACACGGGTCCATCATTTCACCCCAGAATCCAAACAACAGTCTAAACAATGGAACCAATGATTGTAGCTTTGAATTGATTCAATATCCCCCTTACTCGCCTGATCTCACTCCATCAGACTTCATTTATTCCCAAACTTGACAAAGGTCATTTCTGGTACCCATTTTTTAGTCAGATGATGACATCATACATGCAGTGGAGGACTTTCTGGACAATCAAGAAAGGGACTTCTTTAAAAGTGGCATTGAGGCCCCTCAGCATCATTGGCAAAAGTTTATAGATATTGAAGGGGATTCTGTTGAAAAAATGATGCAACAATATACCTCCCAAAATTCAAATCTTTACATGCAAGGCTCACAATTTTTCAATCAGCCTTCGTGTAGCAAGAAAAGTAGAAATATCGATTACTTGGCCCAGCGGGCCCATAAAGTATGTTTGTGTTGAGGTTTTACGGCCCTGTCAACCCAATGGGGTCATGTCGAGCGCGGTCAGTTTACCTAACCACACGTTTACTGGGCAGGCTTAGTCCTCTAAGCGGTTAACCAGTATTGTGTACATTCTTTCGCCAGAAACTGACAACTGCCCTTCTTGAATCAGCGGAAGGGAGAGAATGACCGTAGAAAATATTTCATGATCATAAAGTATGTACAGCGTCGCATTAAGGTCGGTGCAGTGTCATGACGTTTATACAACGTCGCGTCTAACTCGATATAACGTCATGACGTTTATACAACATCACATTAACGTCGATGCAAAGTCGTTAATATGACGTTCTTTAAACTTCATGTGTCCGAAGGGAGGGGGGGGGGGCTGGGGGGGGGGGGGGGGGCGGTAAATACGGTATAGAGAATAATCAACAGTGTTTGGTAGATATGAAAACTCTGTCTTATAGGAGCGTGGTAATTCTGTAAGAAACGAATTCCAAAGGAAAGAGATTTTACCGAATTATCTACGCTCCTGAATGACAGATTTTTCACATCAAGCTAACACTGTTCGTTATTCTATTTATTATGTACCTTCTCTCTAGTACTGGCTTCTTGAAAGCGCCACAAAAGTGTTCAATTTGAGCGGAATGTAAGAAAATGGCGTTTCTCAGTCCGTTCATTAGGAACGTTGATGTCACTTCATGACTTAACGTCAATAGTTTGATGACGTTATAAGAATGGTATTTATTTTGGTCGGGTGTATGTCCCGTTTGGCAGCAGAGGATATCAAAATGAAATACAACAACGCGTGAGAAGCAGTCTATAAAAATGAAGTGATTCACTAGTAATTACTAACTGAGAAATCCCTATACTTATATAAATAACAGTCATTTTCTCATGACTTGACTTATATAAGTTTTATATTTCAAACAGCTGGAAACAAGCTGATACCATTGCTATTGATTTGATATTTGTATATATTGTCAAGCAAAATGCTGTCTTATGCATACGCGAGTAGCGAATAGCATAATCTGCCTGCGCATCTGCACCTCCTGATCAGGTTTGTCAGTTTTAGATGTTGGGTTTTACAATATAAAGGCTTTTTCCAAGCAAGCAACGAAGGCTCTGGTCAGTCTATGCGAATAAAATGGGCTTTCGCTATTCGCATATGCGTTAATTAAGGTTCTTTGTTGCGTGGCATTACTTTTTTTTTCTTAAACATACTTGAACACGCAATGACATTTGGAAAATGTCAAGGTCACAATGAAGGTGATAGTGGGAGTCTAGTTCCAGACGAAAAGGGCCCTACAGTCTGCGTCTGAGCCTCTGTCAAACTCCGCATCACTTCGATGATTTTGGATAGAGACTATCATTGATTCTTCCTTATATGTTACATTTCTGCAAATGTTCTTGAGCCCACAGATTCTTTGTTTTTAGTTCAATGGGTGAATACTGGCGAGTTCCTGTCTGAAAACAGTCCCTCCCAAAAGTACCAAACCAGAAAGGGTGTGGTAGACTATGTTAGAAGTTTCTGTCTTTGATATGTTTGCCCAATGTTATTTTCAAGGCATCGACGAATGTAAAGGCAATATATTCTCTAACCTACTTTCTGGTTTTATCTTCAAAGCAACCACTTTGCCCATATCTACCACAGAACTGTCTGGATTGTATGTTGTTGGTATTACAACATATAAAACAATACCTCAGAAATAGGAAAACATTCTGGAACCCTTTATTCATATATATAGAACTACATACGTTACCGGTATCCTTTGAGATTTAGTACTGTGACCGGTGCCTGTGAAATTCTGTAATCTCTGACTTTTTGTGGGGCTTCCTTCTGTGCTGACACTCCCAGAACGCGGCGTCTGATCACGGTCTCTACTGTTGGCCCCTAATGCAGCAGTTTTAGATAGCATGAACAGGTAGTAAAATGGACTTGTTCTTAGTTTAGAATTGTGGTAAAGAGTTTAAGGTGTCCGCATACATAGGGTATATACGGTATACTACCGGACGTCTCTTAGGATATATTCGGTAAACTCCCAATGTCTGGTGAATTCTCTAAACTGGTATCAGGTTCAAATGTCGCGTCTTTATTGTTTGACCCGTTTAGATGTCGCGACAGGCTGGGATTAGATTTTAGTTCTGTGGCTCACCATTCCCCGTCGTGGCTCACCATCCCCCGCCAAACACACTTCTCAAAGGCTAAAAAGTAACACACGCGCGCGCGAAATCTTCCTTTTCGCCAGGAGCTTTTCTTCTTGTGCTGTCTGTATTCAGAGCTCAAAATCAGTTGAAACATTTGCTGGTTCTGAGGGCATACATGCTATAAAGTTCAATTTTAATTGTATTATCCCGTTATCGACACCTGTGCGTGCGTTGGACCACACCTGTACTTAATAGCCAATCACAGCGCGAGTTGTTTTGTTGAGATTTGTGCGTAAACAATCAATCTATTATCGATTTTATAAAGTGACCGAGGTCAATTTTGAGTAATTTCGCAGTGTCCTGACGTTGGTCATCTGGACAGATAAACGGAAAACAATGTCCGCCTTCCCTCCGAACTGCATGAGTCTCCTTCAAGTAAATAATAATAATAGTAATAATAATAGAGAGTACTTTTGAAGGAGGAATAGTTGATGATTTTCTTATTTATCCATAAAAAACATATGTTGTAGGTACTCATTGGACGCGCCTCAGCGACATACCTATTTATGGACAACTGGAGAAAAATATCCAATACTCATCCTTAAAAACAATTCTGTAATAAAGACACAGAGCAAACTAAGTGTGGTGTCCGACAACAAACTGACCACTAACCCTGAACTCGCCCTAACCAAATCTGAAAGCCTTTAACCTTACTCCAGAAAACCCAATTCCTAAACTTACTTTTATTTCTGTATCCGTGTTACACAGGGATGGACTAATTCTAATGTATTTCTTAGTAGTAGTCGTAGCAGCAGCAGTAGTAGCAGTAGCAGCAGTAGTGATAATAGTAGTAGTAGCAGCAGCAGTAGTAGGTGGCAGCAGCAGTGGTAGTAGTAAAAGTCGTATATAGTAGAAGTAGTTGTTGTTCATGTTGTTGCTATTGTTGTTTTAGTAGTAGCTAATCAAATCATAAAAAGGTATTATCTAATATATTCCCAGGATCCAGGCACATTGTACTGACATTTATTTAGAAATTGCATAAACTGGTTCCCTTACTAGCAAGAGTTTTTAAAATGCCATGGTAGAATATGTAGACCTTGATCAGCCGGTGCGCTCTGCAGTCAAATATTCCCATTCCATATTCTGACTTGTTTTGGTTTATTGTTTACTATGTTTACGGTAGAATGAACGCACTGACCTTGGTGTGCACTGATACAACAATAATCTCTTAATCCCGAGAGACACTGTTTTGTTGCTCATATTTGTTTACTATTAATCTTCACCACTATCTGGGCAGATTCAATAGACGACATTGTTAATATTTTTTTTCTTATTTTTTCCAGAATATAGGCTTTGACATTTCATGCAAATTGTCATTTGCATGAAATGTCGAAGTCTATTTTGTGGGAAAAATAAGAAAAGTATTTCAGAATTATAGAATGTCGTCTGCTGAATTTTTTACCCAGCATTTAAGAGTAAAATAGGATCATCTTCGGGGCATGTGTGCCGGGGTAAAAAGTACAGGTGAACGGATCAAAAGGTTTTAGGGTACGAAACATGGCTCGAGACTGGTTATGGCTTTCGTTAGGTGTTTGCGGACAGCCAGTGCCCTGATCAGATAGTGTTGGTTTCGCTGTCCGCATCAACTCAGTTCGACACAAATGCAGGTTATCTGACCAGAGTAGGATTTACGCTGTTATTCGATAACCAGCGTGCACATAACGTTTAATATATATACAACGCCGCATCGACGCCAACAGACAGCAAAGTCTCCGATGAGACTTAAATCATGGGTGAAAATCCCAGAAATCCCCAATAAATTACTGAAAATCTACTTTTCCAATACTGACATCATGAAAACATGCCTATATAATTTTTACCCCCTTAAACCCCACTTTTATATAGTAAAACTGGGGTTTACAGGGGTATACATTATTTTTCTTATTTTTGCTCAAAACATAGATTGTGGGTACTCGTTAGAACCGCCTCGATAAAGCGGTTCTAACGAGTACCGACAATCTTTGTTTTGAGTAGAAAAATGAAAATATCAATTTTTTATCTGAAATTTTTCATTTTTTGTTGGTAAAATTTTCAGTATATTTGAATAGGCATGTTTTCGTAATGAAACTACATTTTTCCTATACTTTATATAGGATGAAAAATCTTCTCAATACTGAATTCAGTATTAATACTGAAAACTTTCACTTTGTGGACTTTGTGGATGCGCAGACTGATATGAGCATTCGCTGTTTACACATGTCCCGAAGACACCTCTTACCATCTAGTGGCTTATATATGTGTAATATGACCCAGCGCGTGAAAAAACCTACAAAACGGCATGTGCGCCTTGCGAAGACTCAGATCAGCCTGGGCATCCGCCCAGTCTGATCAGAGTATTCTATGTACGCATGAAATAAGCTTGGGTCCTTATCCATTGAGCGCACTGCGAAGACTCTGATCATACTGGGCGGCTGCCCAGGCTGTTCTGAATCTTCGCTGGGCGCACATACCAGTCTGGTTTTGACACGTGCTGGCACATATAACGATACGTGTTGCTAAGGCGTTTCATGAGAAGATATGATCATTAAATTATGATCGAATATATGTCGAATTTACCTTAAGTATTCGGATAGGGAAGTCTATGCAAATAGTATGGACCCAGCCCAGCTTCTTGTCAGAGCCTACATTGTTTTCCTTTCACCCGGCAGCCCAGCAGGCACACATTATCAAAATGACGTCGTATCAACGTCGATGCGACGTGATCACGTCGCATCGACGTTGATACATCATTTGAATGTTGTGTGCCCACTGGGAGCTTTTCTGCACATAAAGTATGGCAAATATAAAGGGTCGATGCGTTAGGTTTCCCTTGGCGAATGCTAAATGCATTTCGAGTTGCTAAGGCGTCTCCCTGAGAACAATGACTAAACAACAACCGATCAATGACGCATGAGCGCCCGACCGATCAATGGCGAATGAGTGCATGACGAACATGAATGAGTCCCAGGATCTTTCTTCCAGTCAATGAACACATTTGAGCCGATCCACTGCAAAACCAACAGTGTGGCAGATGCTTACGGGAAGATTCAGGTTTGCCTGTTAGTCCGCACAGAGTGTTCGTTGTTCGCCCCCTTGATTCATCGCGGTCTGCGGATCGGTTATGCGAAAATAGAAGGTTATGGTCAAACTAGGTGGATGCCCAGACTGATCCGAGTATTCGCATTTTGCACACCACGCTGTTGATTGCCCTGTAGCCCGGTTGATTTTGTATTGATTCTCGTGGGGTAAATCAGCGGGCACTGCAGTGTATGTCTACGCTTTGAAGCAGTCCGATTAGAGTCTAGGGCGTCTCGAAAAAAGCGCACATTGACCAGTCTGCTTGACCAAACTGCTGAAACTGTCCAGGATAGCTGGGATCGGAATTGGGATAATATTGGATTTTCCACTGCGACCCACTTAACAGCGTCCTGGATACGAATAGTAAACAAAGACACCATGGAAACAAAGAAAACAAACTGGGCTTATCCAGAAGAAAAGGAGCCTTATTTCATGTACTACCAGTGTGGCCCCATATAGGCTTCCGCAGCCCCTCACTCTGATCTAGGTCTATAACGCTGGCTCACAAGGACTACCGTATTTACCCTAAGTATTCGGACACTTCAAGTCCTAACCATATATGTTCTAAAATTTGAACCAGTACAATTCACTACCCGATGTTGTGTCTAAAAATTGCTGGATGCGCGGCAAACAGTGTAGACCCAGATGAGACGCCGCGTTCTGCGGCGTCTCATCTGGGTCTATATTGTTTGCTCAGGCCTGTCTGTCCGAATACATATGGTAAATACGGTATACCAATGTGGACGCTGACTATTCGGATATGTCGTATTTACCCTGGATATTCGGACACCCTAATCTGTACTATACACTTTGACGAAGACCAAAGTCCTCCATTATTTTCAGCTGTTTATGGTTTACCTGCATGGAAGGCAAGCAAATCTACAGACTAACAGGCTGGTGCTGGCTTGTAATTCACATACCATAACTGTCCAAATGTAACACCTAACCATACATACCTTAAAAATTGGGGGAGGGTGTGGGGTGGGAGAGGAGTCTAAAAGAGTGCTGGCTGAATGAAAATACCGTATTCACTCTCAATATTAGCACAGGCATGCATAAACAATGTGTAGACCCCGACCAGACATTGTAGAAAGTTGTCTGATCAGGATCTACATCCAGTTTGTCACTTAGCTAGCAGGTTTAATCCACATCGACATGTAGTACAGATTTGTTCCAGTTTTAGGACAAGTATGGATATGACAAGGTGTTAGTTTCCCATTATTAACAGTAAATACGGTAGTATAGGCTCAGGTCCATCTTGTCTGAATTTTAATACTTATGAGTCATGTTTGTATAAATATCTAAGATGAATCAACACGCTTTTTGGGGGAGACAACTTTGTCAAAATTGATTTTAGTCCCTTCTGAAAATGGATCTATTCCAAAAGGAAAGAATTTGCTCCCCCCGTCGGGAGCAAATTCTTTCCTTTTAGAGTAGATTCCTTTTCAGAAGGGACTTGTGCAAGAAAGCATACAGGAAGTTCGAAAAATTGTCACCCATGCGAAAAAGTCAAACAGTGTATTGGAGAATAGTTTCACCCAGGCCTAGCAAGGCAGATTACCCTGGCGGATTAAACGAGTAAAGGAAGGGGACAAATGACTTCAGACCAGTGGACTCTTCTACCATAACTCTTTGGTCCGGTCCACTTCCTATATAAGGGGTGTCTGATTAGTTTATATCAGGATTTGTAGAAATTTCTGGATGAAACAATGTAGATTGACCCTAATCAGACGCTGCATTCTGTGGAACCTGATCTGGGTCTAATCGGTTTGCCAATGTCTCTTCTATGGGACGCTAGACTTAACCCATTGTAGTGAGGGTAATTGGCAAACAGTGCAGACCCAGATCAGACGCCGCACTCTGCGGCGTCTGATCAGGGTCTCCACTGTTTGCAATTAGTCCAACCATTTTTCTTCAAGAAAATCTAAATCACATAGCCTGATATACCTAAAATCGAAATTGGATATACAGTGTGGGTGAGTTTACTCAGTCTAAAATGAGTTAAAGTATAGTTACTCTGACAGAAAAGGATCAGGTTCTTAATGTTCATTATGAATAATTTCCTTCAAGTTCGAGATTGGTGTTATTACCCATACTATAGAGGAGTCAACTGTGCTGCCCCGTAGGAAAACGTACCTTCTAATATGAGCGCCATACGAACTCAAATCAACCTCTACATCCGCGCAGTCTGATCAGTCTAAGTTGTCCGCATGAAAAAACTTTGCATCCCTGGCTATCCAAAATGCGCCCAGTGAAGATTTTAATCAGACTGTGAATGCGGCCCAATTTTGAAATCACACCCATCCAGCACCCGCTGCAAGCAAAACTCCTTGCCCTAAAAATGGGTGCCCCAATGCCCAGTTTCTCACTGTTGGGCTACTAATACAAGAACGAATTAGACCCATTGGTCGAAGCCGTTGTCTTTTCTTAAAAGGAAGAATTTGCTCACCACAGAATCGTTTCTCTTTTGGGGATGTTTCACTTGAGAAAGGGTGGCAATAGACTTTCAGTTAAGTGATCTCCCTTGGACACACATGCAATCCTTTTAAGAGGACTTCATATATTTGGTAAGATTTTCTGCCATTTGGTAAAAAGGGGGACAACTTTAATGAACTTTTATGACTGGCTGCATCCTTGCACATTACGCCCATTCTGTAAAGAGGTTTACTCTAAAACTTAAAATGGAAAAGAATTTGCTCTCATGGAGTATTAACTTTCCTCTTAGAGTAGACCCCTTTTCATAAGGGAGACAAAAACAATTTGAGAGTTACCTCCCCATTAAAGCGTAGCCATTCCTTCTATCGTGCTGTAAGGGACATGAGAGGCAACCAGCAATGTTAACTGTCCAGAATCTGTGCGAAGGCCATGGCCGTATTAAAATACAGTATTTCCTTCAGCCTATTTGAACACACAGGCATGAGCAAACAGTGTCGACCCAGATCAGACGCCACATTTGTGGCGTCTGATCTGGGTCCACACTGTTTGCCACTAATCAACAAGATTAAGACACACCAACAGATACTGAAATGCTAGATTTAGTACGAGATCCGTATTTTTCTCATTCTCCACTAAAACATGTTGGTACTCATTAGAAGCGCCTAATGGAGGCACCTTTAACAAGTACAATATGTTTTGGTTAATTTTCATGGGTGAATAAGAAAAAAAACATCTGTTTTCCTTGAAATATATCCTCATATGTATAGCTTTGTGTCCACAGGTATGCTGGTGATGGCAAAAAATGTTTGGTTCGGGCAAATGTTTAAAAGAAGAAATTGTTCATCTTTTTTTTTTTTTGGTTTTATTTTGCTTTCTTTAGAAATGCGGTTTTTTATTGTTTTTGTTTTTTTTTAACAGAATAGATTTTTTTTTTTTTTTTTTTGTGACAAACTACACAATCTTTTGCCATCATTCTTACACCTATTCATAGTAAAGCAAATAAAAAGAAAGACAGATTTTCATTTTCAGTATTTTATTATTTTTCTTATCTTTTGTTTTTTTGTTCTTTTTTCTTTCATTTGTTCAATAAATATTATGTCAATATATACATTTAATCATAAATAATGAGTAAGATTGAGCATCTGGTAGGCTTACCCTTCTATCAGACCAGGACCATGCATCTACACAAATACTCAACTTTAACCCATGAAGCGTCAGTCACAATTGAAGCAGGCGACATTCTTACAGGAAACGTGGCTTGATTATTTTGTGCGAATCTTCTATCGACGATCTATATGAAATGTCAATACTTGTTTTCAGTTTAAAATAACTTCGAATGTCGTCTGCTGCAATTTTAAAGTGTTGCTTTGAGGGTTAACCTGCTGGACATTGCAACTAGAAAATAGGTGGTGAGTTTTCAAGCGAATTGTCTCAATTTGTATGAAAAATCAACCCTATTATCTGGGGAAAGAAGTCTGCTGATTTTATCCAGGGTGTAAGTTGTTTACATCTAGTAACCTTGCGCAAGTTAAATAATGCAGCCCAATAAATGACCTGTTTCGTTGAAGTGTTCTCGCACTTTCAATAAATTCATTCAACCTTAAGATGATAAACAGGTATCAACAGTACAAACACAATAACATTTACACAACACATTCCCTAGTTACGTCAATCATGACTCGGCAGCCTGAACAAAGAACTATTTTCAGCCCACTTAATGAAGCGAACCGGATGACTAAACCCGACAGAAAGTAGTGCGGTATATCCTACGCAAAATAGCTGTAGGGCACGTCACATCAAATACTTAAAGTAAATGTCACGCTATAATGAATTCGATGAACTATTGAGATCTGGGTCAAAGTAGTTAACGCCCATTAAAAGGCGTTACTCCTTTTATTGTCATAAAAATATATAAATATTAAAAAAAAAAAAAAAAAAATGAATGCATATAAATCAATTATGTATCAATATGCACGCCTGAAAAAAAAAAAAAAAAAAAAAAAAAAAATGATAGGAACCCTCCAAAATTTTATCCTCTTTGGGGGAAGTATGTTTGAATATGCAAAAATGTGTAAATGTAAACCCATTATTATATATTGTGAGAACTCCTCCAAGATTAGTTTACACGGCACCCATTAAGATTTTGTATTTATATATACATAGGTCTAGATAAATATAGATATTTTGTTACTTTTCCAAGAAAACTTCTGAATACTTATTATAAGTAAAATGAGTACCACATTTATGTTTTCGTAGATAAATAACGAAAAGTATCAATACCTGTAAATTTTATCTGGAGACCTGTATATATATATATATCTGTAAATATATATCCAGCATAACAAGTCTTGGAAATTACTATGATCACATATTAACCATTTATGCCTGGTGGACTACCCTTATATTAAATAAGAGGAGTCCATTTGTCATTTTAGGGGTGTCTGCTTTATTTTACGTTTACCATTGTAATAAAACTTGCTGTATCTATTAAGCAATCAGTGTAGACTTTGATCAGACGTCGCATTATGCGGCATGTGATGGGGTCGGCACTTTGTCTATATCCCTTTTATGGGACGCTAGGCATAAATGGGTAAAAAAAATGATGATGATGAAATAATAATAAAAAAAAATATGTTAAATGAGTCTGTAATGAAATGATGTTAAACATGATGTCATGATTTCAACATGAGATAAAACATGATTGCACCATTTGGTCAAAAACACATTTGGCAATGATTGTTTATAACCTGTGTACTTGAATAGTCTCAGATGAAAATAGTTTTAGTGTCTACTGTCTACACGGCAAGTGCTATTACTGTTGGGTACGTTACTGTATCCTTAACCGCGGTTCCGCATGATATATCCTTTATTACGTAAGGCCTGTCTGAACTTACGTACACATTGACCTGACCCGCAGGACATTTGCGATTGTCTGATTTTATACTGTCTTTATAGATCCCTGATAATCCGGAATTAAATATATCCACAAGATTGGACACCTGTGAAGTTTCGGTTTGCATACATTCCTCTGAGTCACTTTCAAACACTTCATTTTCTAAATTGTCACACGAGTCAATTAAATCCTCCTCTATCTTTGGCTTTTTCGGTTCCACAGCTGTGTCGGTATCAACAAAAGAACGTCTCCGCTTTGCTCCGGCGCACCTGCATGGAGATCTGACGTAATCACTGTTGAGTGTTTGTAACGGTACTTTCGCTGAAACAATGGGCGTAGGGTCCGTTTTTTGACATTTTTGTAATTTTTCCGAACAATATAATGTCTCATTTGTATCCATACGTTTTTCCGTTTCAGCTGGTGAAATATTTTCTTTGTTAAGTTTTTCTTGTAATCTGGATTTAACGTTTTCCGATTTGTCCCCTTTGGGAGCCTCCGAAGGAAAGTTCACCCGTACGCAGTCATTCACCCCACGCTCGTGAACATCCATTGATTCAGAATTTTTACTAATTCCATTGTCTGTGTTCACTTTTCTTTCTTTTTCTTTCATTTCGGCATTTTGTTTTTCTGCCTGAGCTTTCCTGTTAGCCATCATTGTTTGTAAGTTGTCCATCATGTAACTGGCTCGTGCCTTATGTAACACACTAGCCACTAGTAAATTTTTATGTAAATTGATACCTCCACGTTGTTGTCTCGACATCGCAATTTTCCCGATGGACAATGCGATTAACTTCTGGGCTTCTGTTGTTGCCATCTTTTAATGTCCGAAGTTCGCAAGTAAGTCCAATTTATGTTTTTACTATCAATGTATCTCCTTCACTTTAATATAAATTATTCGATATTTCCCTATGCCTCGAGTTCGTTGTTTCTCGTGGCAGGCGTAGTACTACAATGATCGATCAGTAGTAAAACATCTACCTTTCTAACAACTGACGTCAGACGAAATCTGTTTATCCAATGAAAATCTCCTATGGTATTGCGTCAATCTACGCATCGAATCAGATGGGTGCGATAAAAATAGTGCATAAATTTTTCCACGTGATTGTCTTCTCTAAAAATAGCTTTGACCCGCCAAATAAAGTAGAATCATGTATGCATGTGTGTGTAGTCATAGTAGCGTGAGAGATTGGCGGTTTTTGAGTCACGGTACAATTGTTCATGATATCACGTGATAAATTTAATACAAGCCTGTTCGATCTTGATTTATCGATCAGTGGCCTTTCAATATTCTTTGTCTGGATAACAGACAAAGCAAACAGAACATATTTTGTGACTTCAGGCCTTAGCAACGATCAAACATGAAAACTGTCCCGAAAATTCATCAAACATTAGCAGACGATGTTACGGTACAAGGAGGCTAAAGTGGGGATTTATCACCCACTTCATCCTCTATTAATAGACTGGGTGTATTTTTGGTCAGAAGAATTTTAGGTATTTCAATATTGGGTTAGTATTCGTCATGCGCTTTATTTGATCATGGGAAAACCTACTTTTTTTTTCTTTTTTTTTTTTTTATAAGAAACGCAGTCGCCTCACCTGTGTGTGTGTGTGCGTGTGTGTGTGTGCGCGCGCGCGCGTGGTTAAAATATCTCTCACGGTGTATGAGAGAGGACGAATGCCCTCGTGAGATTGCCCAGATGTACAGACTGGCATGGGACTTTGTTCCTGGCATAATGCCCGGCTTGGCTGAGTCAATGAGCTCCCGAGTCAATTAGTCTGTGTTGCAGAAAGGGGGAATAGACAGGAACTCAGTCAAAGCTCGAGTGTGCAGACTGATCTGGGCCTTCGCTGTTTTCATATGGCTTAAGTGCAATTTTCCTGCGTTGCAAATCAAAATTTTGAGCCACAACGAGAAAAACATACCTTCTGACATATGTGCCCAGCGAAAACTCAAATAAGTCTGCGATTCCGCGCAGTCTGATCGGTGCCTTCGCTGTCCACATGACGAAACTTTTAATAGCACCTTTGGCTATCCAAAATATGCCTAATGAAGATTCTGATCAGACTGCGCGGATGCGCAGGCTGATCTGAATCATCGCGGGGCGGACATGTCCAAAGGTACGTTTTCTGACGTTGCACCCCATGTGCACTAAGGCCCGCTTTTTCATATGGTCATTGCATTTTTATTGACTGTACAGGAAGTATGAAAAGTGTGTATTACAACAGGGACACTTTCTACACTGTGAACAAGTTGATTCGTGTTCATTTGCATACATACCGAACAAAAAAAAAAAAAAAAAAAGGGAAGTTTACCCTGAGTTTGAATGCTTGATGCAATAAATGAACTAACGCCAAAAAGCAGAACTTTTGAGCTGGGACACAGGATTTTCTACAAGATTGCATGTTCGCTCAGCGAAGACTCAGATCAGCCTACGCATCCCGCACAGTCTGATAAGAGTTTACGCAGGGCATTTTGTGTGTTGCCAAGGATCCAAAATGTCTTCAGGCGGACAGCTACGGCTATGATCAGACTGCGCGGATGATCTGAGTCATCGCTGGGCGCACATGCAATAATATTGTAGGCAATGCAGTCATCACGAAAGCATACTGCCTATATACCCCACTTTTATATAGGGTTTACAGGGTGTACATTATTTTTCTTATTTCTTCTCAAAAACATTAATTGTGGGTACTCGTTAGAACCGCCTCGCCGAGGCGGTTCTAACGAGTACCCACAATCTATGTTTTGAGCAGAAATACGAAAAATATCAGAATTTTTATCTGATAATTTTCATTTTTTTGGTGGTAAATTTTTCAGTATTTTTGAATAGGCTTCTTTTCATAATGTTAAGCTTTTCACGACAGAAATACTGCATAATGCGTTCAGAAAACCAATACGCCATTGCCAGGGCTTACTTTCTACTGGGGAGGTAAGTTTGCAATCTTGAAACTTTGAAGAAGTACAGCTTCCAGTCCATGCAAGATGTTGCCAAGTTATTTCTGTTTTCTGGTCACAGACTCTTTTTTTTTTCTTTCCTTTTTTTTCTCAAAAAAAAAAAAAAAAAAAAAAAATCCTTCAAAGATAAGCGTCCATAACCAAAACACGCGACAACAAATCTGTGCATTTTGAAGCTGGTTGTATATAATTTGATATGCCTATTTTTTGTAAAGCGTTTTGACAAAAACGCATCAGAAAAGGTTTACGTATATTTAAACTTATATACATATATAGGGCTTTAGCCGTTACATGAGAAATGAACCATTATTTTTTAAAAAGACATGTTGATGCCTTTGACTTCAGGGCAAAGAAAACACAGAAAATAAAATGTCATAAGTGAAATCGAAGGCCCAGAACAGCCTGTGTGAAAGGTGCTAGGACCTTCGTTGTTCGAAGGCGTGGAAATACCATATTTTCCTTAAGCATTCGTCCATCTTACCCAGCTAGTTATGGACGGATGGGAGTAGTATAGGGCGGCACGCCGCCCTATACTACTGATGGGTGGATCGATGGAGCGATAACGTTGTGGTGGATAGATGGATAGATAGATATATAATTTGTTGATGGATGGATGGGGATTGATGGACCGATCGCTAACGTTGTGGTGGATAGATGAATGGATGGATATATGATTTGTTGATAGATGGATGGACGCACGGATGGATGGATGGATGGATGGATGGATGGATGGATGGATGGATGGATGGATGGATGGATGGATGGATGGATGGATGGATGGATGGATGGATGGATGGAAGGAAGGACGGACTGAAGGAATTTATATGATTTGTTGATGGATGGATGGATGGACGGACGGACGGACGGACGGACGGACGGACGGGATTTATATGATTTGTTGATGGATGGATGGGTAGATGGATGGGTCGATGGATGGGTCGATGGATCGATGGATGGTTCGATAGATAAACATGGATGGATGGATGGATGGATGGGCGGGCGGGCGGCCGGGCGGACGGACGCACGGACGCACACATGGATGGACGGGCTGACGAATTGATGGTAGTGTAACTGTTGTCCATTCATTTATGTGAAAAAGTGTCATCATTTCGTTAGAAAAAAAAAAAAGTCACATGACCATCATTTCGTTGTTGTTGTTGTTTTTGTGTGGATTTTTAACGCTACCAGGCACCCGAGGCACACAGAGAGGCAGCGGCGATTGTTATGTACATGTATTTGTACAGCCTTGCTTTCATTTACACATGCACGCTTGGAGCTGCTGTCTTTCACCAAGCGCCGCCCTGTCCACTTTATACTCAACCTACTCGAGTATGAGCTTGGCGTTCTAATGGTCTGAAAATTGGCTCGACTCGAGCGGGACGAACCCACGATATCCCGCTTGAAAGTCGAGTGCGCTAACCGCTAGGCAACTCAGCCCATCATTTCGTTAGAAAAATTTCGTTTTATGTGACGGGCCACATAAAAAATAATCCCTTTACCGTAAGATGGGCACTAAAAAGTCAAAGAATCATCATTTCGTGCGAATGGAAGGAAGGAAGGGATGGATTGATGGATCGATATATGATTTTTTGATGGATGGATGGATGGGTCGATAGACAGACATAAGATTTGTGGATAGATAGATGGTGGATGGATGGATTGAAGTATAATGCTTGCTGGGTACTCCTTACCGTACTTGTCCTAAATCTTGAATAAGTACATTTACTGCCTGATGATCTGACTAATAGATGCTAAACGAATGACAAACAATGAGAATGATTCGTGAACATTACTGGATTATTGGTCAGATTATATTTTGGTATGCTTTTTGCATATAAAGCTGATGTGTTCTAAAACTCCGAGGAATCTATGTATTTCCCCTGCAGCTATACAAAAGCAACTATTTTATCCAGGATAATTGTATTATAAAGCAAACAACACCTTCAAGCTTTTATAAATTTCACACATTTTTTTTCATTATCTAAACAAACCGATATTTTAATTGCGGTATTTTTATAGGTGTGAATAAAGACATTCCAGTGGTAAGCCGATATCAAGTTAAAAGGACCGGTTTGTGTGTGCGTGTGTGTAATACCACAATGTAATCGATCAATTGATCGATAATCCAGCCAGCCAGTCAGTCAGCCAGCAGCCAGCCAGCCAGCCAGCCAGCCAGCCATCTATCTATCTATCTATCTATCTATCTATCTATCTATCTATCTATCTATCTATCTATCTATCTATCTGTCTGTCTGTCTGTCTGTCTGTCTGTCTGTCTGTCTGTCTGTCTGTCTGTCTGTCCGTCCGTCCGTCCGTCCATCCATCCATCCATCCATCCATCCATCCATCCATCCATCCATCCATCCATCTATCTATCTATTATCTATCTATCTATCTATCGATCGATCGATCGATCGATCGATCGATCGGTCCGTCCGTCCGTCCGTCCGTCTGTGTGTGTGTGTGTGTGCTATGGGGTGGTTGTGCGTGTGTGCGTGTATGTATGTGTGTGTGGGGGGGGGGTGGGGGGGGGGGAAGGGAGGGTCACAGTGTTGTTAACGGGCGGATTGGTCGTAGGGAATCTGGAGATTCTTTTGCTATACTGTTTACCATATTCACCTAAGTATTCGGACACTGTCACCAAGCTTGTCCTAAATATTGAAAAATACATTTCTGCTAGCTGTCACTGTGTCTAAAAAGCAACCGCACTTTAAGACAGAGCAGACCCATGTCAGAGTAGACCCATAACAGACGCCACAGAACGCGGCGTCTGATCTGGGTCTACACTGTTTGCTCAGACCTGTCTGTCCCAAAACTTAGGGTAAATATGGTATAGTCTTGGAGATAGCAGCCTTGAAGAAGAGACAAAGGCAAACATCAGCCCGCTGCACTGGCCAAAAAAAACTTCACCTCAGGTCTGTCTGTCGTAATTTCCGACTGCCCAGCGTAAAACCCAGGTCTAAAGATTTCCGTTTGTGGGATCGGGAATTTCTGGAGTCTCACACAGCTATCGCATACTCCAGCTATGACCTGGAAGAAGAGACCCGTTTTCTTTTTTTAAGGTTCCCTGCCCCGGCCCCGTTCTTATTGTCCTCTAACATACGTGACACAAGTCCTGTATGCTTCTCCATATTCTTTATATATTACCTTGCCAGCAGACCCAGTCAGCATTCTACGTAAATCTATATCGGGCCGTCATCGGCCCGTCAGGGTAGCTGACGGGCCGATGACGGCCCGATGTAGATTTACGTAGAATGCTAGCTGGGGATCGACCAGTCCTAATCTTGAAAACCGAAATACTGAGACAAAGGAAAACATGAAACAATCCCACGAAAATAGGACGTTGCGTTTGAATTGATTGTGTTGGGGTTTAACGACACGTCAACCCTTGTGAGTCATTTTGTGTCGTCTCCCAAAGAAAGGGAGAAGAGAGATAGAAGAGATTTTGTTTGTTTGTGTTGAGGTTTTACGGCCCAGTTAACCCAATGGGGTCATGTCGAGCGCGGTCAGTTTACCTAACCACACGTTTACTTGGCAGGCTTAGTCCTCTAAGCGGTTAACCGGTATTGTGCACATTCTTTCGCCAGAAACTGACAACTGCCCTTCTTGAATCAGCGGAAGGGAGAGAATGACCGTAGAAAATATTTCATGATCAATCTCCACGAAAGAATGTTGCCGACCTCGGCGGGGGTTGAACCCGCGACCTCCTGGTCTCCAGTCGGACGAGATAGTAGAGACAGTAGAGGAGATGAAAGAGAGGGAGAGGGAAGAAAGAGGAACAGGAATGAAAGTGAAGAAACAGAAGAAATAAAAACATTACCCTCTTCCCTTACCAGCCACAAGGATAGTAGGCCTTGCCCAGCTGTAAATCAATATCAGTTGGATGCCCCAGTGACGTAAGATACACGACACCTTCGACACACCCGACCTCCCCATGTTTGAAAACGTTGCATTTGAAAGTCAGCGGAATGTTCAAATAGATATTGTGTATGTACGGACTCTGACCATAAATGGGTCATGCAAAGAAAGGTTGGGGGGGGGGGGGGGGGGGGTGCGTTTCTTCGGACGTAGGCGTAGGACGTAGCCGAAGCACAGACCGGCTTAGGTATCAGAATCGACTTGTATGCGTCATATATCATAGTTGACCGGCTGATGATGTGTCTTAAAGTGCAGTTGTTCTGCAGCATCTGATCTGGGTCTACACTGTTTACTCAGGCCAGTCTGTCCGAATACTCAGGGTAAATACAGTACAGCATCCATTGATTCTGTGAGCGTACCATTACGAAAACAATCCTATTCAAATATACTGAAAATTTTACCACCACCACCACCCCCTCCCCCCACCCTCCCCCCCCCCCCCCTCGCAAAAAAAAATGAAACTTTTCAGATAAAAATTCGGATATTTTCATATTTCTGCTCAAAACTTGGATTGTCGGTACTCGTTAGAACCGCCTCGGTGAGGCGGTTCTAACGAGTACCCACAATATATGTTTTGAGCAGAAATAAGAACAATAATGTATATCCCTGCAAACCCAGTTTTACTAATAACAGTGGGGTTTAAGAGAGTCAACATTATACAGGCATGTTTTCGTGATGAGCGAAGGCCCTGTGCTGGGAGGATGAGCACGTTGATCCGGTCCTTCGCTGTCCGGGTCCATGTCCCGAGGATCTCCTGGCGATGGTGAAATAATTAAAAATACTGAATTCCTTTTGATAAAAGTATAAATGTCAGACGTTTTGATGATAATTCTGGATGATTTTTTCTTATTTCTTCATAAAAAAAAACAACAACATATGTTGTTGGTACCCATTAGAAGCGCCTCGATAAGACGCTTCTAATGCATACCACAACAGATATTTTTATGGACTGAAGAAAATTATCCCAGAATTATCACCAAATATGCCTCAACAAGTCCACTGATAATGTTTATTCATATTACTGGGTATTGTTATTGTAATTGTGTAATGACTTCGGAATATTGCGAAGTGTTAGAAAGAAGGTAAAGTCACGTTTGTGTGACAAGTCAAGGCAAAAGTTAAATTAAGTAATTAAGGTATTGCAAAAACCTTGTACTGAAAGAGAGAGAGAGAGAGAGAGAGAGTAATTAAAATATTGCAAAGACCTTTTAAAAATGTGCTGAGAGAGAGAGAGAGAGAGAGAGAGAGAGAGAGAGAGAGAGAGAGAGAGAGAGAGAGAGAGAGAGAGAGAGCATATGTCAGCAAAATCTTTCTTTCCAATATGAACACTTGCTTGAACAGACAAATGTATAAAAAAATACAATAAATAAATAAATAAATAAATAAATCGAAACGCTTTGTGCATTTCGTTTTGAGTTAAATGATCGAACAGGTTAACGGCGACTCATGCATTGTCTACAGTCTGTGCCTGAGGCTTGGCCTGTGACCATCTCCAACCTGATGTGCTCCGTTTTAACCCATTAATGCCTAGCGATCCTAAAACAAATAGTGTAGACCCAGTACAGACAGATTTGAAAGAATACCAATTATGGCAAGTTTCTGTATAACACACAGACAATGGACGCTTCCTAGTTGCGCGATGTACGTATCCATTAACCCATAAAGCACTAACGATTCACATGAAATGCCAACCATTGTTTTCATTGGAAAAAAAAAAAAAAAAAAGAATATTTCAAAGTCGTCTACTGTAGTTTTGATTTGTGCTTTAACCCTTAAAACGCCAAGAAAACCTACATCTGAAAGTGTCGTCTGTTTATGTTTCTTACAAACTTTTCAAACCTATTTTTGCATACAGACAAACAGTGTGGCCCCTGATCCTAGAGGAGCAGTCTGATCTGGGTCCACACTGTTTGCAAAAATGATGACTTTTAAAATCACAAGCAGATGACAAAGCAGACGACAAGGGTCGTGGGAAAGGTGGGAAAGGCATTTTCGGGGTATATACGGGCAGCGAAGGCCCAGATTAGCCTGCGCATCGGCGCAAACTGAAAAACACTTTCGCTGTCCGCTTCCTTATTGGGTACTGTAAAATAAAACGATTTTTTCGAATCTCCTGCATGATGCCCATGGAATTATTAGGAAACGCACATGGACGTGTTGTACCGGTCTATTAGAATGAAAGAAGTATTCTAGGAGTCTCCCATAGTTGCTTACAGAAGGGACAAGAATCTCTGTGACACACTGGTTCATGGTAAAACCAATGCTGCATTGAAGCAAACCAGTATAGACTCTGAGAGTATAGATTGCAAAAAAGTTTGTAAGAACTGTGCGTTGCTGTCGAGAGATGTGGTGAGGGACACGTCAAACCAACTCAGCGTCCAACCGGCCCAAGACGTTACCTGCCGCATCCGGAACATAGTGTACGAGGGTGAGTCAATAAGTAACCAGCCTAACTTATTTGCGGTTGAGATCCACCTCTTCTTTTTCGATGTATATGCCCTCTAGTGTGATGCACTTAGACCAATGGTGTTCAACTGCCATCAGCCCAGAACTGAAAAAGTCAGGGTCCTTTCCATTGACCCACTCCTCAACTGCCGTCACGACTTCTTCATCAGACCGGAAATGAAGTCCACGGATATTCTTTTTCGAGTTTGGGATTAGGAAGAAGTCGCTAGGAGCTAGGTCAGGCGAATAGGCAGGATGTGGTATTAATTCATACCCGTTTCGCTCTACAGCATCCATTGCAACTTTGCAAGTGTGGACTCTCGCGTTGTCCTGTTGCATCAAAACATCTTTAGAGAGTTTACCTCGGCGTTTTTCACGGATAGCGGTTTTCAGCTAGTCTAACGTTTGCATAGTACACTCCAGTTATTGTACTTCTCTTGGGTAAAAGTTCCAACATAATAACGCCTTTTGCGTCCAAAAATACTGTGGCCATCACCTTACCAGCAGATGGTTGCGTCTTGAACTTCTTTGGCCTCGGGGACCCAGGCCCTACCCACTGACGACTCTGAGCTTTATTCTCTGGCTCATAATAATGAACCCAAGTCTCATCTACAGTCACCAGACGCAAAAGAAAATCATCTTTTGACCTAAAACGCTTCAACAAGGCGCTGCATACTGATGCTCTGGTTGTCATTTGCTCATCGCTAAGAGATTTGGGGACCCAACGGGCTGTTAGCTTGAGCATACATAAACGATCATGTAAGATTGTTGAAACGCTACCATGTGAAATGCCTAATGCCTGCGCTATTTCTTCCACCTGAATTCGCCTATCAGAGTATACCAGATCCCGAATTTTCTTACACATTTCTTCGTCGGTGGCATCAAGTGGGCTTCCAGACCTGGCTTCATCTTCTAAAGACGTTCTACCGCATTTGAATTCCCCTACCCAGAATTTAACCTGAGCATAAGATGGTGCAGAAAACCCATAAATATCGGCTAACTGGCCGTGTATTTCCTTGTAAATACAAGTACCGAATTACAGCACGGTACTCAGCTTTAGATGAAAAGCATGCCTTTGCATCACTAGCCATATTTGACATTCAATATCTTATCAAAGAATGACTCGATACGTGTGCAATTTTGTACCCATGTACAAAACATATATTGAAACAAAGCATGAAAATCGTGACCGTCTCGGTCCATCGGAAATGGGATAGGCTGGTTATTTATTGACACGCCCTCGTATGTCAAGATTTGCACCAGATGTCACCAAACAGTGTATGTTGGGAAAGAATGACGGAACATCTGAGGGACATACGGCTTGAAAAGGACAAGCCCATCAACTTACACTTCGGAGGTGGTCTTTGCAGTACTGGAGAAAGTTGACTGAGCGTCAGCTGCGATAAGGACTTTGGATAAAGAAGCTGACAACAGGGAGACCTGATGGCTGTAATGTGAAAGTCTCCTGCGTGTCAGCAATGTTATAGTGTCGTTATGGCGCCTAAATACGGGAAATGAAGTTGCGACATCGTCGGCAACGTTGTATTATTTAACGCTTAACACTCTGGGTAAAATTTTCAGCAAACGAGATATTGAAATATTTTTCTTACTTTTCACAGAAAACAGGATTTGACATTTCATGCAATGGAGACAATTTGCATGAAATGTCAAATCCTGTTTTCTGGGAAAAATAAGAAAAATATCTTTTTTTTTTTGGAGACAATTTGCATGAAATGTCTAATCCTGTTTTTTGGGAAAAATAAGAAAAATATCACCGATTTGTCGTCTGCTGAATTAGCCATGAGAGTGGTAAATGTTAACATAACAAGTTTTGGTGTTGTGACAGTCAAAATGTAGAGAACTGCACATTTTTTGTTGTTGTTTTTTTGTTTTTGTTTTTTTTTTTTTTCACCTTGAAAAAGGCCTCTGGCCGAAATTGAGTAAATGTGAAAAATGAGTAAAACGATTTTAGCAGGCAATATGGCTTCGCTGGTTAATCTGTATCTTTCTGGTCAAACATGCCGAAACACCTTTTTCTCAAGATGTAAGTATTCGTCAGGCAGCCCTGAGCAAACGGAGTAGACCCAGATCAGACGCCGCAGAATGCGTTTGATGAGGGTCTACACCGTTTGCCACCTTTCAATTAATTGGTTCAGATCCAGCAAACACCTAGCGTCGCCACAACGTCGTTACAACGTCGCTGCAACGTCACGACGTTGCAGCGATGTTGTAACGACGTTGTTGTGACGTTGCGTGTTTACAGGGGACGCATCAAAACTTGTTCAAATTTTAGGAGATGTATGGTAAGTGGTTAAGATGTCAGAATACTCAGGACAAATACGGTATCAAAATATGAACGACAACAAGCTAAACCCAGTTAACAGCGAATGCAGTAATTCATTGAACTCCATGCTAAGGATTATGGGACTGATCTCATGAATCGGCAGTAGGTCGCACCTATATTAAAGGGTTATTTGGTACCATATGGCGAAATACTTTATTGCACCAGCCTATTGGAAATAGTTACGTCCTAAATACATGTCTTCGCTCCAATTTATGACCTTGACAAAGTACTTAATCGTGGCAAGATAAAGTGGTTTATTTTTAGGAATCATGTGGTTTTATTTTTAGGAAATACCTATTTTCTATGTTTAGAACGTGTAATTTTCCATATATAGACACACGTATTTCCAAACTTAAAATAGATGACGACGTCCTGGATATTTTGGAAAATTATGTAAAATGACGTCTTGTTTGGAATCTTACCAGTTTAGATGCTTACCAAACGTTAATGATTCAAGATTAAAATTAAGTCAAACTCAGTGACCACGCAAATGCTTAGTAATTCACAGTATTAAACGTATATTATGAAACCGTGTCCACCTATCGAACCCTCACCTTTACCCACCTGCACCCCACTTACGCAATTTAATAATTGGGTAAGCTTTCTTTATGTGTACATTTGTTAAAACTTTTATTTTTTTTTTTTTTCGTAATCACCGAGGAGAAGAAAATAAAAGCAAAAACAATGAAATAAAGATAATATTTTTTCTTTCTTTTTCTATTTATTTACTTTCACTATTATCCCTAAAGCGCCAATACGATTATCATCTTGCTGTATTTTTCAGAGAAAATAAGGTTTGGTATTTCATGTGAAACGTCAGTTAACCTTACATTTGAGGCAGGGCAAAGCATTTCCTGCTTAATAAGATTCGTCACCAATCCTGCTCAGAACCACGCAGATCCAACGAGGCATGCACATATCAATGTAGATGGTCCTAGCGGTGGACCTACACTGAGCCACCAAATATGCGCTGCCGCAGGGGGTGGGGGTGCTGTAAATCTCTAAGGTGAATCCTCGAACCTAGCTGAGGGATTGGGGACCGCTTTTCCTGGTGGATACGGGTGTTTGAAAATGAGCCGGGGCAGAGTCCTACACATTACGAAAACTTGCCTATTCAAATATATAGAAAATTTCACCTCCAAAAACCGAAAATTTTCAGATAAAAAAACTCTGATATTTTTCATATTTCTGCTCAAAACATAGATTGTGGGTACTCGTTAGAACCGCCTCGCGGAGGCGGTTCTAACGAGTACCCACAATCTATGTTTTTGAGCAGAAATAAGAAAAATAATGTATACCCCTATAAACCCCAGTTTTACTATATAAAATGGGGTTTAAGGGGGTCAATATAATATAGACACGTTTCCGTGATGAGATTGCGTGTGCGCTCACAGAGAGAAAGCTGGCTCATTTTCAAATCCAAGTATCCACCAGGACAAGAAGTCGCCGATCCCTCAACTAGATTTGTGGGAAGTATCGTAAAAATCCATCATATTTGGTCTAATTGAACTATATAGGATGGAAGCGTTCTGTAAATTTTATGTCTGTTCAAAGACGACATTATTGGTTGTTATAGTTCGCCTTCACAGCAAGTTGTTTTGATCGACATTGCCTTTAGAGATTATTGAATTTGTAACCGACTTCCCAATGACGTCAATCTGTAGGCGATCTGTAACTAGTTTTTCACAGCAGGCTCTCCGCTGAGACATGAGGAAATACTTTTTTATGTGAGAAGGCATACTTCAGGACGTATATCGGGTTTTTTTTTCCTGCCCTTACAAACACTATTTGAGATTCAAGTATCAGCTTTCACAAAAAGCTTGGTCTAGGCTTAGCACATAATAAATGATAAAGCTGATTGAAGATTGACAGCAGTCAATCGTGAATCAGTTTCATCATTTATTGCATCGACGAGGCGCTTCTAATGAGTACCCACATCATATGTTTTCCTGAAGAAATAAGAAAAAATATCAGGACTTTTGGAAAAAAAGAAAAGAAAAAGAAACATCTTATCTGGGGCTGAGGTCTTGTGGTCAGTAGAAAGGGCGTGTGCGCGAAACCCCCCTCCCCCCCCACCCCCCCCCCCCCCAAAAAAAAAAAAAACCTGTTCTTGAAATTTGACACTTTAGCTAACCTTTAAAATTTTATAAGCGGTCAGTATTAAGAAATAAAGTTTAACATTACATGATATGTTACAATGTGTTTCCTACGGAGACTGTTCGCTTGAAATATCAAAAGCAATTTACTATGAAAAGTAACAAAATGTCACCCATTTATCGTCTGCTTATTCATATTTTTTTTCTCAGTATTTATTGACCAAATTGTAAAATGCTGTAGGCTGATGTTATTTGAGCGCTTAGCGTGCTGGATAATAATTTCAGCAGACGACATTTTGAAATCTTTTTTTTTCTTATTTTTCCCGAAAAAAAAATAGGTTTTGATATTTCATGCAATTTGCGTCACGTTTTCTTGGAAAACTCAGAAAAATATCTTTGATTTGTTGTCTACTGAATTAGCCTAGAGAGTGGTTAAAGGTCAGGCGAATGGCTACACTTTGGACTCTAAGGGAGATAACTGTCCTGAAACTATTTGCCTCCCCGCAAATCGGGGAAAGGGCTGCTTTTAATTTGGCTTTAACTCTTTCGGTGCCAAATTTCAGACGACATTTGTCGTCTGCTTTTTGATTTTAACAAACCATCGCTTGGAAAGACGTTTATATGTAAAGTTGAAAGACTGAATGTCAAACAGCGTAGATCCAGATGAGACGGCTCATTGAGCCGTCTCATCTGGATCTATGCTGTTTGCAAAAGCCTATTATTATCGCCTGTGGCAGTGAAAGAGTTAAAAGAGGAAGAATATGACTAGACGGACCTCAAAGTCGAGAGCACTGACCGCAAGCCCACCAACATGACCGGACCCATTTCCGAATACATTACAAAAACGTTAGAAAATTTAACATTTTTAACATAAAGAAATTTAAAAATTAAAGTAGAACGTTGACGCGGAAATGACCCAATATCAACACATACAAATCAACCTTATGGCATGTGCGACAAGCCGCGGTAGACAGATCAGCCTGCGCATCCGCGGAGCCAGATCAGTCTACACGTGTCAGTAACATAATGTATAGCGCTTTATTATTCTATAAGCGAACGGCGTGTATTCTGATCAGACTACGCGGATGCCACATATATTGTAAGGGCGATTCCTATCCGGAGAGGGCTGAATTGAAAATGAAATGATAGTTTATACCATGACACAACGAACATTGAACTTTCAAATAGTTGCATTACCTGGTATTTAACGCTTAGCATGCTGGTCAATAATTTCAGCAGATGACATTTCAAATATTTTTCCTGTTTTTTTTTTTTTCTTCAGAAAATAGGCTTTGACATTTCATGCAAATTGTCCTTGGAAACAGTTTTACATGAAATGTTAGAGTTTGTTTGCTGGGAAAGATAAGAAAAGTAGCAACTCAGTGTCCTCTGCTGAAATTGAGACACTTTGAAACATTTTTTTGTATTTTTTTCCAGGAAATAGGCTTTGACTTTTCATGCAAATTCTAATTTTGAATGAAATGTCAGAGCCTGTTTTCCGGTAAAAATAAGAAAAGAAATTATCAATTTGACGTCTGTTGAAATTGCCCAGGGAGTGATAAAGGTTAAAATGCCATGTTCTAGAATAGTGAGATCAAGGCTTTCTCTGCTCATTGATGTATGCTATATTATCTAAGCGTTAACAGAACTTGCATGATTCATATAGAGTTCACTGAAATATGAATAATGGCCGGCAATAGTATGCCAAAAACGGACTGAGCATATATGTGAGCAACGAACGTCCAGTCGAAGCTGCACATTCGCGCATACAAGGTCTTCACCGCCTTTTTTCATAAATAGATTCTACATCTGAGCCGGGCAAAGCTTCTTCCCAAGATTACACTTGAGTCCTACAAGATTGCATGTGCCCCAGTGAAAACTCAGATCAGCTTGCGTACTCTGATAAGAGTTTTCGTAGGACACTCTGTGGGTAGCCAAGGATCCGAAACGTATTCATATGGACCAGCGAATACTGAACAGACTGCGCGGATGTGCAGTCAGATCTGAGTCTTCGTTGGACGCATATGCAACTTGCAATTATATACTGTTTTGAAACTGGGAGCATGACTGGAATACTGGAAAAATTAAGAAGGGAGTCTCTCAAGAGAAGAAGGAAAGAAAGGTGAGACAGGAGACTTGTACTCATGTACAAAGGTCTACAGCGTGCTGCCAGCACTCCGCCAGAATTAGGCGCTGTAGAAATCATCACTTATTGACTTTTCAGATCCCCACTGCAAGAACTGACATTTACAAGGGCTCATTTTTCCGTCAAACCATTAGAGATTGGAATGCCCTTCCAGATTCGTTTATTTCCTCCGCTGAAGGTGTAGAGGGTGGTGTGGCTAGGTTTACCTCTTTGATAGAGGTAAGGACTAATTTTCATGTCAACTTTATTTAGGGAAAGACTAGTGCACCTTCCTTTTGATTTCATGTTTGGCAGAGTTATGACACTTGCTTGATGTAAGTGTAGTGGCGGGGCATGGTGCATGCTTGCAGCGCTTTTATTTTTACTGGTGATAAGTCCAATGACATTCATTTATGAGGACCTGTTAAATGGAATATATGATAGAGATGACTATTTTCAATGTTCAAAGGGCCATAACTCAAAACGGAAGTAAATTAGACTTACAGTTCTCGTTTTCTGCAGATCCCTTCATGGTGCTTCAGGTTTGTGTAAAGTTTACAAGTATATCACAGAAACTGTTATTTTCAGTGTTTAAAGCCCCATAACTCAAAAAGTAATTAAGCCGGACTTATGGTTATTGTGTTCTACATGGCATCTTATGTTGCTTTACATTTTTGCAAGGCTTCAAGAAAATCTCTTAAACCATTTTCAAGTTATAGAAAGGGCACAAGTATATGGCTGGGATCACTATTTACAATGCCCAAAGGGCAATAACTCTAAAAGCAGGTAATTCAGAGTTCTGGTTCTTGTGTTCTGCACATCATATTATGGTGAAATACATTTGCACAAAGTTTCAAGAAAATATCTCAAGCAGTTTTCAAGTTTCAGGGCGGACGCATATATTACAGAAATCACTATTTTCAATGTTCAAAGGGCCATAACTCCAAAAGTAAGTTAAGCAGAATTACGGTTTTTGTGTTCTGCACCTCGTCTCATGATGTTTTAACTTTGTGTGAAGTGTCATCAAAATATCTGAAACGGTTTCCAACTTACAGAACGGACACTAGTAAATGAAAGAAACAGCTATTTTCAATATTTACGATGTTCAAAAGGGCCGTAACTCCAAAGGTCGTCAGCCAAAGTTATGGTCCTTGTTCTGCACGTCGTCTCATGGTGCTTTACACGTCGTGAGTTTTCATAAAAATCTCTCAAACGGTTTTCAACCTTACTGAGCCGACATATGTATATGGTGGATATGCTCAAAGTTCAAAGGACAATACCTCCAAAAGTAGACAAACCGGAGTGAAAATTGGCATTTTGCACGCCCAGATCTTGTCGATATCAATCTGTGTGCGGAAAACATATCAATAATTTTCGCTAACAGTCACATTTTAGCCTCGGCATTACCTCGGTCAAGGAAAAGAGTCACTTTGCAATTCCTTTGTCTGGAGCTTGTCAATATTAATGTGTATATATAATTTTATCAACATATCCCATGCGGTTGAAGACCTTCGATTATTTCCATATTTTCACAGTTTTGTTTGCTTCGGCGTTGCCTTGGTCAAATAAAAGTGGATTTTGACAAGCATATTGGCAAGATCTTGTCGGTATCTATCATTATTGAAAAAGTATCAAAACATTCCCACCATTTTAGCTAGCTGATCACTGACGGACAGACAGACGAACGGACAGATTGGCGGACGGACTCAGAGGGTGATTATAGAGCACTCTTCGAAAGTCAGCCTTTCAAGAGGTCGAATTTTCTACGTGTAAGTAATATTCCCAACGACTTAAGCATTATGGCGATTATAATATTTTCACATTTTAGCCTCGGCGAGGCTTTTTATAACTATTTATAAAGAAATCCGGCATTTGACAATTTCATTGGCTACGTCTTCTCAATATGTATCTGTATGCCCAAAAAATATCAAAATATTTCCAACTGTTTTCAACAAAAGGATTACAGACGGACGGACACGCCTGGGCGAGGCTATTTATAAAGAAATCTTGTTTTTGACAATTTCACTGATTTAATCTTGTCAATATGTATCTGCATGCCAACAATTGTCAAAGTATTCCAAGCGGTTTAAAACTTAAAGCGATTTTCACAAACTGATTGCGGACGGACATGCCTCGGCGTGGCTATTTATAAAAAAGTCTGGCATCTGACAACTTCATTGGTTAGGTTTTGTCAGTATGTATCTGCATGCAAAACTTATCAAAATATTCTAAGCGGTTTAAAAGTTATAGCGATTTTCACAAATTAATTACGGACGGACGAACACGGTGATTATAGGACACTCCTCGCAAGTCCTCCTTTCGGATGACTTTACCGCGGGTCGTGCAGTTTTGTAGGAAATACGATGACCCGGCTCATTTCTAAGCGAATAGCAGCTGGTCTAATCAGAATAAGTGGCCGCGAATGCTCACTTGGACTATGTATATAGTTGGCGCGACGCTCGTACTATAATTGACTTTGTATAGCTTGAACTATGCATGTAGTTGGAGCGACACATTTCGTAATATACTTGACCGTGTACAGTTGGCGCGACGCATTTCGTAATATACATGACCGCATATAACTGGCGCGACGCATTTCGTAAGATACATGGCCGCATATAATTGGCGCGACGCATTTCATAATATACCTGATCTCGAATTGTTGGCGCGACGCATTTCATGATATACAAAATGTTATAATTTTGCCACCCGTAGCGTCCGATTTGGTATATACTGTTTGGTCAGTACTGTCTATCCGATGGTCTTAGGTACATACGGTAATAAAATAGGAAAACAAATACATTTGTAGATTAGGAAAATTCAACTTTTGACACCACGGTCACGATAAAGCTAACGAACACGTCAACAGGAAACGCGAAGGTGTCTGACCGCATATCATTGAGATACATGTTTAACTATTTGCCCTGCTGCAGACGATAGTTAGCTAAAATAATTGATTGATGTTCCCACACTAATGTTAAACCTTCAAACTGTTGATTTTAAATAGCAGACGATCTGTCAGGCAATACTTTCAAACGTTTTCTTATTTTCCTCTCGAAATAAGGCTTGACATTTCAATTAGATAGTTTCAGTAGTTTGTCGTCTGTGGATTTAGCATATATAGTCCTTTAATACCTGAATATCATCAGTGAACTCTTCCGTTGTGAATGTTGGAAACTATACAGTAACGCTTGATATATTGACTTATTGTGGTTTTGTGACTGAAAATCGAACATTTCTTGATAAGCGGTGTTGACTTGATGATACGGCGTCTGCTCAGGGTAAACATGGTTTGCAAATGACCCTTTCTGGGGACGATAGGGGTTAAGTAGCGAGACCCAGCTCAAATGCCGCAGAACGCAGTGTCTGATCAGGCCTACACTGTTTATCACTCAGGTAGTTGTTTTTAGACACGTCAGTAGATATTAAAATGTGCAACTTTTTAGAATAAATTGATGGCAAGGAATTGAGGTGTAACTACGTCGGATGGCCATGTATACTTGTCTTCAGTCGATTCCACAGATTACCCATATCAGTGTCACAGGTCAAGGCATTTTCTAGAAGCAACATTATTCCGACGGCTTTCGTTGACTCACAGTTGACTCAAAGTAACGTCGTGTAGTTTGCTTATAGGTTTGAAAGTGTCACTTTATTGTGCAAATACATGAAGTGTTCCTTTATGGTCTGAGAGACCTGACTCTGCCATATCTATATGTTTAACCCTTGTCCTGCTGAACCCGGATATACCCTGCCTTTGCAAACAGTGTAGATCCAGATCAGTTGGCTTCTGAAGAAGCCAACTGATCTGGATCTGCACTGTTTGCCATTAAGTATGTGAATTTATAGCAACAATCCAGATCAAGCAATCTAACTGGCTGACAATTAGAAGTGGGCGTGGCATCTTAATTTATTCAGCAGGACAAGGGTTAATAGAGGCAAACCAGTTAAGAATAAAACCAGAGCCGGCGCAGGTCGGTTGACAAACTGCAAGAAAGATGTATTGTGTTTTGAGGGCATTTATTTGAATAGTAAGGAAGACAATGATCTGCATTTACAAAGGTGGAAATAAAGGGCAGTATGAACAACTCACAAATTTGACTAGAACATTACAATACTATTTTGCCAATGCTGGACGAAATAACCCGCCAGACTTGTTGGTCGGCCAACACGCCGCCCAGCCAAGCAGGGGTTGGTTTGCCTTCTAACTAGTTAAATCTATATTTAATTAATAAGTGTATTCACTGGTACTAACAAAAGAGTTGGACATGAAAGTAGAGAATACAGATTGAAACCGTGGGCACAAATGTGTAGACTCCTGTCTGCTCCAGTCAGTCTATCAGCTTTAGCGAAACGTAAACAACTGATAAGAATCAAAAATAAGGTGTCGCTTTAAATGTCAAGCTGCTTCAGACAGTCATGATATGGGTCGAAAACGACAGAAAACAAAGAGTCTCATCTGTCTGCTTCAGACAGTCGTGGTGTCATACAATAGAAACATGTTCATTAAAACCCTCTCCATCTGCTTCAGACGATATGGAGAATAGGCATGATAACTGACAATTTTACACAAACCTAGAAACTATAATACCCTTTACAGGGCTTTTGGCCAACTGCAAAAAATAATATTTCGTTTTAGAGTGTCTATACACATGCCTATATAAGCAATCTACCTTGTCCGCTTCAGACAGTCCCGAGTCTGACACGTTGCAAGGGCTTGATAAAGAAGTAATTTGTTGGACTTTGACCAAATTAGCGCAGATAACACCTAAAAACATAGCTAAAGCGCCATTAATCCTATTTTGAAACGGTTAATAGCATGGGAGTGCGCAAATATTTACGGAAGGCACAGGACTTCCACAGACCTAGAGTCTGGATGCGTGATTGAGAATAATAAATGAAGCCCTCCCACACCACACTCCCCCCACACACCGTATTCCAAAACTATGAAGGGTGTGTAAGCGTGGGGAAAGACCCAGATATTGAGTACTAATACGAATAGCTCTTGAAAGCGGCGGAGTGGTTCTCATTTAGAAACAGAGGTCCTTTTTTGGGGACCCCTGAGATTGCAGAAATACAGCAGATCAGCAACAGGGCAGACTGCTTAGCTGCTGGACTTAGATATGCGCAGAGTTCTGGTTTCAGTGAGTGTTTATAATATAGCAGTGAGATGGTGCAGCTGCGGAGCCCTGAATATGAAAGTGTATCCCTTTAAGCTGTATGACATGATCTGGAGTGTATGTAACTGTGTACTTACCTACACGCAGAAGCGCGTGAAATGCTAATTAGTACATAGGTCTGTTCAAATACTGCAGGAAAGAGATGTTTAGGGATTTCATAGTAGCCCGGAGAATTTTCCGACTGATTAGTAAGCGAGGGTCTGTATGAAACCTAACCCTTTTTATCCCTCACAAGAAAAGAAGACCCTGTTGGACACCAGCGGGGAAAGAAGACCCTATTACGCACCATCAGGGAAAGAAGACTGTTGAGCTTTACATAGGTGGAAGTGGCAACATGCAATTGAATCTTGGCCATAAAACAGGGACTTGCCAAGCACTCATCTTCATTAAATAAGTAAGGAATGATGGAAGAAGAGGTATTTCTTCAAATACCTCTTCTTCCATCATTCCTTACTTATTTAATGAAGATGAGTGCTTGGCAAGTCCCTGTTTTATGGCCAAGATAAATAGATTATAAAAAGAATGACCCTTGAGAGCATTGAACACACACACACACACACACACACACACACACACACACACACACACACACACACACACACACAAAGACAAAAATAGCTGAAGTGTCTAAAACTTACAATATATGATTGTAGTAGCAAAAGCTTTAAGTTACAATCAAAATTTTATTCTGTGAGAGTTATCTTCCCTTGCCGCTATGCTGTTTACATGTATAAAATCATGATATTGTTAAACACTTTCTCTTCAGAAATCAGTTGGCCAATTTACACCAAGTTTTACGTCGATCCTACTGTTCAAACGGGAATGAGAGTTTGTTTAAATGGTCACGTCCATTGACAGTCATGCCCATATATGGTAAAATAATGATAATAAAAAAAATAACAACACATTCTTCTTTTTCAAAACCAAGAACTGCTTAAATGATAATCCTTTCATTAGTTGCAATGACAGGACTGGAAAAATGTTGCATAACATCTGCATCTGCATATCTGCAGTGACTATTCCACTCAGGTGAGTGAGCCGTGGCCCGTGAGCCTCTTGTTAAGTTAATCCTCCGGGAGTCTGGCCTCCATTTGAACTGAATCAAGCTACAAGCGCATCATCAAAGAAGCAGTACGAGCATTGATTCTCGAACCCGAAGGGAAACTTAAATGGTGGATGAGGCGAGAGTCCCAAGGAGATTTCTTAGGTGCATAACCTGTGGGGCTAATTTGGAAGTTTGGAATGGAGGTTCTGCAAAGTTGCGACATGATGCAACTTCTGGCTAGATCTCTTGTGATATTACTTCGGAGAACTGTTTACATGACTGTAAGTTTGATGAACTGTGAAATTGTTTGAGCAAAAAATCCTAATTTGTAACCTGAAGTAAAGCCTTCTGTGAGATAAGGCCCGTGACTGTAATTGCGAAGATAAGGGGCCAAAATGTCAATCTTTATAGGAGTAACCACTTCTGAAGAATTCAGTGAAGTGTTACTGTGACCTGTGTTTAGGTCTGGGTGCTTGTGACTGGTTACTTGGGTTCTGCTGGGTGTCTCGACCATTTCGAGATGGTTCGTTTTGCGAGGAGCTGGAATTGCATGACTTTGCACTATGCTTTCCTTGGCAGAATCCGCAAACATGCTGGAAACGAATCTCTGTTTTACCGCGCTGACCGACCTTAATATAGGTCGTTTCGTAAGAATCTAGGCCGGGATTGTGATCAAGAGAGAGAGAGAGAGAGAGAGAGAGAGAGAGAGAGAGAGAGAGAGAGAGAGAGAGAGAGAGAGAGAGAGAGAAAAGGACAAACAGCGAAAGTGATTTTGATGGTCATTTCAAGTAAAAATGAACCTTACTAGTGGACAGCAAGGCCCTTACCTTTCCAGACTACGCGGATGAGCAGGCTGGCATAGACTTTCCCAGTCCTTATATGCCAGGCAGTCACCATTACAATTACACATGATGCTGTTCATATGGTTTGACACTTTATTAAAACGCATCTATTTTTCATCAGTCTCTGTGTGTTCATTACACTATCCGTACTTCACATAATCTGATTAATATTTTCTTGCCTGTTTTAATCATTGAGCCATTCCGGGCTTTTAAAAATATAAAAGCTTGTATGTGGGCCACTGATCGGGCCTAGTCATTTATTGATGCTAAATTCGCCCAGAGGGAGCCAAAACAAACGCCCAGTTCAGTCCGTGTGTTTTATATTGTTTTCGTGTGTTGAGCAACACATTTATCTATCTGCAAAAATGCAATCTCAAATGAAACAAAAATTGCCCTATTTACCACACCGGATAGGCGGCAATCCTGAACGAAAAAATAAATCGACGAAAGCTAAATAATAAATTATTATTTAGCAATCGAAAATAATAAATCCGCCTTCGTCGACTGTCATTTTGGCAGTCGAAAATGTAGGATTTTAAATAAAATGATCCGCGTTCGTCGCTTCCCTCGTAAGTTCGCGACTGCCACCTATCCGGTGTTTTAGCCTCTCGGTATTTGGACAGCTATACCATGTAAACCTGAGCAAACAGTGTAGAGCCAGATCTGATCAGGAAATACTCTGTTTGCCTCCAGCAGTTTTAGGTATATCCACATATATTATTATGCACTTTTTCAAATTTAAGGAGAAGTATTACTAGAATGGGAAGAAACTAAGGTATCCGAATGTTTAGGGTAAATACGGTAAAAAGAAGTAAAACCAAATAAGTTTATTTACAAGGAATTTGTTTTTATATTTTTATCATTCCATGAATGCCTACACTAAATTAGTAAAACCGCATTGCATTCTTTATTGATTGTTTCTCATCTAATGCGCAACATGGGAAAATAGTCCTTATGTTGTATGCGAACAATGAACGCCTATATCAGCCTGCACATCCGCACAGTCTGATCAGGTCCGTCGCTGTCCGTTTATAGAATCACTGGATCACTGGAGACGGGAAACGAAGACACTGATCGTAGTGAGACTGCGCAAATGTTTAGAAGATAGATTCGGACTTCGTTGCAGGACGTGTATCATCTGGTATTTAGGGCGTATCAAAATAATGTATCCAGGGCGTAACAAAATAATATGAACCGTAATGGGAGAAAACGTACCTTTTAACATGTACGCCCAACAAAGACTCTGATCAGACTGCGCATCCGCGCAGTCTGATCAGAGTCTTTGTTATCCGCATGAAGAAACTTTGTATCCTTGCCCCAGTTAAGAATCTGATCAGACTGCGTGAATGCGCAGACTGATCTGAATCTTCGCTGGACACACGTCCGAGGATATGTTTTCTGACGTAACGACCTGTATTTACTACGTCAGACACATTAAAAGCTAATGAAAATAAAAGTGATAAAATATTCATAGATGCAACCTTGTGTATAAATCCAAAACAGGAAATAGGTGAAATATTGCATCACAATGTATTGCTCTGTTTGTGAAAATGTCCAAGTTCCTCATGAACGCAGCACCTTAAGAAACGACCATTTGATTTTTATGCCCGGGCGCGTGGGAGAAGCGGGGTGGGGGGGGGGGTGGGGAGCGCGGGGGGTGGGGGGTGGGAGAGGAATTGATTTGGACAGGGAGTGCGTGCGTGCGTTCAAATATCTTCTCCGAAACCACTTGGCCAACTGAAGCCAAAATTTATGTGGAACCTCCATGAGATAGGGGAAGAAAGTTTATTCAAATGGTCCAGGTCATTATTGTTCTTCATTAAGTTTGTCAACCTCCGATGGGGGGACTGGGAGTGTTGGGGGTGGGGGTGGGGCGCGGGGGTGGGGCTTTTAGCATGGATTTTACCATAAATTTGTCCCCGCAGTGCAGGGCTTTTAGCAGGGCTTTAAAAACAGAAAAGTTAAAAGCCCCGCTATTCCCCGGCCCCGTAAGGGCCGTGACTACAAATGACGGTGCATTACTGCTGCCATTAGGATTAGATGAATTGACAACTATAGATCCTTTTATTGAAGGATTTAAGCAGTACTGCCTATCTTCAGTACTTTAGTTTCTTGACTATTTACAGTTATGTAACCAGCATCAACAGCTCGTGTCATTTGGCCAGTTTATGTCGTTTAAGTAAACAGGGCACGTGACTTTTGCAAAATGGACAAAATTGCTGAACGAGCGATTCAATATTTGCATAAAAGGGTCTATGCTGATATGGTAGGAACACTGGGGAAGGATGCCCCTTCATATGCTACCGTAAATAACTGGGTGGCAGACTTTAAGCGTGGCAGGTAGATATGGTAGGAACACTGGAGAAAGATGCCCCCTTCATATGCTACCGTAAATAACTGGGTGGCAGAATTTAAGCTTGGCAGGTAGATATGGTAGGAACACTGGGGAAAGATGCCCCCTTCATATGCTACCGTAAATAACTGGGTGGCAGAATTTAAGCGTGGTAAGTAGATATGGTAGGAACACTGGAGAAAGATGCCCCCTTCGTATGCTACCGTAAATAACTGGGTGGCAGAATTTAAGCATGGCGGGTAGATATGGTAGCAACACTGGGGAAGGATGCCCCTTCATATGCTACCGTAAATAACTGGGTGGCAGAATTTAAGCGTGGGAGGTAGATATGGAAGGAATACTGGAGAAAGATGCCCCTTCATATGCTACCGTAAATAACTGGGTGGCAGAATTTAAGCGTGGAAGTAAGATATGGTAGGAATACTGGAGAAAGATGCCCCCTTTATATGCTACAGTAAATAACTGGATGGCAGAATTTAAGCGTGGCAGTAAGATATGGTAGGAACACTGGAGAAAGATACCCCTTCATATGCTACCGTAAATAACTGGGTGGCAGAATTTAAGCGTGGCAGGTAGGCACTGGAGAAGGATGCTCCCTTCATGTGCTACCGTAAATAGGTGGGTGGCAGAATTTAAGCTTGGCAGGTAGATATGGTAGGAATACTGGAGAAAGATGCCCCCTTCATATGCTACCGTAAATAACTGGGTGGAAGAATTTAAGCGTGGCAGTAAGATAAGGTAGGAATACTGGAGAAAGATGCCCCCTTCATATGCTACCGTAAATAACTGGGCGGCAGAATTTAAGCGTGGCAGTAAGATATGGTAGGAATACTGGAGAAAGATGCCCCCTTCATATGCTACCGTAAATAACTGGGTGTCAGAATTTAAGCGTGGTTGGTAGATATGGTAGGAACACTGGAGAAAGATGCCCCCTTCATATGCTTCCGTAAATAGCTGGGTGGCAGAATTGAAGTGTGGCAGGTAGATATGGTAGCAACACTGGAGAAAGATGCCCCCTTCATATGCTACCATAAATAACTGGGTGGCAGAATTACGCGTGGCAGGTAGATATGGTAGTAACACTGGAGAAAGATGCTCCCTTCATATGCTACTATAAATAGCTTGGTGGCAGAATTGAAGTGTGGCAGGTAGATATGGTAGCAACACTGGAGAAGGATGTCCCTTCATATGCTACCGTAAATAGGTGGGTGGCAGAATTTAAGCGTGGCAGGTAGATATGGTAGCAACACTGGAGAAAGATGCTCCCTTCATATGCTACCGTAAATAGGTGGGTGGCAGAATTTAAGCGTGGCAGGTAGATATGGTAGCAACACTGGAGAAAGATGCTCCCTTCATATGCTACCGTAAATAGGTGGATGGCAGAATTACGCGTGGCAGGTAGATATGGTAGCAACACTGGAGAAGGATGTCCCTTCATATGCTACCGTAAATAGGTGGGTGGCAGAATTACGCGTGGCAGGTAGATATGGTAGTAACACTGGAGAAAGATGCTCCCTTCATATGCTACCGTAAATAGGTGGGTGGCAGAATTACGCGTGGCAGGTAGATATGGTAGTAACACTGGAGAAAGATGCTCCCTTCATATGCTACCGTAAATAGGTGGGTGGCAGAATTACGCGTGGCAGGTAGATATGGTAGTAACACTGGAGAAAGATGCTCCCTTCATATGCTACCGTAAATAGGTGGGTGGCAGAATTACGCGTGGCAGGTAGATATGGTAGTAACACTGGAGAAAGATGCTCCCTTCATATGCTACCGTAAATAGGTGGGTGGCAGAATTTAAGCTTGGCAGGTAGATATGGTAGTAACACTGGAGAAAGATGCTCCCTTCATATGCTACCGTAAATAGGTGGGTGGCAGAATTTAAGCTTGGCAGGTAGATATGGTAGTAACACTGGAGAAAGATGCCCCCTTCATATGCTACCGTAAATAACTGGGTGGCAGAATTTAAGCTTGGCAGGTAGATATGGTAGTAACACTGGAGAAAGATGCTCCCTTCATATGCTACCGTAAATAGGTGGGTGGCAGAATTTAAGCTTGGCAGGTAGATATGGTAGTAACACTGGAGAAAGATGCTCCCTTCATATGCTACCGTAAATAACTGGGTGGCAGAATTTAAGCTTGGCAGGTAGATATGGTAGTAACACTGGAGAAAGATGCTCCCTTCATATGCTACCGTAAATAGGTGGGTGGCAGAATTTAAGCTTGGCAGGTAGATATGGTAGTAACACTGGAGAAGGATGCTCCCTTCATATGCTACTATAAATAGCTTGGTGGCAGAATTGAAGTGTGGCAGGTAGATATGGTAGCAACACTGGAGAAGGATGTCCCTTCATATGCTACCGTAAATAGGTGGGTGGCAGAATTTAAGCGTGGCAGGTAGAGCTTTGAGAATGGTCGTGTTCTGGAAGGCCCGTCATCGTGGCAACTTCCGAAATAGTCATTAATGTCTATGATATGGTTATGGGTGACAGACGGGTTACAGAGACATACATAGCTATTGCTGTTAGGATTTCTCAAGAAATAGTCCATTTCATTCTCATGGAAGACCTGGATATGAGAAAATTATCAGCCCGTTGGGTGGGTACCCAGACTTTCGACAGTTGATCAGAAGCACACAAGACAGATATGTCACATACTAATCTGATCCTTTTTGAGATCCTGAAAACTTTCTGCTGAGATTTTTGACTATGGTTGAAATATGGGTCCATCATTTCATCCCGGAATCCAAACAGTCTAAACAATATGAAGCACGCTGGCTCATACCCGCCAAAGAAGGCAAAGACTGTTCCGTCAACTGGAAGGTTATGGCCTCGTTTTCGGCATACTGATGGTATTCTTATAGTAGATTATCTTCAAAAAGAGCAGACAATCAATGGGACATACTATGTTTCGCTTCCTAGGTAGTTAAGAGAAAATATTGAGGACAAGCACCGTGGGAAAATCAGTAAATGTGTATTGTTTCACCATAACAATGTTCCAACACAATTATGTCATTGCTATGGCTGCCAGCAATAATTGTGGCTTTGAATTGATTCAACGTCTCCCTTACTCGCCTGATCTCGCTCCATCAGAATTCATTTATTCCTAAAGTTGAAAAAGGCCATTTCTGGTATCCATTTTCAGTCAGATGATGACATCATACATGCAGTGGAGGATTTTCTGGACAGTCAAGAAAAGGACTTCTTTAAAAGTGGCATTGAGGCCCTTCAACATCGCAGGCAAAAATGTATAGACATCGATGGGGATTATGTTGAAAAAATAATACAATATGTCTCCCAAAATTCAAATCTACATGTGAGGCTCACAAGTCTTTAACCAGTCCGTGTAGATCAGAAGGAGTATCAGGTAAATATTTTCCTTATTCCTTCACGCAAACCTGTTGTGAGTGGTCTAAGAAGCGCCTCGCTGAAGCGCTTCTAATGAGTTCCACAATGTATGTTTTTGTGGAGAGATAGAAAAAATGTCAGTGTTTTTGGTTGCAAAAAATGCCTTATCTGAAACTATAATATGCTTTAGGGTTGATGGTATGTGCTTTTCTGTTAAGATATTTTTTTTTTCCAGAACAAAACCAGATTTATAGTTCAAAGCAGGAAAGCCCAAATATTTTGATGGTAGATCGAAGGTTTTTAAGCGTCCAGATTGTCAACATATGAATATTCTACATTTCCTCATACAATTTAATAAAGGTAAACTTATTTACTTTACTGAGCTGACATTCTCTCGAGATGAATCTCTTTGGATAAAATATGCATTAGATTTGGTACTTAATTTTATAATCAAATTTTTGGTATTCCGACGCAGACTTCATGCACTCCTCTTGTTGATGATGAGAGACTTTATTTTATCTCTGTTGGATGAAAATCGAGATGATGTGATTGGTTCTTTCAAGTCTACTTCTAGATATCAATTCTGATAATATTTTTTCGAAAGCATGGTGGATCAGATTTATTCTACTGAACTTCAATTAGATAAAGCTAATACCTCTGAAGACGTCGCACCACTTCTGGCCTTGGACTGTCTGCCTCTCTGTTTGCCTGTCTGTCTACCTGCATGTCTCTCTCTCTCTCTCTCTCTCTCTCTCTCTCTCTCTCTCTCTCTCTCAACGTATTCGTCTTATTTCCATGTATTATATTTTCTTGTTGTCATGCTAGCATTGTGATCAACTTCTTTAGTGGCGATTCTAACAAATATCCAAAACATATGTTTCTTTAAAGTATTAAATACAATATTCTTGTATAATTTATGGATAATTGTTACCTTTTAAGCGAAGGTTCTTTCTTTGTTTGTATGTCAGTCTATTGCAGCCATGTCGTGGTGTCTTTTCATATAAGCTAATATTTTTGCTGAAAAAAAAAATGTGAGTAGTTTTTGCAAAAAGCTACTCAGTAGCTTTTGCAAAAAGCCACTCACATTTTTTCAGCAAAAATACCTGTGAATTAGATATTGTACTTACTAAAACAGTAAACATTTTGACCACTAACGAGATCGTTAAGCTAATGTTGCTTTGAACAACTGGGCCCAGACTGCGAAACTTCTATATCAGAGTTATCGGTATAATAAACTTCGTAAGGCATTTTCAAAATTTTATCGACATTATTCTGAATTGATTGCTAAATATAGTGTCCTCCTACATGTACTTGTGTGCGTACTTTGCTATCCTGCCCTGCGTTGTACTGCAAATTGTATTACTGTTCTAATCTAATTTTATTATTCAACTTTCTGGTTTCTTATCCACATATTAAATATATGCAAATTGAAAACCAAGTATTTCAGTTTTAAATAAAGCTTAAAAGCAATACGAATACATTTCGCACAAGTAACAATTACCGAGACGCCTAACCTGAACGAGAGAAAAAAAACTGCTAGTTTGTGGTCGTTTTCTTCTCTTTTTTTTTTTTTCTTCTTTTTTTTTCAACGATTTTCTTTCTTAAGTCTGCGGTTTAGTTTACCTGATTTGCACCTTATTACCACAAGTGCTTCTTACTGGATCCTAAAATAGAACAAGTTAGTTTTTGACTTGGGTATCAAAAAGTGTTGGCTGAATGACAATCAGTGTGCACTGTAATGAGTTTGATCTGGGTGTACACTACTTGCTTAAGCATGTCCTAATATTTAGGTTAAACAAGTTAATACATTTTATCTATAGGAGTCTACGCTAAGGTGGAAATATTATTTAAGACCGAGTTTTTGGACATTTGTAGGCGGACTAGTCATCTAATCTCTTCCTTTAAATACGGCTGACTTAATCATTCACATTCTTGATCAAATACTGTGTAGATAATATAAGATTAATCATTATTACCAAAAAGGGTAAAATAAGCTAGGGAGCAGGGACAAACCCTTTGTCAATGTCAGGGGCTTGGATACACGTGGAAGATTTTCCACTAGTTTTACAAGGGAGGAAGCTTTTCTGACTTCCTCTTTTCTAATACTTTCGGTTCACTTCATTTATATTTTCCCTGTCTGCATTCCTACACATCAACACCCTTCTTGGGGTGGTCTGGTGTGGCGAAGGTGTCGTATATCTTACTTCACCGGGGCGTCCAACTGATATTGGCTTACAGCTGGGCAAGGCCTCTATCTTGTAGCAGGTAAGGGTAATGGGGAAATGTTTCTATTTCTTCTGTTTCTTCACTTTCATTCCAGTTCCTCTTTCTTCCCTGTCCCTCTCTTTCATCTCCTCTACTATCTCTTCTATCTTTTTTCTCCCTTTCTCTGGGAGGCGACACAAAATGATGTGTCGTTAACCCCAACACAATAAATAAAAAAATCAACACCTTTCTGCATTGCCCAGCTAGCATTCTTTATAAATCTATAACGGGTCGTAATCGGCCCGTCAGCTACCCTGACGGACCGATAACGGCCCGCTATAGATTTATGTAGAATGCTTACTGGGTTGGGTCTCCTTTTGAGTAGACCGCTACCAGAAGGGAATAAAAACAATTTTAACAGAGTGATTCCGCTAAAAATGTATCCATTCCCTTTAAATTGTTCAAGACTTACACACCATAAACTTCAAAATGATAAAATGCCCACTCGCAAGACCAAGATAAATCTTATGAGGGCCATCTTTGCTCACTTTCAGAATCAATGGATACTTTAATGAATGAATCGCTCCGTATAGACATATGCAGCTTACATAGACTCAGACCAACTGTGCATCCACACAGTCTGGCCAGGATCTACACTGGTGATAACATGACATCAAAGATTCTATAAAATAAAGGTGTATTCGCAGGCTATATTTGGTCTACGCTGGTCGCAAATGTCATAAGGTCGTTTTCTGTTCGGAGGGGCTCAATATAAAATATCAAATATGACAAGAATACCTCTTTTCCCATTGTTAAAAAAAAAAAAAAAAAACAACTAATTTGGTCGCCGTAATGTGGGAAATGATTAAGCTATTTGTTAGTTCTATTTGTTGATGCACAATCACAAGGTATTGAAGAGGCGTACCCGGTAATTATATTCCTGAGTACTTGGTGTCCTGATTGTTTAGTTGACGTTGTATATTGAGTGAAGCTATCAGAGAGAGAGAGAGAGAGAGAGAGAGAGAGAGAGAGTGAGAGAGAGAGAGTGAGTGATACTTTAACCCATTTATGCCGAGTGGACGCTTGTACATTAATTTTTTGGACGCATTTCAATATAATGAGTGTTTAAATGCAAACATGTCTAATGTCCCATAAAAGGGCATTCGCAAACAGTGTAGACCCAGATCAGACGCCGCAGAACGCGGCGTCTGATCAGGGTCTACACTGTTTGCATTAGATACAGAATTTCTATAAAACATGATAATAATGTAAACTAACCAGACACCCCTTCTATTGGAATTGATGCAGTCTGAAGAAGTTAGGGGAGTTCATACGGCATAAATGGGTTAAACAATTTCTCCATCCCAGGGGCGAGATAAACTACAATGTATAACCTAAAATCCCTTGTTCTTACCATACTTGTCTATTTTTCTAGCTCTTGGTGTGTTTAAAACTTCCGAATGAGTGACAAGCAGTGTAGACCCGAAACAAACGCTTCTGAGGTGTCTGGTCTCTACACTGTTTGCTCAGGTTTATCTCACGGTAAATATGGAACTCACTTCAGTGAAGACTTCATTGAGATAAGCATTGCCTACAACCTTGCCAGGCGGGTAGCGTTTCTGAATGGTTCGTGACTGCGTTATCAAAACGACACTGCAGTTTGTGATTTCTTTCTCTATATGTTTCAATGTAGGTGCAGGGCTTTATTTTGATCTACATAGAGCAGTGATAATAAATTCGATTATATCAGGGTGCGTTTTTTGTGCTGAATAAATCTTCCTACTCGTGTAGGTAGGCGATTAACCCTTAAAGTGCCAAGCAAGACTGTAGCAGACGACAGTCTATATTTTTAAAATTATTTTCAGATACAATAAGGCTTGATATTTCATGTGAATGGTCTGCTATGCAGACCATTCACATAAAATGTCGAGCCTTATTTTCTCTCAATAACAGTAATAAAACAATCAAAAGGTCGTCTGCAGCAATTATGATTGGCGATTTAAGAGTTAAACATAGATATCTTAATATAGCTGATCCTATTATCGGCATGGTCTATCTTTGAGACGCAGCGTGAGAAAATGGCCTTTATGAAATATACAGGCAACGAAGGCCCAGACCGGCATGGCCCATAACTTAAGATAAGTGTGGCACCCAAATAATTATTTTTTTTCTTATTTCTCCACGAAATTATATATTGTGGGTAGTTATTAGAAGTGCCTCGCCGAGTGGCTTCTAAAACAATATATGTTTTCGAGTTCCTGTTGTTCGTCTGTCATTACTGACAATGATGAATCCTAATCAGCTGTGTGATGTGTTATTATTTGTGTGTTCTAAGATGGCTGATGAGACCAATCTTAGCTCTAAACTGCCTGTTGCAGATAGAACAAGAGAGGTCTGAGCAAGAAAGCTCTTTTGGTGATGCCTTAGCTCTGGCTTTCCGCTGTGCACGTTTCTGCTCGGCTTCGCTGATTCTTTTTGCTTCGTATTAAACATATCAATATTTTACTGCACAAAGCACCTTATCTGGTATTATGGCATGCGCATCGCAAAAGAATCAATGAAGGCATAAGCATTGCGCTCATGACGCACACTACGCATGTGTGCAATATGTGTAAGAAAAACATTTGCAGTAAAGGGACAATAACTAACAAAATATTTTGCTTCTGTACCATAGGGGCTGTTCATAAAGGAAAGACTATATCTCTTCCAAAATAGGGACTACTCTTAAAGGAAAGAATGTGTTCCTTCTGGGAGGGAGCATTTTTTTTTTCTTTTCCTTCTAGCCCCTATTTTGGAAAGAAAGCGATTCTAGACATAAATTTCCAAGCTTTTTCCTGGGTGTGCCCAAAAATAAATCCGGTCTGGCTATGCCCCTGGAAGATACCCGGGAAATGCCAGAATAACGAAGCACAGACCTCCTGAGACATCACAGGAGAGATAAGCAACAACTATTGACAAAACAAAAGCCAGATATACTCGTATATTACGAAAACATGCCTATTCAAATATATTGAAAATTTCACAACCGAAAAAGGAAAATTTCCAGATAAAAATTCTGATATTTTCATATTCCTGCTCAAAACATAGATTGTGGGTACTCGTTAGAACCGCCTCGGCGAGGCGGTTCTAACGACTAGCCACAATTTATGTTTTTGTAAAAAAAAAAAAAAAAAAAGAAAAATAATGTATACCCCTGTAAACCCTAGTTTTACTGTATAAAAGTGGGGTTTAAGGGGGTCAAAAACTTTATAGGTATATGTTTTCGTGATGAACCATAGACAACAAAGAAGAGCTGCAATAGAGGAACTGCATTGTAACGGTCAGTTGGAAAACAACTGGGGAGGGGTGCTTCAACAAAAGTTGATCAGGAGAATTGAAGCCTGTTTACATGACCACTGAATACCGTAGAATAGAGTGACGGACATAGAAGGTCTTCATGCGATTTCGCGTCTGCGCAGGATGGTTTTGTTTGCATATGGCATAAAGGTTATTTTGAACATGGATCATATCATTTTACTGATGATTCTTGACTTCACTGCAGCTGGTACTAAGTGCTGTGTAGCGGCGGTAAGACGTATCCCCCGTACTTCACATAGTGCAGTTTTGTATTTTTATTTTTATTTCCTTTGGGATTATTGAGCCCATTGTGGCATTTTTGAAAAATGGAAATCTGTTCATTATACGCTAGAGGGCGTAGGCAGTGTTGCAAACTTCATTTACTGCTTATGAAGAGTCTATAAAAATGAACTTGGAACCATTCACACCAACCATTAAAATTAAATTTAAACACTCTTAATATCTGTTTCTAGAAATCTCCAGTGGAAAACGTCATTACATTTTATGCCTGCAGAGGACTGTCCAAGTTTCATCTAAAAAAAAAAAAAGCGAAGATAGTTACAATTTTGTTTTATCATGTTTATTCTAATAACGACAGCTATATTTGACAATATAGCTGAATCGTCATCGAAAATCTGGAATTGCGCTAATTTTAATCTAAACCAGGCCCTCATTAGAAAAAAAATGTTGTAATCGCAATAATATTTAAAAGCTGAAAGTTTTAATTATTCCTAAAGCCAAGCCAGTATTTTTATTACATTATCGCTTATCCGGGAGCTCGACGACGCCAGCTGCTGTTGTATGCATACCGTTAGTAAGGCTAATAAATGAGTACATGACACAATTTGCATAACATGTCGAAACTTTTTTTTTTCTGGGAAAAGAAGAACAAATATTTTAAAAAGTCATTCCCTGCATTTTTTTTTTTTTTTTTTTTGCACAGCATGCAAGGCGTTAAATATGATATCAAAAAATGTTGAACCGGCTGAAGCAAGCCAGACTGTAAAATACGCGTGTTTCCGCCCTGAATAATTTCCTGCGTGCACCGAAACAACCTTTAACCCTTAAAGCGCTAAGCAAAATTGTAGCAGACGGCATTCTATCTTTTAAAACAAATATTTTTCGGAGAAAATAAGACTTGGTATTTAATGTAAATCGTCTGCTAGATTCACATAAACTGACAAGCCTTATTTTCTCTGAACAATACAAGAAAAAAAATCAAAATGTTCTCTGCTGTAGTTGTGATTAGCAATTTCAGAGTTAGCTGTCATTTCTTCAATATGCAAATTATTTCCTTGTTATGATTGTTTTGCACCAGCGAACCCAAAATGATGATTGTGGACCCTCGATTTGCATTTCTTTAAGTTCGGCGTCCTATATTAAGAATTAGCAAGCTGGGCCCCGTTGTTCAAAGCGTCGTTAGCTTAACGATCTCGTTAATGGTCATTTCGTTAACTGTTTTAGTGGATTCAATACACAATATTCTGATATTTTTTGCTGAAAAAATGTGAGTAGCTTTTGCACTGCAAAAGCTACTCACATTTTTTCAGCAAAACATTTCAGCATATTTGCGTATCACTGGATTAAAATTTTAACGAATCGTTAACTAACGACATCGTTAGTTTTGAACAACTGGGCCCTGGGTAAAAATTTTAACAGATGACATTTTGAAATATTTTCCCAGAAAATATAGTTTGATATTTCATGCAAATTATCTCCTTATGAGACAGTCTGCATGAAATTTCAAACATTATTTTCTTGGAATCAACAAAAAATATATCATCAATTACAAGGGTGACAACATACGTCATAGCAAGGATATCGGAACCACTTGGATAGTCGCCATATTGATGCGAATAAGGTAAATAAATTGCTTCAAACTATGCGTCTACATAACGATTATACAGAAGCCATAGTTTAGCTGGTGACAGTAAATATTTTCGCCCCACTGGTGAATGAGTTTTGCCTAGAAACAATGTTAAAGCTTCAAACACTTCAACAAAGTGATTCGTATCGGTACTGTCAACGCATGTTTTGCACTGACGTCGAAAACACTTTTGATCAAAATTACTTTCTGTAGCTATTTTACTCGATTTGCCTGTTGTGATTTGCAAATATTACCTTTGTGGTAAAAGAAGCAATGTTTCTGCACATGATTAAATGTGAGATATTATTTAAAAGCAAAGAAATGCTTTGAACGATGTCGTAAACACGTACGATGGCACCGATCTCGAACACACATATAAACAAAAAAAAACTGATACCATGTAAAAAAGCTGTTACTCCCTTTATAAAATCTTTAAGAAACAGGACTGACGCATATGTTTGCTTATTCTTGTCTTGTAGGCCACTCAACCCTGTAGTTCAATGTTTCGTTCGTCTTTTTTGTACATAGTGAACTAATGAAATTCGACTGGTGATTTGGCCCCCGTACGCTCATAAATTAAATTACGTGAAAAAGCTGAGAGTGTGCCTGAATATCAACAAAGCTCACTGTAGATGTTTGGTGAACTTCGTCACAGCTGTCGTCTTTTAGATGATGTTACAGTAGCTCATGCTTTCTCTTTTGTTTCACAGACATTCTGATTAATTATTCTGACTACATAGTAGTACCGCGCCATGCCGACACATTATGTTTGTTTAAACATATTTTATTGGCTAACAAGAGCGAAAGGGTTGGACCATTATGGTTGGAACACGATTATTGTGGCTGATAGGTACTACACTGTTAGCTTCAACGTGTCGTTAACATCCTGTTGTGGTTTTCATTTATTTAAGAACGATATTACCACTTTAGTAGCAGTCGCAACTTACATTACCTTTCATAATTAATCGCCATAAAACTCATTCCCGCTACAATTAACGATTGTGTCGAAGTAACGCGGTAGCATAAGACGGCATTTCAACGACACGTTAATTGCTGTGGCAAAACAGAACACCATAGTTACATTGTATATTAGCCGGACTGCAGGATACAAAGAAGATGATAACTAGCTACACGTCGTTGTGGCCAACAGTGAGAAAACAGTGGGTCAGTAAAAAGGGTTATCAATAACACTTGTTTGTTATCTTACATGTAAATAAGGCACCACGCTATCCTGTAATTTAGTCGTTGGTGGTCATGTCTGTTTGACGCAACCCTCATTTCAATATGACGCTCGTCTTAGCAAATGAATGCTATTCGTCAAAACGATTTCTACATTACGGTTAAACGTTAGAAATCGTCGGAAAATATGCAGGAAATAGGCATCTACAGGGTGTCTCATAATATCTGATACCATTTTCCGAGGTAGAAATTTTTCCTATGAAAACGCTTTATATATCATTTTAAAGCAGGAATATTTAAGTCCTAAATGGTAGGTATTTAATAACATATATTTTTTCATCTGTTCTAAATTTCCCAAACGTCCGGAATTTTTGCGCATTTTTGAGTAGACGTCAATTTGTGCATATTTTATGTTCATATTATGACTTACATTTCAGACAATCAGTCAATGGTCCACCTACAATAAAGCCATTCCTTTGTATTCTCTGAAATATTTTAGTCCAGCTACTCCAATAGATATTAGAGTATATTGCCTGCAGTTTCCTTACTTCAGTTTTAGGAAAGAAGTTTCGTTTGAAATGGGAGAAGTTCAGAAACGTAAGGCAGGATATTGACGTAAAATGACCAGAAATTGACATCATTTCGAATATGTGCAATATTATTGAACGTCTGAAAATTTTATAAGCGATAAGATATTATCTAGTAATACCTTACCTGAAACACTTATATATACCTGCTGTAAAATTATATAAAACAAGTATACCTCATTTATGTGTACCATCATTATGAGTACAAGTGCAGGTAGAAAATCATTCAAGTTAAAAGCGTGTTTTTCGTGTAATTACACCACAAAACTAATCAATATGATTCATAAATCAACAAGAGATGGATTTTGTGTAAGATAACACCCTCGTAACAGTACATTCTCCCCCAATAAAGGCCTCGGCACCGCCTAGGTTTTTATTGCGGAGAATGTACTGTTACTCGGGTATTATCTATTACATATTACATATTACGTGCGTCAACATGTGCTTTCATAAAAATGGTATAACGTCGGTAAATGGTAGCATATATTATGAGACACGACGTTATGACACTACTTAACGCGGCATTCAAGTAATAAGTCACGTTATTATATGCCCCACTTAAAATAACCATTAGTTTTTAGTGAGATAATTTTCTTACCAACGATAGTGCTGATATGACCTTTTCATGTTTTAACAGTGATGATATTACTTTTGCAGTGACGTCACCGTAACGTTGTCACCATCCAATCAAATTACAAAAATGTATGGTTCGATGTCACATAACGTGAGATGACGTCGTCAGAACGTCACGTGACAGTTTGGTGTATTCTTATGCAAATTAGTTTAAAACGCTTTACTTTTGTTTTAATGATAAATTATTGAAAAAGGTATGTAATAAACAAAATATTTAACAGTGTTTCCCTGATATGAAAATTATTTCAGTCAGGAATACTGCGTACTCATTGTTTACCGAATCATCACCACTCGTTCGTGACATTATTTTCATGTCAGGAAAACACAGTTAACAATTTTCTATCTACCAACGTAGTGCGAGTTGGATGGCGCCGCATGCAAACATATACATGTACTGTCCACGTACACAGCAAATACTTTGAAAAACATAAACAAAAACATGCAATATTTCCGTTCTGTATCATGTGAGAATGTAAATATTTGGCTGATTTTACACATATTGCTGCAGATGGGGAACTCATTTATTTTTGCTATGTCATCGCGAATAAATATTTAGTAATTAGCATGCCAAAACCGTGGCGTTCATCAGCGATACAACACGTTTAGCAACCTTGCGTGGAATTGGATGAAATCAGGCCACAGTATGAGTAGACAATATATTCACGACATAAAGCTCTATATTTGGCAAGTTGGGACCGGGACGTTTTTGTCTGTTACTCACATGCACCTGTTGGGCTGGAAGAGTATGACCGATATCTGTGCCGTCATGAATGTTTACGATATCAAAATTGGCATTTGAATGCTCTAATCAATTTTCCGTCTGAAAATCATGGTTATGAAATCGAACTAGGGACAACTGTTGACTAAAATAACACAAATATCAGTAATATTGGTGCTATTAGCTGTAAAAATACGTTTTTTGGCAAAAGTGCACACTATATCTCTGCTAAAATCGTCCTCGTGTCTCCCACCTGTTCGACTTTGTCGAGGTGTTTACAAAATCAGCGGCATTTCTGGACTCGATTGTTATATCTGCTGTCCAGGTTTGTTGTCAGGCACCGACTAAACTGTTTAGTTTTGGTATACATTTATTTGTATTATTTTACGAGCGGAAAAACTTACTTTGCATTTCAAATATGGCGGCCGTTAAAATGGTTCCGATATCCGTGCTATGACGTAGGTTGTTACCCCTGAATTAGTAGTCTGCTAAATTAACACAGGGAATGCTAAGGGTATAAAAGTAATATGGTGTATAATGACTGTTACTCCCTTACACCGGACATGTTTTGCGAGTGACAAACTTTCTGTTCGAACGCCTTAACCTTTGCCACTCTATGGGCTAATTCAGCAGACGACAAATTGATGATATTTTTCTTATCTTTCCAAGAAAATAGGATTTGGCATTTTATGCAAATTGTCTCCTGTTTATTTTGCCTTGCGTTTTAACTTTTACCATTGTATGGGCAAATACAACAGACGACAAATTGATGGCATTTTTTTTCTTATTTTTCCAGAAAATAGGATTTGACATTTCATGCAAATTGTCTTCTAAGGAGACTATTTGCGTGAAATGTCAAATCATATTTTCTGGAAAGAAATAAGACAAAAAGTCAAAATGTCGTCTGCTGAAATTTTTACCCAGCATGCTGAGAGTCAACTCCCTACCATACTTATCCCAAAATAAGAAGAAGTCCCTGTAGTAACCTGTCATTGTGTCTAAAAATTGCTTGACATTACGAAAACAACCCTATTCAAAAATACTGAAAATTTTACCACCAAACAATGAAATTTTTCAGATAAAAATTTGGATATTTTTCATATTTCTGCTGAAAACATAGATTGTGGGTACTCATTAGAACCGCCTCAGCGAGTCGGTTCTAACGAGTCCCACAATCTATGTTTTGGCGTGGCGGTTCTAACGAGTACCCACAATGTATGTTTTGAGCTGAAATAAGAATAATAATACTATATTAAAGTGGTTTAAGGGGGTCAACATGATATAGGCGTGTTTCCGTGATGTGACTGACAAACAATGTAGCGTCTGTGGCGTCTAATCTGGATCTATACTGTTTGCTGAGCCAGGCTATCTGAAAATTTAGAGTAAACACGGTGCAAGGACAACGAGTAATCTGGTTGTCTTTAGAACCTGCTTATTTTCTTTATTCAAGGTCTCGGGTTTTCGGAGCGTGTTGTTTGTTTCCGTCTCTCAATAATTCTCTAAGTTGCAGAACAAAAAACAATCCTTCCCCTGGTGGACAGATAAAGAAGTGCTATAAGGATATACACTGACAAATAGCAGGGTTGCAAAAATGCACAAACATGACATAGACTGCATTCAGAAGTACAAGGCGCTCGTGAACGTTTAGCCCTGGATCCCTGCTCCTGATGGCGCTTATCATCATGTACAAAATGTTCGTGAACACAGTCCTGGCCGCGCCAGGTAGAATAGTGGGGCTGAGGTTGAAATACGACAGCAACGACTCAGCTACCACCAGAAGTACATTCTTATTCGACCTACCGTTAGCACCCTCTGTTTGAAAAGTCAATAATAAATGGTCGTACTTACCACAACTCCGTTTGAAAAATTAATTATAAGTGGTCGTACTGACCACAACTATGTTTGGAAAAATTATAATAAGTGGCCGTACTGACGACAACTCTATTTGAAAAATTTATAATAAGTGGTCGTACTGACAACAACTCTGTTTGAAAAAAAAAAATACATGGTCGTACTGATCACAACTCTGTTTGTAAGATTAATTATAAGTGGTCGTACTGACCACAACTCTGTTTGAAACCATTATAATAAGTGGTCGTACTGACCACAAATCTGTTTGAAAAAATAATAATAAGTGGTCGTACCGACCACAACTCTGTTTAAGAAAATAATAATAAGTGGTCGTACTGACCACAACTCTGTTTGAAAAATTATTAATAAGTGATTGTACTGACCTCAACTCCGTTTGAAAAAAATATAATAAGTGGTCTAACTGACCACAACACTGTTTGAAAAATTAATAATAAGTGGTCGTATTGACCACAACTCTGTTTGAAAAAAATTATAATACGTTGTCGTACTGACCACAAATATACAATTAAAGGGGCTGAAAACATTTGTTAGATTTTCTACCATTGTTTACAAGGGAGACAACTTTTGCGACTTCATGTTTGCTTTTCTACTCAACAACCCCATTCTGAAAAAAGGAGTCTAATCTAAAAGGAATGAATTTGCTCCAGTAAATGCTTTCCTTCTAGAGTAGACCCTTCTCAGACGGGAGGTAAGGACAATTTTGACAGAATTGCTTCCTCTGAAAGTGGACGTGCATAGTCTAACCAAGGCCGTCTCTGATCGCCGGTCTAATCTACAGTTCTGAAGAGTCTGTAAGCTGTTTGCGAAAGCTGAGATCAGATTATGAATAGAACAGAATATTGTCTTTTCCAAATTCCAAAAGGCTTTAAAGCCCACGGGGAAAAGATACAATAAAACATACGTTATGGCATATAACAGCGCAGAGAAAAGTTCAATATCGTCACGCGGCTTGCTGTGTTAACCAGCAATATATCAAAAAGTTCCTGATTACGTGCATGACCACATTTATTAACCTTTAAAGCGCCAATCACAATTGCAGCTGATATTATATATATATATATATATATATATATATATATATATATATATATATATATATATATATATATATATATATATATATATATATTCTGACATTTCATGTGAATCGGCTGCCAAGTAGACGGTTCACATAAATATCGAGACTTATTTTCTGTCATTTGTTTTAATCAGAATGTCATCTGCGACAAATTTTGCTTGGCACTTTAATGGTTAATTGGATCCATTCAAAACGCTAAGCAAAATTTTGTGGCAGACGACATTCTCTATTTTTTCTCTTTTAAATTATCTTTCAGAGAAATTAAGACTTGGGGCATTTCATGTGAATGGTCTGCTGCTTGACAGACGATTCATATGATATGTCATGACTGATTTGCTCTGAAAAAATGCAAAAAAAAAAAAAAAAAAAAAAAGTATCGTCTACTGTATTTGTTATTAGGCCAAGGGTTAATATCACGAAGTGGTTTATTTTGCATATGCTGGCATGCACGTGGCTGTGAATCATCTCGAGTTTGCACATGCAGACTAATCAAAACATTCCTATTCAAATATACTGGAAATTTTACCATCAAAAAATGAAAAGTTTCAGATAAAAAATTCTGATATTTTTCACATTTCTGCTCAAAACATACATTGTAGGTACTCGTTAGAACCGCCTCGGTGAGGCGGTTCTAACGAGTACCACAATCTATGTTTTGAGCAGAAATAAGAAAAATAATGTATACCCCTGTAAACCCCAGTTTTACTATATAAAAGTGGGTTTAAGGGGGTCAAAATTATATAGGCATGTTTTCGTGATGAAAATGCGGATGTATTTTCAAATTTAAATACTTTCCATCCCAAGCTTTTGTTTGTTCGTTTGTTGTTACAGGATATGTAGCTGACGGGATAAAAAAAAAAAAAAAAAACTGCTTCTGAAAAATTCTCATGTAAGAGTAAATCTAAATAAGTCTTAGAGTCAATCTCAACTTCACTAAATAGTTTTTCGGCGGTTTAAGGCTTCGTTTAGGTTATTTGTTTGTGTTGAGGTTTTACGGCCCAGTCAACCCAATGGTGTCATGTCGAGCGCGGTCAGTTTACCTAACCACACGTTTACTGGGCAGGCTAAGCGGTTAACCAGTATTGTGCACATCCTTTCGCCAGAAACTGACAACTTCCCTTCTTGAATCAGCGGAAGGGAGAGAATGACCGTAGAAAATATTTCATGATCAATCTCCACGAAAGAATGTTGCCGACCTCGGCGGGGGTTGAACCCGCGACCTCCTGGTCTCCAGTCGGACGGCGCATCCAACTGAGCCACCGAGGCCAGCTTCGTTTAGATTAGGTCGAGATGAAACTTCATAGCTGTGTATGAAGAGACTTAATTAAAACCGAGTCTCCGATCTTCGTTATTTTTGATTACTTTGTTTCCAGAGGCAACTTTTTTTTTTTTTTTTTTTTTAGATTTTTGATTTTTTTTATTGTATAGAAATAATATTTTGTATTATCGACTAGCATCGGCGAGATAATTCTTTCTGGCTCTACATATACGACATCTTCCAGGCATAAATCTGATTGATGACCTATGCCATAGGTCTTGATAAGAGTGGGTATCAGGTAAATGTTTTTCTTATTTTTCTTATTTCTTGACGAAATCATATGTTCTGGGTACTCATTAGAAGCACCTCACTTCTAATGAGTACCCACAACATATGTTTTCGTCGAGAAATAAGAAAAATATAGATACTTTTTGGTTGAAAAAACGCCTTATCAAGAACTATGCCTAGGTATCCATCTTAAATCCAGATCAGCCTGTGCATCCATACAGGCTGCTGTCATTTGTCACGACAGTGTTTATGAACCACGTAATAATAGGTTTCTTCTTTTTCTTTTTGTATATGAGGCTAAAATAATAGAAAATTTATGCATTGCAAATTAGCCATTATTTTGTATCATTAACGCTTTTAGCACCCGGTTGAAAGTTTCAGCAGACGACTTATTGAAATATTTTTTTCTTCGTTTTCCCCAGAAAACAGGTTTTGACATTTCATGCAAATTGTCTCCCACTGGAGACAATTCGCATGAAATGTCAAATCCTGTTTTCTTGGGAAAATAAGAAAAAAAAAATATCATCGATTTGTAGTCTGCTGAATTAGCCCAGAGAGTGGTAAAGGTTAAATAATATTTAGACTAACAGGAACCAGAAAAACTGATCAATCAAATTAAACACCGGTATATTCATTGTAATTATCAACTGAGGACGGTACCTAACATGAACAAGCTGTTTGCATCAAAACTTACCAGCATAAAATCATCAGTTCAATACATTGAACTATATTCATACATTGCATTATATTAATAAAAACATATTTATGACTTTATTTTGTGTTTCGAATATAAAGTTAACCCTTAAAGCGCCAATCACATCTGTAGCTGACGACAGTTTGATTTTTTTTTTTTCAGAGAAAAAGTGTTTTAATATTCATGTGAATCGTCTGCGGCAAATGATTCACAAGAAATGTCACGACTTGTTTTCTCTGAAAAATAATAATGAAACAAACCATTTTTTAACGTTGTCTGCTACAAATTTCACTTGGCGCTAAAAGGGTTAAACCGCAATGATTTAAGGACCCGTAACGTGTACCTTCGTACATGCGCCCAGCAAAGAGTCAGATCAGCCTGCACATCTGCGCAGTCTGATCAGTTTTCCTTTTCTGCTCGAAGAAACTTTGCATCCTTAGCTATCAAAAATTCGTCCAGTGAAGATTCCGATCAAACTGCGCGAATACGCAGGCTGATCTGAATCTTCAATGGGCGCATGTGCGAAGGTACGTTTTCTGACTTTGCGGCTCAAATCACGTTTGAAACGGATTGTTGCCCTATGACCCAGTTGGATGCGCGTCCGACTGGTGATCAGGAGGTTGTGGGCTCGACCCCCGCCGGGTCCGGCAACATTCTTTCGTGGAGATTTGATCATGGAATATTTTCTACGGTCTTTCGTTCCCTTCCGCTGATTCAAGAGGGGCAGTTGTCAGTTACTGGCGAACGAATGTGCAAAAAGTACTGGCTAGACTGGCTCCAGTCATCAGTGACTAAATATTTTTTTCTTACAATTCTGTTTGATGATCCACAAAAATAAAACGAAAAAAAAAAATATCATGACTATAAAGGCTGGTCACTCTAGTGACCAGCCTTTATAGTCATGATATTATTTTGGTTTTACTACAGTGGATTATCAAACAAACAGGATTACAAGAAAAAATATATAGTCACTGGAGACTTGAACCAGTCTAAGTACTGGTCATCCACTGACATCGCGGATCTTTTGTGTTCTCTGTTATGAGGAAAATCATTTTGAGCCATGTCATGAAAAAAGCAGTCATCATCGCAGGACAACGAAAGCCCAGATTAGCTTGCACATCCACGCAGTCTGATCAAAGATCTCTATCCATCGATAAATGATAACGTATCTATTCTAGCGGCGGACAACGAAGGTCCAGATCAGACTGTGCCTTGGCGGACAACGAAGGTCCAGATCAGACTGTGCCTTAGCACAGTCTGATCTGGACCTTCGTTGTCCGCATATAGGCAATAAAACCCTTTTCTTATGATGAGGCTCATTTGATGTTGATAGTTTGGGAACTTTCTGTGTTTTACTGTTAAATCCTTGGTATCTATACAGTTAAAGCTTAACACTATTGAATGTTAAAGGGCTATTTTATGAGAAGCGGCATCCATCACGAAAACACGCCTATATAATTTTGACCCCCTAAAACCCCACTTTTATATAGTAAAACTGGGGTTTACAGGGGTATACATTATTTTTCTTATTTCTGCTCAAAAACATAGATTGTGGGTACTCGTTAGAACCGCCTCGCCGAGGCGGCTCTAACGAGTACCCACAATCTATGTTTTGAGCAGAAATGTGAAAAATATCAGTTTTTTTTTTTTCTGAAAATTTTCAATTTTTGGAGATAAAATTTTCTATGTGTTTGAATAGGCGTGTTTTCGTAATGTCTAGTTAGAATCAGCATAAAAAAAAAAAGATTTCTAGCTAAACATTTTCAAAAAAATCTCTAACTCATTTTATTATTTAGCCTTTAATTATTCTGTATAAACAATTTCAGGGCTAATCAGTCTTCGCCCATTCAAAAACGATCTGGTATGTAGTCGCGCGAAACGACGTTTGTTTGATTTGGAGTTTTACAGCCAGTCAACACTGTTAAGGTAATGTCGAGCCAGTCAGCTGACCTTCTCACATTTTTCCTGGACAGGGTTAGTCCTCTATTAAGCGGTTAAACAGTACTTTATGCACATATCTTTGCCAGCAACTGACAATGGCCTTTCTCGAACCGGTGGGTGGGGAAGACTGACCATGGAACTTACTTCATGATCAATGTCCACGAAAATTATGTGGCCGAGCTGGAATTCGAACCTGCGAACACCGGATCCGCAGTCAGACGTGATTCCGACTGCGCTTTGTGAAGTCCGACTTGACTTTTTCGTGTGGCGTTGAATAGCATTACTATTTTCCGCTTAGGAAATGCGCAAGCCCCTTTAGAATTAGTGTGTATATTCTTTTCTTTATGTATCATTTCCTTGTCTTACTCAACCACCAGCTCAGCCACACACTTGATATTATTCCGCACCTTGTAAAATTTAGTTCAGTGAATACTGCACTTGAATGTACTTTAATGAGATTTTAATTTTGGCACAAATCCATCTTTGTTGTTGTCAAAATATTTCATAATGTATGTAGGTCATGCTTTTTGTGTATGACAAACGCCTTCAAATTCATAACATACTCAGACATTTTTTTTTTCTTTTTCCTCCTAAAATATATGTTGTGGTTGATTCTAATGAGTACAACAACATACATGTATATTTATGGAGATATAAAAATAAAAATTCTTCTCTCGTCCCTGGGCAATATGGTATTAACCAAAAGTATTAAGACAGAGGGCCTGAGTAAACAGTGTAGATCCAGATTAAACTGTTCTTAGTATTAGGACAGAGGGCCTGAGCAGTGTGGATCCAGATCAAACTGTTCCTAGTATTAGGACAGAGGGCCTGAGCAGTGTGGATCCAGATCAAACTGTTCCTAGTATTAGGACAGAGGGCCTGAGTAAACAGTGTAGATCCAGATCAAACTGTTCTTAGTATTAGGACAGAGGGCCTGAGCAGTGTGGATCCAGATCAAACTGTTCCTAGTATTAGGACAGAGGGCCTGAGCAGTGTGGATCCAGATCAAACTGTTCCTAGTATTAGGACAGAGTGCCTGAGTAAACAGTGTAGATCCAGATCAAACTGTTCCTAGTATTAGGACAGAGGGCCTGAGCAGTGTGGATCCAGATCAAACTGTTCCTAGTATTAGGACAGAGGGCCTGAGCAGTGTGGATCCAGATCAAACTGTTCCTAGTATTAGGACAGAGGGCCTGAGCAAACAGTGTAGATCCAGATCAAACTGTTCCTAGTATTAGAACAGAGGGTCTGAGCAGTGTAGATCCAGATCAAACTGTTCCTAGTATTAGGACAGAGGGCCTGAGCAGTGTGGATCCAGATCAAACTGTTCCTAGTATTAGGACAGAGTGCCTGAGTAAACAGTGTAGATCCAGATCAAACTGTTCCTAGTATTAGAACAGAGGGCCTAAGCAGTGTGGATCCAGATCAAACTGTTCCTAGTATAAGGACAGAGGGCCTGAGCAGTGTGGATCCAGATCAAACTGTTCCTAGTATTAGGACTGAGGGCCTGAGTAAACAGTGTAGATCCAGATCAAACTGTTCCTAGTATTAGGACAGAGTGCCTGAGTAAACAGTGTAGATCCAGATCAAACTGTTCCTAGTATTAGGACAGAGGGCCTGAGCAGTGTGGATCCAGATCAAACTGTTCCTAGTATTAGGACAGAGGGCCTGAGCAAACAGTGTGGATCCAGATCAAACTGTTCCTAGTATTAGGACAGAGTGCCTGAGTAAACAGTGTAGATCCAGATCAAACTGTTCCTAGTATTAGAACAGAGGGTCTGAGCAGTGTAGATCCAGATCAAACTGTTCCTAGTATTAGGACAGAGGGCCTGAGCAGTGTGGATCCAGATCAAACTGTTCCTAGTATTAGGACAGAGTGCCTGAGTAAACAGTGTAGATCCAGATCAAACTGTTCCTAGTATTAGAACAGAGGGCCTAAGCAGTGTGGATCCAGATCAAACTGTTCCTAGTATAAGGACAGAGGGCCTGAGCAGTGTGGATCCAGATCAAACTGTTCCTAGTATAAGGACAGAGGGCCTGAGCAGTGTGGATCCAGATCAAACTGTTCCTAGTATTAGGACAGAGGGCCTGAGCAGTGTGGATCCAGATCAAACTGTTCCTAGTATTAGGATAGAGGGCCTGAGCAGTGTGGATCCAGATCAAACTGTTCCTAGTATTAGGACAGAGGGTCTCAGCAAAGAATATAGATCCAGATCAAACTGTTCCTAGTATTAGGACTGAGGGTCTGAGCAAACAGTGTGGATTCAGATCAAACTGTTCCAAATATTAGGACAGAGGGCCTGAGCAGTGTGGATCCAGATCAAACTGTTCCTAGTATTAGGACAGAGGGCCTGAGCAGTGTGGATCCAGATCAAACTGTTCCTAGTATTAGAACAGAGGGCCTAAGCAGTGTGGATCCAGATCAAACTGTTCCTAGTATTAGGACAGAGGGTCTGAGCAAACAGTGTAGATCCAGATCAAACTGTTCCTAGTATTAGGACTGAGGGTCTGAGCAAACAGTGTAGATTCAGATCAAACTGTTCCTAGTATTAGGACAGAGGGCCTGAGCAGTGTGGATCCAGATCAAACTGTTCCTAGTATTAGGACAGATGGTCTGAGCAAACAGTGTAGATCCAGATCAAACTGTTCCTAGTATTAAGACTGAGGGTCTGAGCAAACAGTGTAGATTCAGATCAAACCAGATCAAACTGTTCCTAGTATTAGGACTGAGGCTCTGAGCAAACAATGTAGATTCAGATCAAACTGTTCCTAGTATTAGGACAGAGGGCCTGAGCAGTGTGGATCCAGATCAAACTGTTCCTAGTATTAGGACAGAGGGCCTGAGCAGTGTGGATCCAGATCAAACTGTTCCTAGTATTAGGATAGAGGGCCTGAGCAGTGTGGATCCAGATCAAACTGTTCCTAGTATTAGGACAGAGGGTCTCAGCAAAGAATATAGATCCAGATCAAACTGTTCCTAGTATTAGGACTGAGGGTCTGAGCAAACAGTGTAGATTCAGATCAAACTGTTCCAAATATTAGGACAGAGGGCCTGAGCAGTGTGGATCCAGATCAAACTGTTCCTAGTATTAGGACAGAGGGCCTGAGCAGTGTGGATCCAGATCAAACTGTTCCTAGTATTAGAACAGAGGGCCTAAGCAGTGTGGATCCAGATCAAACTGTTCCTAGTATTAGGACAGAGGGTCTGAGCAAACAGTGTAGATCCAGATCAAACTGTTCCTAGTATTAGGACTGAGGGTCTGAGCAAACAGTGTAGATTCAGATCAAACTGTTCCTAGTATTAGGACAGAGGGCCTGAGCAGTGTGGATCCAGATCAAACTGTTCCTAGTATTAGGACAGAGGGTCTGAGCAAACAGTGTAGATCCAGATCAAACTGTTCCTAGTATTAGGACTGAGGGTCTGAGCAAACAGTGTAGATTCAGATCAAACCAGATCAAACTGTTCCTAGTATTAGGACTGAGGCTCTGAGCAAACAATGTAGATTCAGATCAAACTGTTCCTAGTATTAGGACAGAGGGTCTGAGCAAACAGTGTAGATTCAGATGAAACAGTTCCTAGTATTAGGACAAAGGGACTGAGCAGTGTGGATCCAGATCAAACTGTTCCTAGTATTAGGACAGAGGGCCTGAGCAGTGTGGATCCAGATCAAACTGTTCCTAGTATCAGGACAGAGGGTCTGAGCAAACAGTGTAGATCCAGATCAAACTGTTCCTAGTTTTAGGACTGAGGGTCTGAGCAAACAGTGTAGATTCAGATCAAACTGTTCCTAGTATTAGGACAGAGGGCCTGACACAGTGTAGATTCAGATCAAACTGTTCCTAGTATTAGGACAGAGGGCCTGAGCAGTGTGGATCCAGATCAAACTGTTCCTAGTATTAGGACAGAGGGCCTGAGCAGTGTGGATCCAGATCAAACTGTTTCTAGTATTAGGACAGAGGGCCCAAGCAGTGTGGATCCAGATCAAACTGTTCCTAGGATTAGGACAGAGGATCTGAGCAAACAGTGTAGATCCAGATCAAACTGTTCCTAGTATTAGGGCAGAGGGCCTGAGCAGTGTGGATCCAGATCAAACTGTTCCTAGTATTAGGACAGAGGGTCTGATCAAACAGTGTAGATCCAGATCAAACTGTTCCTAGTACTAGGACTGAGGTCTTGAGTAAACAGTGTAGATTCAGATCAAACTGTTCCTAGTATTCGGACAGAGGGCCTGAGCAAACAGTGTAGATCCAGATCAAACTGTTCCTAGTATTAGGACAGAGGGCCTGAGCAAACAGTGTAGATCCAGATAAAACTGTTCCTAGTATTAGGACAGAGGGCCCAAGCAGTGTGGATCCAGATCAAACTGTTCCTAGTATTAGGACAGAGGGCCTGAGCAAACAGTGTAGATCCAGATAAAACTGTTCCTAGTATTAGGACAGAGGGCCTGAGCAGTGTAGATCCAGATCAAACTGTTCCTAGTATTAGGACAGAGGGCCCAAGCAGTGTGGATCCAGATCAAACTGTTCCTAGTATTAGGACTGAGGGCCTGAGTAAACAGTGTAGATCCAGATAAAACTGTTCCTAGTATTAGGACAGAGGGCCTGAGCAGTGTGGATCCAGATCAAACTGTTCCTAGTATTAGGACAGAGGGCCCAAGCAGTGTGGATCCAGATCAAACTGTTCCTAGTATTAGGACAGAGGGCCTGAGTAAACAGTGTAGATCCATATCAAACTGTTCCTAGTATTAGGACAGAGGGTCTGAGCAAACAGTGAAGATCCAGATCAAACTGTTCCTAGTATTAGGACAGAGGGCCTGAGTAAACAGTGTAGATCCAGATCAAACTGTTCCTAGTATTAGGACAGAGGGCCTGAGCAAACAGTGTAGCCCCAGATCAAACTGTTCCTAGTATTAGGACAGAGGGCCTGAGTAAACAGTGTAGCCCTAGATCAAACTGTTCCTAGTATTAGGACAGACGGCCTGAGCAAACAGTGTAGATCCAGATCAAACTGTTCTTAGTATTCGGACAGACGGTCTGTGCAAACAGTGTAGCCCCAGTTCAAATTGTTCCTAGTATTAGGACAGAGGGTCTGTGCAAACAGTGTAGCCCTAGATCAAACTGTTCCTAGTATGAAGACAGAGGGCCTGAGCAAACAGTGTAGATCCAGATCAAACTGTTCCTAGTATTAGGACAGAGGGCCTGAGCAAACAGTGTAGATCTAGATCAAACTGTTCCTAGTATTCTGACAGAGGGCCTGAGAAAAAAGTGTAGCCCCAGATGAATCTGTTCCTAGTATTCTGACAGAGGGTCTGAGCTAACAGTGTAGATCCAGATCAAACTGTTTCTTGTATTCGGACAGAGGGCCTGAGCAAATAGTGTAGATCCAGATCAATTGTTTCTAGTATTCGGACAGAGGGCCTGAGCAAGCAGTGTTGATCCAGATCAAACTCTTTCTAGTATTCGGACAGAGGGCCTGAGCATACAGCGTAGATCTGGATCATACTGTTCCTAGTGTTCGGACAGAGGGTCTGAGCAAACAGTTGAGCCTAAGATCAAACAGTTTCAAGTATTCGGACAGAGGGTCTGAGCAAACAGGGTAGCCCCAGATCAAACTGTTTCTAGTATTCGGACAGAGGGTCTGAGTAAACAGTGTAGATCCAGATCAAACGGTTTCTAGTATACGGACAGAGTGCCTGAGCAAACAGTGTAGTCCCAGATGAAACTGTTTCTAGTATTCGGACAGAGGGCCTGAGTAAACAGTGTAGCCCCAGATCAAACTGTTCCTTATATTCGGACAGAAGGTCAGAGAAACAGTGTAGATCCAGATCAAACTGTTTCTAGTATTCGGACAGAGGGCCTGAGTAAACCGTGTAGATCCAGATCAAACTGTTCCTAGTATTAGGACAGAAGGTCTGAGCAAACAGTGTAGATCCAGATCAAACTGTTCCTAGTATTCGGACAGAGGGTCTGAGCAAACAGTGTAGATCCAGATCAAACTGTTCCTAGTATTCGGACAGAGGGTCTGAGCAAACAGTGTAGATCCAGATCAAACTGTTTCTAGTATTCGGACAGAGGGTCTGAGCAAACCGTGTAGATCCAGATCAAACTGTTCCTAGTATTCGGACAGAGGCCTGAGCAATCAGTGTACAACCAGATCAAACTGTTCCTAGTATTCGGACAGCGGGCCTTAGCAAACAGTGTAGATCCAGATCAAACTGTTCCTAGTATTAGGGCAGAGGGCCATAGCAAACAGTGTAGATCCAGCTCAAATTGTTCCTAGTAATCGGACAGAGGGCCTGAGCAAACAGTATAGATCCAGATGAAATTGTTCCTTGTAATAGGACAGAGGGCCTTAGCAAACAGTGTAAAGATCAAACTGTTCCTTGTATTAGGACTGAGGGTCTGAGCAAACCGCGAAGATCCAGATCAAACTGTTCCTGGTATTAGGACTGAGGGTCTGAGCAAGCAGTGAAGATCCAGATCAAACTGTTCCTACTATTAGGACTGAGGGTCTGAGCAAACAGTGAAGACCCAGATCAAACTGTTCCTAGTATTAGGACTGAGGGTCTGAGCAAACAGTGAAGATCAAGATCAAATTGTTCCTAGTATTAGGACTGAGGGCCTGAGTAAACAGTGTAGATCCAGATCAAACTGTTCCTAGTATTAGGACAGAGGGTCTGAGCAAACAGTGTAGATCCAGATCAAACTGTTCCTAGTATTAGGACAGAGGGCCTGAGCAAACAGTGTAGATCCAGATCAAACTGTTCCTAACATTCGGACAGAGAGGCCTGAGCAAATAGTTTAGACCCTGAACCAAATGATCCAAAGGAGCAGTTTGATCAGGGTATACAATGTTTGCCATTTAGTCAGCTTTTAGACACATTATTATTTCGAATTTTGACAAATCTGTTATTTCGAAAAGCGGTATTTGACAAAAAAAATACAACAAAAAACATAAGGTGTAGATTCTGATAAGAGGTCACGTGCGTATCGTCAAATTTAGATCTACACTGTTTGAAAAGTTTTCTAATTTAGTTTACAGAGTTGAAAGAGTTATGTTCCGAATTTAACATACGAAAATATTTTATACCATAGCCATATCTGAACCTATCTAACAACTAGGACCCATGAACGTCTACATGCTCTGTGTTCAGTGTTTGCTTAAGGGGACTTAATACACCTAGTAGATTTGCAGTGCGGTTTCATTAAGGGAGATAACTTTTGTGACTTCCTGTTTACTTTTCTACATGAAACTATTTCCGAAAAGGGATCTATACTAAGAGGAATTAATTTGCTTGCACAGGGAGTAGATTCATTCCTTTCAGAATATATCTTTTTCAGAAGGAAGTCAATTAGCTTGACAGAGCCCTTTTATGTCTAAATATATCCAGTCCTTTTAAGTCTCAATTTATCCAGTCCTTTTAAGTCTCAATTTATCCAGTCCTTTTAAGTCTCAATGCATCCAGTCCTTTTAAGTCTCAATTTATCCAACCCTTTTAAGTCTCAATGTATCCAATCCTTTTAAGTCTCAATGTATCCAGTCCTTTTACGTCTCAATGTATCCAGTCCCTTTAAGTCTCAATACATCCAGTCCTTCAATGTATCCAGTCCTTTTAAGTCTCAATGTATACAGTCTCAATGTACCCAGTTCTTTTAAATCTCAACGTATCCAGTCCTTTTAAGTCTCAATGTATTCAGTCCTTTTAAGTCTCAATGTATCCAGTCCTTTTTATGTCTCAACAGCACAAAGAGGCTGCCTGAGAGTTAGCTATTCACATCTACCATAAAAATATTTCTTAATGATAAATTCCATACACAGTTATTTCAACCCTACAAACTAAATTCGAAACCTTTTCAAACAGTGCAGATCTAGATGAGACGATTCATGACTCCTCAGGATCGACACATTATGCTGTTCTGTGGGATGTTTTCTTGGTTTAATTTATTTATGATACAGTTTTCTCAACAGACTAGCCATAATACTTTAAGAAATATGTGGTTTTATATGAGAGAATATTTTGCCAATATGATATTGCTTATAAAACCTTGTTCAAGAGTTCACTTTTAGAAACACTAAATTTCAAAGATGAAAAAGCCTGATGATAATCAAAATACTAATCAGTCTGCGTGGATGCAGCCACTATGTACAGTACAACAACAGTAACAACAACAACAACAACAACAACTATTAATATTATTAATACTAATTGGTAATATGATGGATGTAAACTAATACTATAGTATCTTATCTCCTGCTAATTAGTAGCAATGACAACAGGAGTAGTACTGAGAGCCTGTTATGATACACGTACTTTCTTACAGTTCAAGAAAGTACGAGTATGTACATGTGAGGTCCAGGAAATTCAAGAAAAACATGTTTCATAAATAGAATGTTCATAAATGGAAACACACCAATAGACATGGATGTCGCCTTTTTGTCAAGGTAACGAGACGTCATTTACAGACCTATTGATTAACGCTTAGCACTCTGGGTAAAATTTTCAGCTGACGACATATTGAAACATTTTTTTCTTATTTTCCCTAGCAAACAGGATTTGACATTTCATGCAAATTGTCTCCACTTCATGAAGACAATTTGCATAAAATGTCAAAGCCTGTTTTCTGAAACATAAATAAGAAAAAAAAATCAATATGTCGTCTCTTAAAGTTTTACTCAACATGCTTTTGCGTTAACAGGAGCAGAATTACTTCTACCATATTTGCCCTAAATATATTGAGACACCTCAACTCCTCACCACATTTGTCTTAAAATTTGAACAAGTCCATTTAACTTCCTATTGATATGTCTAAAAATGTTGGATGAGTGGCAAACAGTGTAAACCCTGATCAGCCCCACCCGCGTTTTGCGGCGTCTAATCTGGGTCTACATTGTTTGCGCATGCCTATCTGTGCCACTACTCATGGAAAATATGGTACTGCATATGAAATATCTTCAGAATGTTTTATACACCTCAAAATTGGTTAAGCTTCATTGACCACATGCTTATTTGTTAATTAACGCATAGCATTCTGGGTAAACTTTTCAACAGATGACATTTGAAATATTTTTTTCTTATTTTCTCTTGAAAAAAAACAACAGGATTTGAAATTTTATGCATTTTGCATGAAATGTCAAATCCTGTTTTCTTGGAGGGGGGGGGGGGGAGGGGGGGGGGGGAGGGGTGTGAGGATGAAAACTGTCGTCTGCTGAATTAATCCAGAGTGTGGTAAAGGTTAAAATCATCTGAACCAAATCTTTATTAGTGTAAAAAAAGCATATGTTAAACTTCTTTCACAATAATAATAATACCCAGCAGGCACACAAAGTTGAAACAATGTCGATTCAACGTTCGACTTTGTGTGCCTGCTGGGTAAATTTGATGGATAAAGCACGAAAAGGACCCTTATGCAATTTGCGGACAACGCAAGACAAGTTCAGCGTATTCGCGCAGGCTGATCTGGGCCTTCGATATCCGCTTACAGAATCAATGGATACTTTAATATATGTTGACGAACAGAGAATGCCCAGATCAGACTGCATTAATGCACATTATGATCTGGGCCTTCAGTGTTCGCATATGGCAAAAGAGCCTTTTTTACACGTTGCGTATTATAGTAAACACCTGGGCCCAGTTGTTCAAAACTTAACGAACTTGTTGGCTAACGTAACGTTAAAATTTATATCTTGAAATTCAGCAAATTTGTCATTAACGAGCTCGTAAGCTAACAATGCCTTGAACAACTGGATCTAGAGTAATATTTTAGATTACCCAAAAAGGCCACATTCACGAAGAACAGCCTAAAGAATAGATGGGTAACAAATAATGACAAGACAAAACGACACAGTTGAAAGAACCGACATACATAGAAGCACTTCAACAGAGGAACCACCTTGGAACAATCGACAGAGGAAGCACTTTCGAACGGTCAATAGAAACAGCTACTCGATGGAAACCTCGCCATTAACCCATTTATACCCAATGGACTCTTCTACTTTAACACTTCGGACCTGTCCATTTCCAATACAAGGGGGTCTGCCTTGTTATTACTATTATTACCATGTTTTGTAGAAATTCCTGTATTTAATGCAAAAAGTGTGGCCCCTGCTCAGACACCGAGTTTTGCGACGTCTGATAAGGATCTGCACAGATGCCGAGTTTTGCGACGTCTGATAAGCATCTGCACTGTTGGCCAATTTCCCTTTTATGGGTATGGGGCGCTAGGCATAAACGGTTTACATTACGAAAACACGCCTATTCAAATATATTGAAAATTTTACCATAAAAACTGAAAGTTTTCAGATAAAAATTCTGATATTTTTCATATTTCTGATCAAAACATAGATTGTGGGTACTCGTTAGAACCGCCTTGCCGAGGCGGTTCTAACGAGTACAAACAATCCCCTGTATACCCCTGTAATCCCCAGTTTTGCTATATAAGAGTGGGGTTTAAAGGGATCAAAATCATACAGGTATGTTTTCGTGATTCTGATGCAGTTCAATATTAGAAATATGTGTTCGGTTCATGTTGTCAGTGAAACATTTCAGTCTCCAGTACAACACAAATGGTCCAAAAACTGCAAGGAAATAAAGTAGAGGGCTCAATGATAACCTGAAGCCAGTGTAAAAGGACACCACAAGTTGGACCACAATGTCCAAAGCATTAGTCCAAAAATTAGTGTTGACGCTGAGCTAAGTTTGAGTGGTAAAGTTTGTAATTCAGAACACAATTGAATGTAGCTCTGAACAAACTGTTTCGTCATCATTTTGATCTTTATAAACACTGCAGTTCATACCTGTTTAGTGTAAACACTGATAAAAGATATATTTTCGCAGGGTGTTATATTAACTAATTTATGCCAGTCATATGGACATTGGAAAACAGGGAAGACCCAGATCATACACCCAAGCGTCTGATCAGATCTACACTGTCAGCATTAAAAAGGAATTTTTATAAAACATGGTAATAATAAACACGAACCAGACACCCTGTCTACTGGAAAAGGACCTGTCTAATGAGTTAAGGTGGTAGAGTCCACTCGGCATACCCAGCTGGCACGCAACGTTGAGACAACGTCGCATCAACGTCGATGCAACGTCTTGACGTTGATTCGACGTTGTACATACGTCATGTATCTGCTGGGATAAATTAGTTGGGCCGAGTCATGTATAAACGCGTCTTCGGGCATATGCCGACAGCGAATACCCAGATCAGCCTGCGCATCCGCACGGCCTGATCAGGGCCTTTACTGTCCGCGTATAGAATCATTGGGTACTGAGGAACATAACGAAGTATAGCAAAGTTTCTGATCAGACTATATATCTCCACTGGCTGATCTGAATCCTTATTGTTTGCATTCAGACCCAGCAACACACACAACGTCATTACAACGTCGCTGCAACGTCACGACGTTGCAGCGACGTTGTAACGAGGTTGTTGCTACGTTGTGTGTTTGCTGAGGAGTACCCCGAAGATACCCTTTCCCGGTATCTGGAAGAGCTGGACTCTCCCACTGTAATTACCTATTAACCCTAAAAATAGGGATACACCTAAAAATAGGGATACACCCTATCTCCTTACCATACTTGCCCTAAATTTTAACATCATTTGACTACATATTGATGTGTATAAACAGGTGGATAAATGGCAAACAGTGTAGATCCTGATCAGACGTCGCGTGGGTCTACACGGTTTGCTCGGACTGTCTGTCCCAATATGGTCATTACGGTAATGATGCGAAACGCAGAAATTGACCCCTTATCCCATATGTGAACAACGCAGGTCCAGTTCGGTGTGCGCATCTACGCAGTCTGACCAGGTTCTTTTCTGAACATAAATCTATTCCACAGTATTCCTTTCAGCTTCTTTTGTTGATGAATTGTAACCCATAGCAGTGCATACCGTATTTATTCAAAATATTGGGACAGACCACAGTGGGACAGACAGGTCTGAGCATGCAGTGTATACCCAGATCAAAACGCGGCGTCTGATCAGATTCTATATTGTTTGCCTCACACTAAGTAATCTTTTTAGATACATCAACAGGTTGTCAAATCAATTTCAGGACAAGTATCGTAAAGAGTTAAGGTATCCGAAGCCTTAGGAGAAAATGTGGTAAAAGAGTCGTTGAGCGCATGCGCTGATGCCAATGGCATTCGTATACGGAAACATTGAATGCTGCAGAATATATAAATGGACAACTGATGACCCCGTGTGGGCAGAGAGGCTTTTTCTGTTCATGGTGTGCTGACAGGACGAGGTACAATCTGGGGGAATTTTTGCACCGAAAAAGAAGTTCAAAGTGTCACCGGGTAAACTTTTCCTTGACACCCAAGTTCACCTGCGCAAATTATTGTTGAAAAATTGAATGGCGTCATAATATTTTATAATTGTGTTCATTTCAATTTGTTTTGATAAACGCTATCTACGCACTTACTGTGACACACTGTACAGGTAAACTACATGAAATTGTCAATCTGCCAGGGAGCACACGTCTTAAACGCGTAGTATGCTGGGTAAAATTTCAGCAGATGACATTTTTCATTTTTCCCTGAAAACAGATGTTGACATTTCATGCAAATTGTCTCCAGATTTGCATGAACTATCAAAATCTGTTTTTTGGGAAAATTAAGAAAAACAATTATCAGTTTGTCGTCTGCTGAATTTGTCCAGAGAGTGGTAAAGATTAAAACTGGATCACGTACTTACTAGCTTCCTAATGATCCCAACGATTTGTGTTGACAATAACATTACCTATTAATTGTGGTCTCCGGAGACCAGGGATAAATTCAGCATACGAGTTGCATGTTAATTCAGATATATCCACACATCCTTGACGAAATTGGGGAACTCCTTAATGAGTAAATTACTGATGGGTAAAAAGTCCATATAAGGCCTCATTGACAGTGTTTTCTTCATCAAAAACAAGGTAAAATTGTTGAAGGTTTGTTCATCTCTTGTGTACACCTGTCTCATTCCACTTAATTAGGCCAACACTGAAAAACGCGACCCTACCCAAAATATCTAGGAAGGAAGGCAGGTAAATTTCTTTCCATTTTTTTTTTTTTTTTTTTATAATTTCTTTCAAAGATGGCTATAATGATGCAGAAATTAACGCTTAGCATGTTGGATCATCACGAAAACATGCCTATATAATTTTGACCCCCCTTAAATCCCACTTTTATACAGTAAAACTGGGGTTTACAGGCGTATACATTATTTTTCTTATTTCTGCTCAAAAACATAGATTGTGGGTACTCGTTAGAACCGCCTCGCCGAGGCGGTTCTTACGAGTACCCACAATCTATGTTTTGAGCAGAAATATGAAAAATAGCAGATTTTTTTTATCTGAATTTTTTTAGTTTTTGGAGGCGAAATTTTCTATATATTTGAATGGGCGTGTTTTCGTAATGAAAACGACAATTTGAAACATTTCCAAGATTGACGTTTCTTACAAATTACCTCTATTTAAAAGCCTATGGGACATTTTGCATGATAGTTGTATTATCAGAAATCTACCAAAGAAAGTTTATTACGGGGAGTTGGAGGATAAAAAGGGTTCCCATGGTAGACAAAATAAACTTATAAGACAACACGAAAGACTAACAACTCGCCCGATTCCTGAAACTGACAAGGTATGCTTGCGAAGCCTTGAAAGATAGGGGCTTCTAATGAATACTCACAAAATACATATTCATGGAGAAATAAGAAAGATACAGGTATTTCTCTGGATTCCCCTCTTATGAATAGCGTACAGTCTTAAAACTATGTACCGTGTTAACCCTAAGTATTGGAACAGATAGCCATGACTAACAGTGTAGACGCCATAGAACGCGGCGTTTGGCCAGGGTCGCGGATGATACTGTTTGCTACTCATCCAGCAATTTTCAGACACCCGAAGATGCAATTTAACGCTTAGCACTCTGGGTAAAATTTTCAGCAGACGACATTTTGAAATATTTTTCTTACCTTTCCCAGGAAACAGGATTTGACGTTTCATGCAAATTGTCTCCAATGGAAACAATTTTGCATGAAATGTCATATCCTGTTTTCTGGGAAAAATAAGACAAAATATCATCAGTTTGTTGTCTGCTGAATTAGCCAAGAGAGTGGTAAAGTTTAATGTTCTAATTTTAGGACAGGTAAAATAAGGAGACGGACTTGTCATGAAAAATGCGGTCAACAGTTACGAAGTTTGAACGGCTGATCCTCAACGCGAGAAAATGTACATTATGACATGTGCACCCATCGAAGACTCAGACCGACCTACCCATTCAGTCTGATCCGGGTATTCATGAGCACTCTATGGAAAACAAAGATTCAAGGCTTCTTCAAGCGGATCAGATGCAGGCTGATCTAAGTCTTCGCTAGGTGCACATTTGCTCACGTAGGGGTTCATTTAGGATAAACACGTTACGCAATTAGAAATATGCATTATGATATTCGAAATATCCATTGCATAGCTATAGATAAAAGAGTAGTATGTAAATATTTTTCTTATTTCTCCAGAAAGAAAAAATGTTGTGGAACTCATTAGAAGCGTCTCACATATGTTTTATGGAGAAATAAGAAGGAAAAATAAAACGTTTTTTTTTTTGTTTTTGTTTATTTTTTTATTTTTTTTTTATTAAAAATGTACTCTATCTGGAGCTAAGAATCACCTTTATACAAGTGAAAGTAGACGGACGAAAGAAGTTGTCTGTTTATGTCGTCTGCTGAATATTCTTGCAAACTTTTCAAACCTATTTTTGCATACATGCAAACAGTGTTGACCCTGATCAGACTGCTCCTCTGACTGCTCCTAGAGTCTGATCTAGGTCCACTCTGTTTGCAAAAATGACTTTTAAAATCACAAGCAGATGACAAAGCAGACGACAGTTGTGATTGGCAGTTTAAGGGTTGAACAAAATCAGGAAGTCTGGAGCTATTTCTTTCTAATTTGGCGAATTTGATATCATTGTAAACGTTAATAGAGACAACACAGAATACGGAAGTAACAGGGAAAATAACACATTTGAATCGACAGAATATTAAAAAAAATGTTTATGTTTCTATTACAATACAGGGAAGCCTAAAAGAGAAAAAAAAGAAAGAAATTGCAAGAACGGGATATACAGTCAGGAATCATGGTGTCCGAATACTTAAAAAAGGTATTAAGACAAAGTAGCAAGTAGAAGTAATAGAGCCTCAAACCTCTTGTGTGTTATATATTATACATGTACATGACAGCATAAAGCAAACTAACCATCACGAAAACATGTCTATATAATTTTGACTCCCTTAAACCCAACTTATATATAGTAAAACTGGCTTTAATACAGGGGTATACATTATTTTTTTCTAATTTCTGCTCAAAAACATAGATTGTGGGTACTCATTAGAAACGCCCCGTCGAGTACCCACAATCTTTGTTTTGAGCAGAAATATGAAAAATATCAGATTTTTTTTTATCTGAACTTTTCTTTTTGGTGGTAAAATTTTCAGTATATTTGGATAGGCATGTTTTCATAATGGAACTAACGTGTTCCCAACAGTAATTACACAGAGAAGCCTGCTCGCCCGCCCGCCCGGGGTTGGTTAGGGCATTTGCCTTTAGCACATAACCGGATTTTCCCAAAGCATTAGGACACTTTAACTTTTTATCATACATGTCATGTTTAAAAAGAACAACAACAACAACAACAAAAAAAACAACTCAAAATAACAATTTACTACCTGTTGATGTGTCCAAAAAATGATTTAGATGAGTGGTAAACCCTATAGACCGTGTTCTGCGGTGTCTGATTGGGGTACTGTATACACGGTTTGCTCAGGCTTTTTGATATTTAGGATAAATACAGTACTCTTGGACCGCGCCATGCGAAAATTAATGTCTTCGGGCTTATGCGGAGAGCGAAGGCCGAGATCAGCTTCACGCATCCGCTCAGTGTGACCATGGCCTTCCGTGTCCGCTAACAGAATCACTGGCTACTACAAATTTATGGAGAGCAAAGGCCCGGATAACACTTTGCGCATTACGAAATTTTATTCCTAAATTTCATTCAAGTTTGAAAAAGTTTGTTAAATATTTTACTATGATTACAAAACTGTACATGTATGGAACAAAAGTTCCAAATTTCATTGGTTTGTGATCAACAAGTCTCGAGTTATTGAAGTTCATTGGTAGCTACCCCACAAATCTTGAAATCAAAATCAAACTGAAAATCAATATCGGGTGTGTCCCCCCTCTTGCTGCCGTTGCTGCCTTAATTCTCCTTTGGATAGAGTTAACCAAAGCATTGACAGTTCGCATCGGGATGTTATTCCATTCATCGATCAACGCATTCCTTAGTTGTGCGAGAGTTGCGGGGGGATTTCGGCGCGTCCTAACCCTTCTGTCCAGCTCATCCCACATGTGCTCTATTGGGGTCAAACCTGGACTGTACGGTGGCCATGCTAGTGGTGCGATGTTATTGTTTGCCAGGAAATCCTGACAAACTCGGGCAACATGTGGTCGGGCATTGTCCTGCTGCAGAATCAGATTACGTTGTTGTACAAGCGGGACTGCAACAGGATTCAAGATCTCATCCCTATACCTTACTGCGGTCATATTGCCCGCAACAATAATCAACTGTTTTTTTATCCCGTGAGCAATGCCTCCCCAGACCATAACGGAGCCGTCCCCAAACCGATCCCGTTCGACAACACAGGCGTCGGCAAAGCGTTCTCCGCGACGTCGGTACACACGACGTCGACCTTCTGCGCGATAGAGAGTGAACCTAGCTTTGGTTAACTCTATCCATTGGAGAATTAGGGCAGCAACGGCAGCAAGAGGGGGGCACACTCGATATTGATTTTCAGTTTGATTTTGATTTCAAGATTTGGGGGGTAGCTACCAATGAACTTCAATAACTCGAGACTTGTTGATCACAAACCAATGAAATTTGGAACTTTTGTTTCATACATGTACTGTTTTGTAATCATAGTAAAATATTTAACAAACTTTTTCAAACTTGAATGAAATTTAGGAATAAAATTTACCCTGCGTTTCTTTTTCCTTTCAGTATATGAGAGAATATGGTTGCTCTCGTCTGTCAGTCATATCTATTCACTGCAATCGGTCATAACACGTTGCCCCATCGACAGGCCTACTTTGCCCCAACCTGTAAATTACTGCGAAACGATTTCCTAAAATAATTTACTGGCGTCTGTAAAAAATAACGATACATTCGCTGGCAGCTGGTTGCCAGGTATTTTACCGTAGAACCTACAGACTTTTTTTTTTTTTACAGTGGATACTTTGAACAGTATTTCAGTCCAATCAAACAGGACAAGTGATAATTTCTTCAGTTAAGCAGCAGTTAAGCAGCAGAACAATTCATACCAAACCATGATCAGTGTCATCTCTATCTCTTAGAAATTACTACAAACTATCTTTAATTTTTTTTTCTGGCCTGTAACATAATGACTTGCCTCATGCTCACCCGTCAGTCGTATCATACTCGGCAGCCAGCCAGACTGACACAGTACCTTATACATGTATGCGTGGTACAAGCCATTCTAAGACAAATATTTTATCTGAATTGTTTAGTAGGAGTCGTCAAAACCAGACTGTTGGGCCCTCGCTTTTCGACTGTTGTGCAATTTTGGCGTCCTAAGCAGTGGCATAGCCAGAATGGAATTATACCCAACCCAGGAAAAAAATCTAAATAATTCTACTAAATGTTGCTTCCAAAATGGGGCGGGGCGGGGGTTACTCTTAAAGAAAAGAATTTATTCCCACAGGGAGCACATTCTTTCCATTAAAAGTAGGCCCTATGATAAAGGAAGAAATGTTTGGTGATCTCTCGCTTTATTGCAAATATGGTTTTCCTTAAGCACATGCGTAACTTGTGCACAGAGAGCGATACGTCTGTGTCCGGTGCCCCTTTAAAACATAAATAACACGCCTACCAATCACTCTCATGCAAAACCGCGGTCAAGAAAAGAAATCCATGAGAGGAGCGTCCGGTTTTGCAGAAATAGTCTACGCTGTATGCTGTGAAAGTTTGTCGTATTTACTTTCTTTTGAAAACATTCATATAAAATATTAGAATGCTATTTTGTCACATGTAGACTCCTTATTCCGCACAACAAAGGATAAGGCATACAATCGTGCATTTTGCGAGATATTTGATTAGTACAGTGAAACAGCTACTCAACGGTCTAATTCGACAGATGAAAAAGAATTCATTTTCTGGCTGTTTTAAAACTGTGACTTCGTCAGTAGCAAATGAGTGAACAGAATTACTTCATCCAAGTGTCCAAACATCGGGAGTAAGCTTTAGACGATGAGCACTTCAACACACAGAATACATACGCCAAACCATAGCATCGAAGGGCCGGTTGAGCATGAGATTATAGAAATATGAAGAATTTTCATGAAACCCAAATCCAGCCCCTGAAGAAGAGAGGGCTGAAGAATTGGGTGAATATTGTGATAGTTCACAATTCTATACATTGTTTATGGTTTTCTGTCCGTTTCAATTCCAGCTGTATCTCTGAATAGGGTATAATGGAAACATTCTTGTTGCTGTGTTATTTGAAGCTTCAAAATAGTTTCATTCATTATTTTACATGGTTTTTATCCAATTCTTCAGCCCCCATTTCTTCAGGAGCTAGATTTCAGTTTCATGAAAATTCCTCATATTTTCTTTACAGCGTGCAGCGTTTGTTGATAATTTGAGCTCCACTTCTGCAAAACCGGAAGCTCCTCTCTTGACCGCGGTTTCGCATGAGAGTGATTTAATATATTTTTGTTATGTCTAAAAGCTAAATAGAACTCGTCTGTGAACACTTCTTCCTATTTAGTTTCAGAAGAGGAAGAGGAACAAAAACAGGAAGAATGAGAAGAAGAAGATGTTAATATATTTAGTTTTAGAAGAGGAAGAGGAGCAAAAACAAGAAGAAGTGGAAAAACAAATTGTAGTCAGCATTTTTACAGAGAAGGAAGTAGGTTATAGAAATTCAGAAATCAATAGTCCCCGCATAGGTAAATTACATGAATTATGACGCTTAACACTCTGGTTAAAATTTCCAGCCGACGACATATATTCTTCGATTTTTTTCCCCAGAAAATAGGATTTGACACTTCATGCAAATTGCCTCAGAAGTAGACAATTTACATGAAATGTCAAATCCTGTTTTCTGGGGAAAAACAAGACAAAGGGTCATCAACTTGTCGTCTGCTGAATTAGTCCAGAGAGTGGTAAAGGTTAAATTCTATATTTATCTTCCTATTTCATTATGGTATTTTAAAATAAATATGAAAAAATAATTACGTGTGCCATGACTGTATATTTAGTTTTAATCTGATCAACAAGGTGACATTGAATCCCCCTTAATTGCCCATTAAATCATGTGTTTTAAAATGTGTTTCAAGGTATTAATTTTGATTCTAAATTTAGTCATTGTTATCTTATCTTATGTGTGTTACCCCTATTTTCATAATAGAAGGTCATGATTATTTTTTGCATTTTAACCTTTACCGCAGCATGGGTAAATTCAGCAGATGACAAACTGATTATATTTTTCTTATTTTTTTCCTAGAAAATAGGCTTTGATATTTCATGCAAATTGTCTGATTTGCGTGAAAAGGTCGAAGTCTATTTTCATATAAAAAATGTAAAAAAAAAAAAAAAATTCAAATTGTCGTCTGCTGATTTTTTTTTTATCCCGCATGCTAAGCGTTAAATATAATGTATTTTGAGTAATTACTAATTATGCTTTCCAGATGAAAAAGATACCATTGTTTTTATAACTGATATAACGGAAATTGTCACACCCATTAAAACATTTTAAGGGAATTCATACATCTACAAGGAAAATAACTTGGGGCCAAATGAAGCAAATTCTTTCCTTTAAGAGAAGCGCTCTCCTTGAATAGTTTCTAATGTTTAGGCCCAGTAAGCATTCTTTATAAATCTACAGTGGGCCGTTTTCGGCCCGTCAGGGTAGCTGACGGGCCGATAACGGCCCGCTGTAGATTTATAAAGAATGCTAGCTGGGTGCATGCAATTTCCGTGTATAGCAAATTGAACCTTTCTCTCTGGGGTTCCATATCGCAGCCTGTGGCTCGTCTGAGGACAGATCTAGGGATCGCGTTCGAATCCAAGCTCAACTGCATAGCTTTCGTGGGCACTGATAATGAAACCATTCATTTCTACGGTCATTCTCCACCTTCCGCTCATTCATGAAAAGCACTCTCTTCAGATGCTGGTGTGAATCTGTACACAAATTGCTGGGTTTACCACTAAGAAAACTCAGCCTGCCCAAGTAAAGTGTGAGCAGGTTAACAGACTGATTCGACATAACTTAACCCATTGTATACTGAATAGATTCTCTCACACTATATATTGGAAGAGTCCAGTGTCAATTTTAGGTACGTCCGGCTATGAGATTTAAATATTCCTAAAGAACAATGGCTAATCTATTTGCAAACAGGGGAGACCCTGATCAGACGCCGCGTTCTGCGGCGTCTGATCTGGGTTTGCACTGTTTGCCAATTACCCTTTTACGGGTCTGCCGACTACAATGGGTTAAACAGAATTGACTTGGCCGTAAAACTCTAACAAACTCAAGTGCATCTTAAATCACTCTTTGAGGAACAGCCATTTAAGGATAATATCATTCAGTAGCACGCAGGGTAAAAATTCAGCAGACGACATTTCATTTTGTGTGTGTGTGTGTGTGTGTGTGTGTGTGTGTGTTTTCTTCAGAAAATAGGTTTTGACATTTCGTACAGTCAATTCACACGAAATGACTAATCCTATTTTCTAGGGAAAATAAGAAAAACATGATCAGTTTGTCGCCTGCTGAATTAATCTAGAGAGAGGTAAAGGTTAATATCGAATGACTTGATGACAATCTCCCACCCACACGCAATCTCAGCTTCCCACTGTATTTAAGTATTATGCCTAAAAATCAGTAGACGGATTTTTCAAATTTTTTTTATTTATTTTTTCCCCCCAAGAAAATACGGATTGTATTTTATGCAGTTGTCAGAGACAATTTAGAATACGTGTGACACTTGACACATTCTGACTGCGTCAATCCAGTTTCGTTGAACGCTCAATGGGCAATAACTGTCATACGCTAAATTATTCTTGAATGCACTTTTTCCCTCCCATACATTACGAAAACGCGCATTTCAAATATATTGAAAATTTCACCACCAAAAACTGAAAGTTTTCTGATAAAAATTCTGATATTTTTCATATTTCTGCTCAAAACATAGATTGTGGGTACCCGTTAGTACCGCTCCGGCGTTGGTAGTCGTTAGAACCACCTCGCAGAGTCGGTTCTAACGAGTACCCACGATCTATATTTTTTAGCAGAAAGAAGAAAAAATAATGTATACCCTTGTAAACCCCAGTTTTACTATATAAAAGTAGGGTTTAAGGGCGTCAAACTTATATAGGTATGTTTTCGTGATGAAATACACCCGCACACGAAATATAGAAGTATTTTTTTTTTTTTCGCAGACAAACGAGCAAGGAGTCCCAGATTTACCTTTTGGTTAACCTTTTTTCAATGTTATGTATTACCATTATTCTTCCGAAGATTGCTTTCATATTTGGTTGCGATGAAGAGGAAGGCGAGTAGGTGTTTCACATGCAAGACAGACAACTCTCACTTTCTTCGTTATTTAAACCACCCCTCCATAATGTCGTTGTTATGTTATGCCCCTCGGCGCCCATCCGTCCATCTGTAAACTAACTCCTCCTTCAGTTTACATCCGAACAAGCTGAAACCTGATATATATTTAGACCATGATGTGGAGCAGCGCATATTGTTTCGAGATTACAGTCATCTGGACTCCTCTTACAGTTTACATCCAATCAAGCTGAAACTTCATATATAGTTAGAGAATGATGTGGGGCGGCGCATTTTGTCTCGAGGTTACAGTCCACCAACTATTAACAGAGTTATCCCTCTTTGATTTTTTTAAACATTTCGTTTCCGCCTAACTCCTCTTACAGTTAGACGGAAACGAAATGTTTAAAAAAATCAAAGGGGGGTAAACTCCTCTTACAGTTTATCTGGTGGACTGTAACCTCGAATCAATCCAATCAAGCTGGAACTTAGTTAGATCAGGATGTGGAGCAGTCAATATTGTTTCGAGGTTACAGTCCACCAGATATCAATAGATTAATGCCCTTTTGAAAATGTTTGTAAATATTTCGTTTCTGGCCAAATCCTGGCCTGTAGATTACATTCGACCAAGCTGAAACTTGATTTATAGTCAGACCATTTTCTGTAAACTTTTCGTTTCCGGCTAACTCCTACAGCTACATCAGATCGACCTGAAACTTGATTTATAGTTAGACCGTGATGTGGAGCAGCGCATATTGTTTCAAGGTCACAGGCCACCAAATATTAACAGAGTTATGCCCCATTTGAACATTTCTGTAAACATTTTATTTCCGGCTAACTCCTCCTGTGGATTGCATTATATTAAGTTGGTTGCACCATGATGTGGAGCAGTGCATATTATTTCGAGGTAACAGTCCACCATATAGTAGAAGAGTTATGTCTCTGAAAAATTCTTTAAACGTTTTGTTTCCGGCTAACCTCTCCTGCAGTTTACATTCGATCAAGCTGATACCTGATTTATAGTTAGACCATGATGTGGAGCAGCACATATTGTTTTGAGGTTACAGTCCAGGAAATATTAGCATTAATGCCTCTTTGAAAATTTCATAAGCTGACTCCTCCTATAGATTACATTAGATCAAGCTGAAACATTGTAAAAAGAAACACCATAATGTGGAGCAGCACATACCATTTCGAGGTTACAGTCCACCATATATTTCTTCCTACAGTTTACACCCATCAAGCTGAAAGGTGATTTATGGTTAGATCATGATGTGAAGCAGCGCATTTTGTTTTGAGGTTACAGTCCACCAAATATAAAACGCGTTTGTCTGTCTGTTCATTCGTATAAACTTTTCTTTTCGGGCAAACCCCTTCTACTCTACGTCAATATAGGTGCTACGTCTGAATACTTGCCACGGGCGAATGATGTCCCGCTTGCGGAGCTCTTGTTAATCTATCAACATCCCTCCATCACAAGAAATCAAGATGTAAGGCGGTCAGTTTCGCTTTTTGTCAACTGTACGACACTTCTGTTGTTTGATGGCCAGTGCTGAATTACCATCAACACTTCTTGCTAGTCCCATTTTCCTCTCTGAAAAAAGAAATAAAAAAAAATAATATAATAATAAAAAAAAAAAAAAAAAAAAAAAAAAAGATTTCTTTACAAAATCATTGTACAAGCTGAGGGGCTCTTATTACAACATTTTAAAGTTTAAACTCTGTTTCCGGATACAACTTTTGATTGGAAAAACGGCAATTTAACCAAACATTACATCTTTCATATTCATCACGAAAACATACCTATATAATTTTGACCCCCTTAAACCCCACTTTTATATGGTAAAACTGGGGTTTACAGGGGTATACATTATGTTTCTTATTTCTGCTTAATAACATAGATTGTGGGTACTCGTTAGAACCGCCTCGGCGAGGCGGTTCTAACGGGTACCCACAATCTATGTTTTGAGCAGAAATATGAAAAAAATATCAGAATTTTTATTTGAAAACTTTCTGTTTTTCGTTGTGAAATTTTCAATATATTTGAATAGGCGTGTTTTTGTAATGACAGTACTCGTGTCCGACCAGTTATAACATTGTACCACTCCTCGCGCGACAAGCTTCTGCATCCGGTTTTTCGAGGATTCTGTCGAAGTGTGTCACGACAAGCAAAAAGGTCATGGTTCATTGCCTAACCTTTTTTCCTAATAGGTTCGCCACTTGTGTCACATGAAAAATATTTTACGGCCCAAGGATACACGAAAAAAGATTTAGCCTTGTCGATTACAAGCCATCCCGAAAACATACCAATATAATTTTAACTCCCACCCCCCCCCCCTACCCCTCCACAAACCCCACTTTTATATAGTGAGAACCGAGGCGGTTCTAACGAGTACACACAGTCTATGTTTTAAGCAGAAATATGAAAAATATCAGATCTTTCATCTGAGAACTTTCAGTTTTTGGTGGTGAAACTTTCAATATACTTGAATAGGCGTGTTTTCGTAATGATTTTGTAGCGCCACGTATTGTATTGTACTGTATATATAGTTTCTTCCAATAATGAACCCCTCCTTTCAGAGGACGCGACTAAAACGATAAATAATATTTTATACCAACATATGTTACATGTGATACGCACCGCACGAAACGGCCCTTATGCAATTGGCGGCCAACGCACGCCCTTATTAGCCTGCGCATATATATATATATATATATATATATATATATATATATATATATATATATATATATATATATATATATATATATATATATATATATATATATATATATATATATATATATATATATATATATATCCAGCATCATGTTATGCCTCTATGTGACTCACTTGCCTGGTAGCGTTAAAAATCTGAACAGTCAATCAGTCCAGCACCATATGTACATATTATATTTAGAAGTCTCTGTATAAATGTCACTAAACAGTCTCTAAAATACATCGTTAGACAAGCCACAGTTTACCTGTTCTACATCCGTATGATCCAAAACACGTGCCGATCCACCCTCACCCCACCCCACCACACACACACACACACACACACACACACACACACACACACACACACACACACACACACACACACACACACCTGCGTGGCAGAAATGGACAGGATTGACAAAATTGAAGCAGGTTTTCAGAAAGCTCCACCTGTTTAAATTTTCTCAGATTTTCACAGTATTTTCCTGAAACATTAATTATTTAAAAAAATCAGCAAATAAATGCCAATATAAATATAGGGAGAAATATGAAATACCACTGGACTGAGTGAGGCTCGAACCCACGAACCCACGCCGGCTACGACGGCAGCGCCTAGCCCTTCAGAGTCAGGAGACATAACCACTGCATAACCACTCCGGCCGGAATTCTTTGTTGAAGTTTGTTTAAATCTTAAATTATAATAATATTTTCAAGCTTCAGTATCCTATGGATCCAGAGAGTTCCTTGTATATAATGAGTGCGTTAGCGCACCAAAAATATTCCCTATCCGACGCGTCATTCAGAGAAATCAAGCATAATACTGCTCCATGAAACTTGTTTTAACAAGCGTAGTGGTGCAGTGGTTATGTCTCCTGACTCTGAAGGGCTAGGTGCTGCCGTCGTAGCCGGCGTGGGTTCGAGCCTCATTCAGTCTAGTGGTATTTCATATTTCTCTCTATACACTTTTTTCTGAAGTACTTGCATCAGTATTGATCCTGGGTTGGAGTTTGTTTAAATCTTAAATTATATATATATATATATATATATATATATATATATATATATATATATATATATATATATATATATATATATATATATTCTTGGGACAAAAAAAAAAATCCTTCCGAGTGATGTCGAAAGCACAGGAGCCTGACTCCTGTGGTCGAGAGGACACTAAATTTAACCAGTCATCCCAGGCTTGCCTTTAGGTAACGTCCACATTTCCTTTCGTCTTGAACTTGAACGAACTAAGGAATTCCACCTCTGACAGGGTTAGCGTATCGTACACGTAGTCTTCTTGTGTAAGTTCAACATAATGTTTATACATTTATAGTTCATAACATATACGAGGAAGCGTCCTTCTTTGACGCATTAGAAAGAAACCTAAAGCTCGGTTCTTTGTTTCACAGGGCAGTGTGCATAGGGCAATGCGTACATGTAACCCTGCGGCAACAGGCCTAGGGCTCTGCATACATCTGCCTGTATATATATAACTTGACGACACAGAAAAGTTTTACACCCAAAAAGGCTTCCTATTCGGTATCATCACAATTCAGTGTCAATATGGCACAGTTCATTATTACACTTCCATGAAAGAACTCAGAGAGGACTTCTATCATAATAGTATTAATTACTTGATCACTGCAAAATTTAGAGTTATAATAAATAAATAAATAAATAAATAAATAAATAAATAAATAAATAAATAAATAAATAAATAAATGTTCAGTTTGGTTCATTCAACTTCAGGTGCAGAACAAAACATAAATTTCTACTCAAAGCTTCCATTTTAGACCAAAACACATCCAACAAGGCGCCATCACCCCTCCCCCACCCCCACAATCCGTTTCCTCCACCCCTCCCCCACCGATCGATTCAGACAGTCCATGATGGCCCGACACAGCCACTCTGTATCTCTGAGCAGCTGGGTAGCACCGTCAGGGATTGTCTGCATGAGTTACTACCCGATTTCAGAGACATACCCCGTATAAAAAATGTTTACTTGACTTGACGTTCTAACAGGCTAGGGTTATGGATATGCTCTTTTCTACCATTTTTATTGCAAAAAAAAAAAGAAAAAAAAAAAAAGAAGAAAAAAACCCTTAAAAATGGTAGAAAAGAGCATGTCTATAACCCTAAACACCATAACTTATTGCCACCCAAAAGAAAACGCAAAGTCCAACCAGCCTAGATAACTCATCCCTAGCGGGGCCGTGATTAAAGCTTAAAAGTTTAGACAGAGGAGTTCAAAATTCAAAACTTTATGCAACACTATTAATGGCAAAATTGGATTAGGCAGCGTGTACCTAAACATACCCCTCCCGGAATGGGCGGGAAGATCGTATGTGTCGGCGTCAGCCGGCATCCTCACTGAATTAAGGTCCACTCCGACACATAGAAACGTACCCAATCCCAAGACTCAAGTAGTGTAAGGCCCCAGCAGCTACGTCCGTGTATCCCGTAGGAACCGGATTCCCCCAGCGCCTCCCGAAGCGAGCAGGATCAACAGGACGATGTCACGGAGATACGACGCCAGAAATAAGACCAAAGAGTTACCCAGACCTTGCACAGTCGCACATGATTCACCGCCTTTTCTTCTTCCTGATTCAACTACAGCAAGGAAGACGGACGACAAATTTCAATCAACAGACGATAGACGACGCACGGTCGCAGATGCAGGGGTTGTGCCTGTTATGGTTTCGTACCTCGGTACCCCCTCCACTGACGTATCAAACTGAAGAACAACAGTTTTGACAGGCTGTTACCGACAATTACCGTCCCTTTCGGTCATTCACACAGAAAAATAACTTGGCATACACGATACATTAAACAAGTTTAGCACGAAGTCTTTGCATGCTCATGCTCGCAGTAAGTTTCGTTGCCTTATCAGTGAAATGCTTTAAACATTAAAAAGTTAAACTAATGGTAACTGTGTTTAAAATGCATTACTGGTAAGAAAGGGTAATGTCATATGTTTTCGCGACATTTACTACCTAATTTCAATGGGGACTAAACGTCGGAAATACTGAATTGGGGTCAGAACACACAGGAAGGCGGAGTTCTTGCATGTGTTATTTGCTCAGTGTTTGGTTTATGTTGAAGAGATAAAAAGAAAAAAATATGTAAATATGGATAATATATTGTGTCAGCACTTCTTTTGGATGATTTTTATTAAACAGTGTTTAACAGATATAACGTCAATCAGGGTATTATCTGACGGGTAGTTATCGGTAAAACTCAAGCAATCAATGAATTTAATAGGTGCTATCTATACCCATGCGTCCAAATTATCATCACATGCTCCAGATCTAACTGATTTTGATTTCAGACCACGCTTGACTTCTGAATACAATGCATGAATTGCGATATAATGTCCAAGTCAACAATATTTCAGTAGCCTAGTTCAGAGACATTGCCTCCAAATTTGTGGGACTTTTACCCAACCTGATCACATGAATTCAGGTCCTGCTTAGTTACTAGCAGCTCTGCCATGGAGGCTTTAGGCAGCCCATCTATTTCGCGGGCCCGATGGGCGGGGGCCATGCTTTCCAAATACTGAAAACTAGTGTATGCCAATGACAGGTATAATGACAATATACTATCATTCCCTTACCTGTGTCGAAGTTTCTTAAGATTATCACGTGAAAAGAGCAATAAAGTCTGTGTGTTATTGAAAAATCTATATCAAAGTGTACCTTATGCACAAAAGAGTCATGCTTAGCTTGTAAACAGATGGAGAATGGATAGAAATAAAATTCGAAGTGGAGACAGATTTTCGAAATGGCTGCGATTGCAGAATTTTGTAGGCTGGCGTCATAAGTCTCCTGATTCAACCCCTTGCAATTGGAATACTTGGCGTTATTGGCTCATTTGTCGCTATAATCGGCACGGCCGCCGTGTCAATAGTCTCAGCCAAATCATGGAACACTTATCGTTTTTCAGGATAAGCACCGAACCACCCAAGCGTTTGTTGGACCATCACATTTTTAGTCACACACATGTCACATAGGTAGTCTATAGTAGTGGGTCTGCATGCTGGTTCGGGGAACTGCTGTTCCCATTGGACACACTTATTAATTCCCCGTGCCCAATATATTCCTGTAGCACACATAAGGCAGCTGGGTACCAATCATTCTTTACCGCCACCAGCAGTAGCAAGGTAGTGACGCACAGGGTCGCTAAGATAGAAAATCAGAGCAAAACTAAGGGTGCCGGGTCAACTCAGCACATAGCACCAACTTGGCACATAACCAACTCGGCTCATAACCAACTCTGCCCATACCATCTTGGCACGTAGCAAACTCGGCACAAAAATATAGTTATATATCTGTTTAATTATGTGTCTATTTCTAGATGTAGTTTACACTTTTTATAAATAATTATAAAAAGGAAAAGTTAGGAAAGATAAATTTATTTCTTTATTTTATTTTTTTTTTTCAAATTATATCTTTAACCATTCAGTAGGCCATGAAAAGGGCATAATTGTTACTGTAATAGATTACTTAGGTATACAGGGGTATATACCAGTTTTTCTTATTTCTATTCTAAAACATAGACTGTGTATACTTAAGTTAGAAATCAAAACGTACGTTTTTCAGCAGAGGTAAAAAAAAATCAGAGTTTTTCATCTGAAAATTTCCTTTTAATTTTTTATGGCCCATTTTTACGCCTGTATAATTTTGACCCCCTTAAAACCCACTTTTATGTAGGGTTTACAGGGTTAAACACTATTTTTCTTATTTCTGCTAAAAAAATGTGGGTACTCGTTAGAACCGCCTCATTGAGGCTGAACGTTCTAAGATTAAAGTGCTAATCGGTATGAATTGGATTGAGTGTGCTTAGAAATTCTATTTGTCTGCTTGTTTTATCTTTTAGTATAAATTATGAATAAGTCTTTGTTTTGCTCATTGTTTAATTAAACAATAAAGTCTAGATGAACAAAGCGAATTCAGGAAGTTGGAATTGATTTCGAAACTGTAAATGTGAATATGGTGAAACGAGCCTTTCCTGCAATAGCCAAACTTCTATCAGCCGTCCGTTTAACAAAGATCTACAATAGATATAACCTAGTGATAAAGGGGATATACTTTTTTTCTTCTTATTTCTGCTCTAAAAAGCCCAAAAGGTAGACTATTCATCCGCATTACCATTTATTGCATATGCAAAACAGCGAAGGTTCTGGTGACCCTGCGCATCCATGCAGTCTCGTCAAAAACCTTCGTTGTTTGCTCACCTAAGCTGTAGGTCATGAGAAACATTCAGCCAAAGAACCAAAGTTCTTGACGTGCTAAGGTGCTGAGCATGCACACTGAAAGTTTGACTGTACGGACTGTCCGAATGATCCTTTTTCTCCATCGTGGCTCATACTATATTTTTTCATATTTCAACTATGTACCCCACTTTAGTATTTGAGCCCTGTCATGAGAAAACCCCTGGGCCCACCTGCAAACTGCATGTGCAAACAATAAAGGTGCAGGTCAACCACGCAGTCTGATCAACGCTTTTGTTGTTCGCTACTTGGAAAGTATGATTACTTAGGTTGCTGTATGCCAAAACTTGTGGGTTTTGAGACTGAGCAGGCCAGTTTTTGTCTAACCTGATCGATTGGAACCCCCGAAGATAGGTTTTCAAGCGACAAAGCTCAAATAGTAAAACAGATGGTTTCCAGTATATTTTATTTCTACTCAAAATCATAGAGTGTAGTTGCTCGGTAGAATTGCTTCTAAGCATGACATTTACATTATAAATATTTGCCACCTTCAAGTTAAAATGATCAAAGTTCAAAGGCAACCTTTAATTGGTTGTTTGTAATGGTGGATTAAAGTATTCAACATAACAATAGATAATTGGACTAATCAGTTAATTATGGGCCGAGTTGGTTATGTGCCGAGTTTGCTATGACCTGAGTCGATTATGTGCCGAGTTTGCTATGTGCTGTGTTTGTCCCACAATCAAATTTAGCCTACCCGTTAAAATACCTCCACTTCCGTTATTATTACTATTTTCAGCTTATGTCAAACAAATGTCTGCATTTTCTTTGAAAGTTTAGTTGTCATAGCTGAGTTTTCAAATTGGCATCAGCCTTGTGTGTATCAGTTAATGACATTTATTTATAGATTGATCGGTTTAGTGTACTTGAATCATAAGCGAACTAAACAAACCCAGTTACGGATATTATCAGACAAGATTTCACAGTCAATCATGTTGCAGTTCTCTTCAGATCTACCTCATATTTCCATCAATGAACTCTTTTTTATGCAAATTATTTGTCACATCTGTTTATAATGGAATTCTGTGCATTTTAACTATATAACTCCTACTTAAATGTAGGTCACTGTGACATATTTCACAGTCCAGTGATTTAACCTTATTGTGAACGGTCAATGTCCATCATGCGGCCTCAACAATTTACTTTGAAAGCCTACTTCTCTTACACCCCTGGGCCAAATGACTAGAAACTTGATAGGAAGTATCAGGATGACTTGGAAATCAAAAATAGCTAAAATCATTCTGTTTGGAAATCCAAGATGGTCCCCTAGCAACCGTGTTGAAAATCTGTTTTGATTTTTTTATCCTGAATAAAAAGGCAAATTGACTCGAAACTTCATTACAAGTATCAAGACTTGTAGAGCAAAAGTAGTTAAAATCAGTCTGATTAAAAATCCAAGATGGCCGTCATATTGAAAACCTATACTGAACTTCTTTTGAACGGAAAGGCCAGTTAACCTGTCTGGTATTCAGGTGAGCGATACAGGGCCATCTTGGCCATCTTGTATCTTGAAGAATATTTGGTGTATAAACATCATAGTTTCCGATTATAAGTCAGTAAGACCTTAAGTTTACCCAAGTTTGACCTTGAAATAATTGGAGGCCACAGTTGTCTATTTTTTTACAATTAGCTGATTTCACCATACATGTATATCTTGAAAAGTATTTCATGTATAAACATCATTTTGGGTACAGTCTTTTATATTAGTGTCTGTAGCCAAGCAGTTGAAGATATTAGAAACATACCTCCAATATGCATCACATACATGTATTTCTTTTTGGATATGAGATCTGAGTCACTTGTATTGACTTTTCAGGGATTCGTTATCTGCCCTGTGAGCTTTGTGATACAAGTTTTCCTTTTTCCTGATCAATGCCCTGATGTGGGCATCTGTCCATGGGTAGCCAAGTTTTCCTTTCTTTATTTTAGATGGGATGAACTTGTTTACTGCATTTAATAAGACTGTCTTAATTTCTTAAACTCATTCCACATCTCTTTAACATCAGTGTGAGCAAACTCAATTCACATCTCTTTAATATCAGTGTGAGCAAAATCCTGGGACATGAAACATTCTACAAATGCAAGCATTATAATGGTCTTTGAGTCTTGCATATCAGCCGGTTTGTATAAGAAAACCTTACAGGGTGACTGTAGGACAGTTTTGGCATTTATGTCATATTCAACCAGCACAAAGTCATGGTCTGCAAGACCAATTGGTGGCATGCCCTTAACTCTTGTAACCAGGGTGGGGTCATTTTAATCAAAAGGATATCCAGGGTCTGTTTTTTGTCTGGACTGGAGTTGGTCCAAGTCTCTCTGTAGTATTTTGGGGTAGCTAAGAGAATTTTAGTATTTATTTTTTTGTGTAGCATTTTTTGTTTGTTTTCTTTTGCCTCAGATGAGGTTGTATAGCAGAAAAATCAGATAAGTCCTCAAGAACACCATACACAATACCTAACCAGACTCTCAAAATGTTTTTCTGTCAGGTATCTCGGTCAGTGTTGATTTATCCTGATCTTAGCCACAAATGTTGTAAGATTATACATTGTTTGTGGATTATCATACAAAATTAATTTATTCAATGATCATTTGCTAAGCAGACCAATTGACAAAGCATCATTTATGTTCATAATACATCAGTCTTCGAGAAATCTGTATAACTGTCAGACATGTCATACTACAACTTTAACCCTAATAATTTCAAGTAAATTTTTATTATATGTCTGACCAGCGTTGGAAAGAGTTTTCACATACTCTGAAATACACTACAACCTCTTTATTACACAGTTTGTTATAACATGATTTTAGATATAACACGGTTCAAAGATGGATCCCAAAATTGTATAGATTATACATGTATTGAAAAATGACCATAAATGGTCATTTTTCAATATAATCTATACATTTTTGTTTGGGTATAACACGGTTGTTTAACTAACACGGTTTATGCTATGGACCCCAACAGTAGTGTTATAAAGAGGTTTAAGTGTATACCTAATTTACCACGCTATTTATTGCACCTGCTTGTAGCAGGGTGCGATATAGGCGTCCTATTTTCCGTCAGTCCGTCAGTCTGTCCGTCCGTCTGTCAACATTTGTGTCGACATTCGACATTTATGTCAAAGTTAGTATTCTAATCAACTACAAGACTACCGGTAAATAACCATCAAACCTTGCATGAAACATCTCCCTGACCTCCTGACTTTGCGACATAGGCGTCCGCTTTTCCATATGTCTGTCCATTTGTCCGTCCGTCTGTCAACATTTATGTTGAAGTTCGACATTTATGTCAAAGTTAGGATTTTAATCAACTACAAGACTAAACAACCATCAAACCTTGCATGAAACATCTCCCTGACCTCCCGGCTTTGCGACATAGGTGCCCACTTTTCCATTCGTCTGTCTGTTCATCTGTTCGTCTGTCCATCTCTGTGAACAGTTCTGTTATGTCGAAGTTCGACATTTATGTCAAAGTTAGTATTCTAATCAGCTACAAGACTAAACAACCATCAAACCTTGTATGAAAGATCTCCCTGACCTCCTGACTTTGCAACATAGGTGCCCACTTTTCCATTTGTCTGTCCGTTCGTTCGTCCGTCCGTCTGTCTCTTAACAGTTCTGTTATGTCGAAGTTCGACATTTACGTCAAAGTTAGTATTCTAATCAACTACAATTCTAGAACAACCATCATACCTTGCATGACACATCTCCCTGACCTCCTGACTTGGCAGGTATGTTGACCCAGTGACCTTGACCTATATTTTGCGCTCCATTGACTTTGACACAATTTACGTTGAAGTTCCAGATCTTCTCATTTAAAAGGCATACAACTACCAAACCTTGAATAGTGCTTCTCCTAGATGTACTGACTTGGCAGAATTCTTGACCCGGTGACCTTGACCTGTATTTTGCGCTCCTGTGAGTGACTTTGACATATTTTGCGTCTATGTTCAGTATCTTCTCAACTATAAGGCCTACAACCATCAAACCTTGCAAAGTGCTTCTTCTCAATGTACTGACTTGGCAGATACCTTGACCTGATGACCTTGATCTATATTTTGGCTGCAATAACTTTGACATAATTTACGTCAACGTTCCAGATCTCCTCAAGTGTAAGACCACTAGCCACCAAACCTTGCATAGTGCTTCTCCTAGATGTACTGACTCGGCAGGTATCTTGACCCGGTGACCTTGACCTATATTTTGCGCTCCAGTGCCTTTTACACATTTTATGTCAACGTTCAATATCTCCTCAATTATAAGGCCTACAACCATCAAACCTTGCATAGTGCTTCTCCTCAATGTACGGACTCCGCAGGTACCTTGACTGGGTGACCTTTACCTATATTTCGCGCTCCATTGACTTTTACACATTTTATGTCACACTTCCATATGACCTCAACTGTAAGGGGTTCAACCTTATACAGCACTTCTTCTCAATGTACTGTCTCGGCAGGTACCTTGACCTGGTGACCTTGACCTATATTGTGCACTCCAGTGACTGACACATTTTATGTTGATGTTCGGTTTCTCCTCAAATATAAGTCCTACACCCACTAAACCTTTGCATAGTGCTTCACCTCATTGCACTGGCTTGGCAGGTACCTTGACCTGGTGACCTTAACCTATATTTGACACATTTTACGTTGATGTTTGATAACTCCTCAACTATAAGGCCTTCAACCACCATACCTTGCATTGTGCTTCTCCTTGAAGTACTGAATTAGTAGGTACCTTGACCCGTGATCTTGACCTATATTTCATGCTCCAGTGACTTTTACACATTTTACGTCAACATTCCATTATCATTGGGCTGTATTATACGAAAAGTCAGTGCTGAAGATATAGCCATTAAAGGGAATGGGACTGGCCTGGAATATATGTGCCCCACTAGGCACTTTGTCTACATATTTTTCAACCCAGTTTTCCGACTAAGCACTGCTAAGAATGAAATAAACTTATTTAATAATCACGTTCTGATTGTGGCTCCTGTGACTTTTGCCCCAGTAAATGACGCCTTCCGCGGAATTCTTGTTACTACTCAAAGCATTCACACAGACAGGCGAATAGAGCAAACAGTGTAGACCCAGACCATATGCAACAGAATGCTACATTGTTTTGTCTTTCATGAAGCAGTTATAGACACAACAGACAGTAAAATAGACTTGTTCAAATTTAAGGAGAATTAACACATTTGGAACTCCTATAATCTAACCCTTCTCTTGCTGAACATGACCTGCCCTGTCTTGGCAAACAGTGTAGATCCAGATCAGTTGGCTTCTGAAGAAGCCAACTGATCTGGATCTGCACTGTTTGTCATTAAATATGTGAATTTCTATCAAAAACTCAGATCAGGTAATCTGATTGGCTAGAAATTAGAAGTGGGCGTGACAAGGGTTAATAGTGGGACTCTTATTTTGACTGATTGGACTCTTACTTTTTGCAAAGTAGAAGTGTGGTAAGGATTTATGGTGTCTAATTTTTTACAACACAGCATCTGGCCCCGAGGTTATAAAACTTTTTTCATGCTCAATTCAGCTGAGCATGAAATTTTTCATGCTAATAAATCTCCAGTTACTAACAATGCCAAATTCTTTCTTGCTAAACATAGCCGAGCATGAAAATTTCTCTGCTAATTATTATGAAAATCCTTTCTGGCGAAAGAATGTGCACAATACTGGTTAACCGCTTGGAGGACTAAGCCTGCCCAGTAAACGTGTGGTTAGGTAAACTGACCGCGCTCGACATGACCCCATTGGGTTGACTGGGCCGTAAAACCTCAACACAACAATATTATGAAAATCCAACTATTGTTGGCATTTTCATCTTTATTAGCATAGAAAATTTCATGCTCAGCTGAATTGAACATGAAAAAAGTTTTATAACCTCGGGGCCTGATAAGGGTCAACACTGTTTGCAACTCAACCAGCACTTTTAGACACATCAACAGACAGTAAAATGGCAGTGTCTCTGTGACAGTTCCTCTATTTTTGTTTGTTACTGTATTTATTCTAAGTATTGGGACACCTTAACTCCTTAGCATACTTGTCCAAAAATTTGAAAAAAAAAAAGTCCATTTTACTACCTGTTGATGTGTCTAAAATAGTGCTGGATGAGTGGCAAACAGTGTTGACTCAGATCAGATGCCACAAAATGTGGCATCTGATCAGGGTCTACATGTTTGCTCAGGCCTATCTGTCCCAATACTTAGGGTTATTATGGTATGTATTCATGAGAGTGCTGTTTTGGGAAGTTTCATGCCAGCCAGCCCTTATCTGGTGTTCTGGAATTGATATGTTCTATGACTGTGGTGTTTCCTAGGTATTCCCTTATATCTGCTTTATGTCTGGGAGGTTGTGGCTTTGATCCTTAGCGGAATCATACCAAAGATTTAAAAAAATATAGGACAGGCTTGGCACTCATTATGAAGAAAGTGGAGCTGGGAAACGGAACCTTTTGAGCGAGGGGAAAAGTAACACAACAGCAGAAGACTGTCGATCTATCTATCTGTCTATCAATCCATCAATCAATCATCCAGCTAGCTGTCTGTCTGTCCATCCATCTACAATGTACCTGTCTGTCTACATGTACTTGCCTATCTAACCTGTCTACATGTACCTACTCCATTGAATACAAACTGTTTCATTTTGTTTCACCCTGTTTTGTATCAAGCATTGATCAGATTTGATCATCTGTTTCATTCGATTTCAGAGTTTTCCCTGTACATTGTATTATCTTATTCATTTCATGATTTATTTGTTATGAAACAGAAAGAGTTTATAAAAATGGTGAGAGACTGAGGATGGTGGAAAAAGTGACCATAGTGCACAAACAGAAGAAATACTAATATGACCTATTCCCCTCTTACACAGCTGCCAGAAGCGTCCAGGGCCCAGTTGTTCAAAATTAACTATGTCGTTAGTCAATGAATTGTCATTAGTTAACATATCGTTAAAACTTTGATCATTAAATATGGCATATACGCTAATATTTTGGCAAAAAAATGTGAGCAGATTTTGCATTTGCAAAAGCTACTCACATTTTTTCAATAAAAATACTTGTGAATTAGATATTGTACTTTCTAGAATTGTTAACAGTTTGACCACTAATGAGCTTGTGAAGCTAATGACGCTTTGAATATCTGCTCCCAGGTCACGAGGTGGCTGAGTCATTGGCGCTTCTGACTTAGAACCGGGAGGTCTTGGGGTCAAGTCATGCTGGGGGCAGAATTCCACAGCACTTTATTGCACGGAGGCTTTCATTATGATATCACCCTTCCATCTTCTCGATACGACCTAAATAATGTTGAAGGGAAAGTAAAACACCAAACTGTCATCAACCACTGGCTGCAAGAACAGCAGGCTCTTACAGCCACCCTAATAATTAACCCACTGTAGACTAAATAGACTACCCCACACTATGTATTGGAAGAGTCTTATTTCAATTTTAGGTATGTCCAGCTAGGAGATTTAGTTATTCCTAGAGAAAAATGGCTAAACTATTTTGAAACAGTGGCATCTGATCTAGGTCTGCACTGTTTGCCAGTTACCCTTTTAGAGGTCTTCCGACTACAATGGGTTAAATAGTTAGTAGATACTGCACATATTTTTGTGTTACTTTTTCAGAGGAGGGGTGCATTTTTTTTTCCATAAGAGAAACAAGTGAAATACATAGCTCTTGATAAGGCAATTTTTTTCAACAAAAAAGTATCTATATTTTTCTTATTTCTCAATAAAAACATATGTAGTGGGTACGCAATAGAAGCATCTGTGAAATTGACTGAAAGAAAACAGACCAATACCAGTTTCCATTACAAGAAAGGTTGAAATAGAATGAAACAGATTCTATACCTCATCTGTTTCTCTATGTCTTCTCCTATACTATCTGTCCAGTACCATTTCTCCTTTTCTATGGAAGATGATACAAAATGATCCACAAGGGGTTGACATGTCATTACACAGGTACTCAAATCACCTGGGCCCAGTTGTTCAAAGCTAACGATGTCGTTAGTTAACGATTCGTTAAAATTTACATAGAGTGATATGCAAATATGCTGAAATTTTTTGCTGAAAAAATGTGAGTAGCTTTTGCAGTGCAAAAGCTACTCACATTTTTTCAGCAAAAAATATCAGAATATTGTGTACTGAATCCGCTAAAACAGTTAACGAAATGGCCTTTAACGAGCTCGTTAAGCTAACGACGCTTTGAACAACCGGGCCCAGATCACCAAGGAGGACATCAGATACAATGTAGGGTTTTACAGTTATGGTAAGAAGAAAAGGTGTCCCGAATATATATACTTACAGTTAAGGTAAACATGATGGTACAGGTTAAATATACCACTCTCTGGGCTACATGTAATTCAGCGAATGACAAATTGATGATAAGGAGATAGTTTGTGTGAAATGTCAAACCCTATTACCTGGGAAAAATAAGAGCAATATTTCAAAATGTCAACCTCAGGTGGTGTCTGTTCAGGAATTGTTACAAGAGAGCTTGCTTTCTTGCTTTTATTTATTCAGCTTGCATTTATTGCTACAGTGATTTATAGCTGTTTTTTTATGCTTCAGATATGTTGAAGTTTCACCCTTTTCTTATCCTATTGGTGATACCATTGTTGGTACTGTGTGATGATGCAGATGTTGATCCCAAAGGTTACCTGGTATACTGTCCTTGCATGGGTATGTATATGTTGTAGTCAAAATAGAAATTAAGCCAGATCTAGTTTCTGGCTAGGGAAATAGGAATTCTTACATTTATCTTGCACAGCCAAATCTGGAAACTGGCTGTGCAAGATACATGTAAGAATTCCTATTTCCCTAGATTCTTTACTACATGTAGCTTACCGTAGCCAGATTCCAGATCTGGCTAAACTCTGTTAAGTCCAGATAAGAATTTCTATTTGGCTAGATCAATTTCAGATCTGGCTAGGCCAAATAGGAATCTTGTTATAATGGTAATGGACCTTCCTTAAATATTGATGTATTGGCTATATTAACACTGTGTTTTCCACAGAGATATGTTTTGAACTGGAAAATAATACGGACCATTTATAGCAATAAATATTTTGCCTGTAAAAAATGAATACAAACAAAATCTGTCTGTCTGACAGTCTATCTATCTATCTATCTGTCTATCTGTCTATCTATCTATCTATTTATCTATCTATCTATCTATCTATCTATCTATCTATCTATCTATCTATCTATCTATCTATCTATCTATCTATCTATCTACCTACCTACCTACCTACCTACCTACCTACCTACCTACCTACCTACCTGTCTGTCTGTCTGTCTGTCTGTCTGTCTGTCTGTCTGTCTGTCTGTCTGTCTATCTATCTATCTATCTATCTATCTATCTATCTATCTATCTATCTATCTATCTATCTATCTATCTGCTGTCTGTCTATCTATCTATCTATCTATCTATCTATCTATGTCTATCTATCTATCTGTCTGTCTATCTATCTATCTATCTATCTATCTGTCTATCTATCTATCTATCTCAGGGTTTGCGTTACCGATCGCCATTGTCGCCATTTGCACAGAAAAATAAAATTTGGCACAAAAAACATAAATTGGCGAAAACAAGTGGCGAAAAACATATCGCCTGAATTACCCGCTACTGAGCCATATAATTGTCACGTGTGTCTATCGCACCTTCCTTGATTGTATAATTCGCCAATTCACAACTCAATTATTGATCAGAAAACGGTAGCTGATTACCTGAATTTGACGAAAGCGATATAAGGTCACATGCCGTGATGCACAGTTTGACAGTAGCACCGCCCACTTTCCATGCCTTTCGTCCTCAATATTCATGACGCTCTGCCAAAACTACCAATCAGGAATTAATGTCAGACTCCCATCGCTTACGTCACGGAAATTTACCATG